>CM029017.1:185324202-185879202 GCA_016801055.1 Panax notoginseng
ATTCAAATAATATGAATTATTGATCTGATAAAGGAAAATACTGTGCAGCAACAATTATTAAAACAACAATAATATAAAATATCAACGCAACAATTATTGAATCAATAAAATAAAATATTGAACAATAACTGCTGTAACAATTATTGAGTAGTGTCTTCTTACGTAAGAATCAATAATTGATGCAATACCGTGTGCTACTGTATTTTAACCACCGGGTATTCCAACAGTATTAACGGTAACAACTACGCCGTTATTTATAAACAACTTATACTTGTCGTTTTCTTCATCCAATCGCTTTTCGTTATGGGGCCCACACAAGGCTGCGCCGTCGTACGAATATTCCCCAACAACAAGAATATTCCACGACCAAACGAATATTCTCCGACAAAATGAATATGTTATAACCACTTGCTTATTTTGCAAAATTTGCACATTTCACCCATAACCAAAGTATTATATCAAATTAACCCCTTATTATTCACAATAATATTTAGAGAAAATTTGATTTTATTCATTAATAAGTTGGGGTCTTACATGTAAGTAATATAATTTTGTTTCAGATTCCGAATTCTACACTCATTTTATTAAGTATTGCTTCTATACTCCTTGAAATTAGTAGAATATCCTTTAAATTTGTGATTCATCTAGTATCGTTTCACATAAATATTTATCTAAATATTCTTGTTAAATTTTACGCTTTTCATACCGAAGTACTATTCATGGGTACTATTCATATGTACGACACTATTCATCCGTACAGTACTATTCATACGTACGACACTATTTATGAAATACTATTCACGGGATACTATTCACGAAGTACTATTCACGTGGTACTATTCACTTAGGTACTATTCACCCGGGATACTATTCATGACAAAAATTAATTTCTTTTCTGTCCAAATTATTTTTGATACGTGAATATTATTCTTGAATTTTACTCTACAAAGCAGTTATCATGTTGACAATTTGGACATTTTTAAACTCTAAATAAATTTAAAGTTTTTAATATTTATTCTTGATTTCGTTTGATTGATACTTATATCATTGTCATCATCCTCACGTTTAGATTATGATAAAAGTTATCTTTGGCCCGTAGTGCATAAATGGACTGTTGTTTGGTATGATTATGACCAGGGATTATTCGGTATAATCATGACCTGTAATGTTATAAATGATGTGGTAAAAGTCCTCATTGACTCATAGTAAATTGATGGACAGTTGTTGGCATGATCATGACCATTGGTGATAATAACGAATATCCTTGGCCCGTAGTGCATGGATGATTCGTGGATGTGATAATAATGAATATCCTTGGCCCGTAGTGCATGGATAATTCAGTGATGTGGATTATTTATTGAGCTGAGTCTCAGCGATAAAATTGATGATAAACTTTTAAATCATAGAAGATAGTAGATATCATGCTCTACTTGACTCTTCTAATGGATTGTTTGTTCCACTGCAGTTAAACTTATTATTTATTGTATTCTATCAGTTTAACACTGTTGAAGGCTAACGATAATTTATTCTGCATTATCTTAGTCATAATATTCTTTATTGGGCTAGTTGAGCTCACCCTTTGCTTTCATTGTTCTCTTCAGGAAATGAGAATATAGCTGGGACTAGTCGGGGAATGGAGTGACGATCCAGATGGTTGCTTTAGTTGTCCTCACTATTCTGTGAAATAGTGTAATAATATTTGTAATGAAGACTTCATTTGAGTTTGGATATTTTCTAGGAGACAATATTCGTGTTAAAACTCTCAACTTATGTTTCACGACAGTTGTATAATTAAGTTTGTATTTTTATTTTGTACCATGTATTTGGCGACTTAGAATGGGTTGTGTATACCTATTTTGGGGGTGTCACACGGTGTGGAACAGGATTGTAGTTTATTGATTATGGTAGAGGGAATAAGAGGATAGCAAAGACAACCAAAAAAGTTGGATCCCTGTGATAGAGAATTTGAGTTGGCGAGTAGTGTTTGAGCTTCTTGCTAGGGAGAATGTTCAAGAGGTATGTTGCCATTTGTAAGCGTGATGCCAAAAAGAAGGGGGCATAGATGAGTGAGCAAGGAGAGTTCGAATCAAGTTGTTTATGGTTCGTGTTTTTCGTTCGGCTTTTCCATTTTGTGGGGAAGTGTGAGGGCATGAGAAACAAAATATCATACCATTTTTGTGGCAGAATAATTTAAATGGCTCATTATCATATTCCCTACCATTGTCACATTGGAAACATTTAATATTCTTCTCAAATTGTGTATGGATGAACGCACTAAATGATAGAAAAATGGAATAAACTTGTGAATTTTTGCCAATAGGAATTTTCCATAAAAAATTAGTATAATCATCCAAGAGAAGAATATAATACTTATGGCCTGCCAAGCTTAAAATAGGAGATGTCCACAAATCATTATGCACGATATCAAATGGCATTATAGTGCAAGATGAAGATGTATTAAATGGCAACTGAACATGTTTCCTAAAAAACAAAAGATTCACAAACAGATGAGCATGAAAATTGTTTATAATCAATAAACTAATTATTGCAAAGAGAGCGTAAAATAGGTGCCCTCGGGTGTCCCAATCTATTATGCCATAAGACAGGAGAAATAACTGCAAAAGCTGATGGAGAGGTGCCTAGATGGTTGATGGTGTTGGTAATAGGATAAAGATCCCCGGTGCTATCACATCTCATTATAGACATCCCCGTCTGAATGTCCTTCACAGAAAATACAAATGGATCAAATTCGATGGAAACATTATTGTCAGATGTAAAACAACGCACATATATCAAGTTTTTAATAAGTATGGGTGCATTTAGGACATTATGTAACTGTAAAGGCGGATGGGGAGGGGGAAAGTTCGTTTGACCAAAACCACGAATTGGAATTTCTTGTCCACTACCAACAATAATATTTTTATTAATGCTTATATTAAAATAAGAGGAGAGAGTACCTTGAGATGCCATCATGTGTGATATTGCCCTGGTATCCATGTACCAGTATTGATCAGGAGCATTAAGAGTCATAGCATGCATTTCTTGTACAATGTCGGTAGGAGCATAACTCAAAGGAGGTGGCACGTAAGTTGTGTGAGCTTGTTATGGTCGATTGCCCAAGATACCGGGTTGACGAGCCGTAGGTGGCCTGGTCCACGCCGATGTGGGGTATGGACAAGGTGGGGCTGCCCATGGTTGCTGGACCCACCCCCACGGTGGTGGCTGTCCCTACTACTATTGTCAGGGACGTGGCTGCTGTTGTTGGTGGCTGTTTCCGCCATTGGTCTGGTTATGGCCACCACGACCGCGAACTTTTCCACCGTTATTTTTCCCTTTGTTATTGTTACGGTTCTGACCTCATTTGTGATTATTTCTGCCATTACCCGAATCAAAATTGGAACCTTTACCATCATCAACAACATTCCTGGTGGTGAGGAGGGCGCTGTCCGCGGCGGCAGCAGCAACTTGCTTTTCTTTACGGTTTTCTTCAAGAATCAACCTTGAACGAGCTTCATAAAATGGAGGCAGAGGATCACTCTGTTGGATGTACAAAGCAACACCATCATAGTTATCATTTAATCACTTAATTAATCGAATAACTACCTTTAATTCGACACGGGCGCTCTAACGTTGGCTAGTTGATCGGCCAACATTTTAAGTTCTTGACAATAGGCAGAGACATTAGGAAAATCGTCCATATAGACGTTGCTGAATTGTTTCTCCAAGTAGACGGCCCTTGAAATCTTGTTGTATTAAAAAATGTTTTGGAGTCGATGGGATAAAGTTTTTAACATTATTAACGGCTAGAGCAGGATGAAACTTCTATTCAGCCATTTGTTGTGAAGTGAGAGAAAGAGAATATGAGGAATATGAGAATAAGAGAAGGAGAAGGAATGGCGGAGCAGCTAGGGCAAAGTTTGGCTCTGATACCATGAAGGAATTTCTATCTGTGTCTATTGCATTACTTTTGGTTCGAATATATACAATATACATGTTTGCCATATTAGGTTTTTAGTCAGGCTACAAACTAGGCTATTTGTTAGGTATTGTTACAAGGATATCTATGAGAATAATTATATTCTAAAATTAACAGATTTGACTAGATTATTTACATAATCTATCACTATGTAAAATGATCAAACATATCATTAATATACACAAAAACTATCACATTATAGTTTATACAATTATATTGTTAGTGTAAACATATAATTAAATAATTCTATATCCGATAGAATCTCAAGATAAATATGCACATATTATCACCTAATATGTATCCACTTTAATATTTATAACTTAGTTTCAATCTCATTATTGAACTAAATCACAATAAATATTTTGGATCATATTTAGGCTAATAAAATAGGTCTTTTATTTATAAAATTATTATATTGATTTCCTTCACCAAATCAATATTGCTTTTTCTAGATTCAATTTATAACTTTGTTGAACCTTAGATAATTAATTAAGTGAAATAAGTTCACACTTCAATATTATTCAAAAGTTTGTGCTTCAAAGACTTTCATTTCACATAACTACGCAATCAAATTGAATTTCGCAACAAAAAATTCATAAGCCTTACTATTTCTTACATATATAAAATTATGCTCCAAATAGTTCAAAGGCCAAATTTAATCCATAAATAAAAATCTTAAAGAATCACCCCTACTTTTAAACAATTAAAATCTCATTGAATAATTTCACTTCACAATATTATGCTCACTACTTAAAATAAATTTTAGATTAATTGACATTTTATGTGATAATATTCTTTTAAATATTACTTCCACATGAGAATATTAAGGAACACTTCTCAAAATAAAAAATAAGTTCTTGTACATTTTATGTATTTGTTATTCATATAAAGATTGCTTCAACTTAAGAATCTTTTATAACACCTCCACATAAGAAAATAAGCTCTTATTTTCTGAAATTACATAAAATCTCAAATCCAAAAATTATTTAACATAAGCACTTAATAAATTATATATGTACATTTTTCAAGTATACCAACACGTAACACTTGACTGTATGTAAATAGCATAACATTCATTATATACAAATTATAGCGCAACTAATCATATTGCACAAATTTATTTGCATATAAATCATAAAATATAAAAATTTATATATATTTTCTAAGAAATTAATTTATCACAAACAAAATTAATTTATGTAGAAAGCAAATAAAATTTACACACATGAATTAGTATATCCTCAGGTGTTTTCTTATCCCGACTTAGACAAGAAATACCATAAACATTATATCTTTTGAAAATTATAAATATAGAATTCAAGACAATTATCATAATAATATGAAATACTTGAACTTCACTATATTTATAAAAAGTCAAAAAATAAAATATTTACCTCAATTAGAATATACAAAATTCATATAACCACATTAAAATTTACTACTTCTTGGACAAGAAGTACACACACAAAAAAAATCAACATATACCAATTATAATTATCCCAAAAACACTACGAATATCATTTCTAAGTGTTTTCTCAACATCAAAATCATAATGTATACAAGATTTACTCAACCAAATTTACTTCTACAATATCTCTTCTAACTATTAGTTGATAATTAATTTATTATCCACAAATAAATTAATTAATTTATCTCAAAATTCATGCATATAAATACCAAGTAATATTACACATTAAATATTACCTCAAATATATGCATAATTTTGTTCAAGAAGAACATAAATTTACTTTATTCCCAAAATAAATTAATTTACAACTAATTTGGTATATATAGAGAAAAGTAAAGTTCACAACTTTTACTACAAACACTAATAATAAATTAATTTCAATTAGTTTATAAGAATAATATTTTTCTTAACTCATGCATATACACATTTAGCAATATTATCTACTTAAAATATTACTAGTCAATATATATAGGCACAAGTTAAAGTTTGTTCCACCATGAACAATTATCAAATTATCTCCAAATCAAATAAAACTAATCAAATTAATTTGTTCCACCATGAACAATTAACAAATTATCTTATTATATATGATCATTAGCAAAACAATACTCATACATGCAAATATCAACACATGATATAGTACATCACATATATACCATTCATGTATATATACATGTAAAATGATAAACAAATATCATTTTCCAAAATAAAGAAAAAAAATTCATGACGCACTTTTTTGGATAAAATCCTAAGAACATTGTATCAACTATGGTGTTTTCCAGGATGACTATTCGTCTCCTCCACATCAATTTACAAACTTATAAATTGTAAATCTTTTTCACTTTCATTTTTAATTTCTCCACAATCCATAAAAATAATTAGCTTAATATCTCACTATATTACTAATTATCATAAAAAGTCCATTGATAAAATAGATAAAAGAAAATGGCACTTATCTTTGAAAATCGTGTTATCTTCCATCTCACCAAAATCATGACTCCAACAAATACAATAAAGACCTTAAGATTGTAAGAATCGTAACTTCGTAGAGTCATAATCGAAAAAATAATCGAAAAACATGACACGGATAATCCCTGTCCTTAAGGTCTTTATCGCCCTCACCACGAATGGTTTGCTATGAGTTACAGACGATATACCTCCAGGATATATGCCAAGTTTCGGAGTTGAACAATTTTATGATAGCAATTCACAAATGTTCCAGTCAAATATTTTTTTGTGATAGTTATATGTTTATAGAAAAAATTAACTGAAAGAAAAGAGAATTTCATGTGCAAGCTTTCTTCTTCTCATGTAAGTATACTACATTCCTCATATATGTATATATCTTCATATATTTACACACACACACACACACACACACACACACACATATATATATATATATATATATATATATAGTAAAGATCTAAAGCTCACCCAACTCACCTATATATACCCTCCTTTTCCTTCTCTCTCCTCGTTAAACAGTTAGCCACAGATGCGCTTTTTTGTTACCTTCTCTCTCGCTCTCTCGTCGTCGCGAAAACTGGAAACCCATCTCGCGAAAGAGAACCGACCCCTTCTCCCTCTCTAAGCCTGAGAAATCTCTGCCTTCGCCCTCTCTCTTCGCGAGGAATCTCTGCCTTCGCGAGATTCGGTCCCTTCTCCTTTTCTCGTCGATTTGTCAATTTTAGACCAAGGTAACAAAATTAGAACTTTTTATATAGATTTTCTTGTTTTATGGGTTAAAATCAGGCTTAGATTCGTTCCAATTTGTGTTTTGGTGTTCAATAATAGCTTTTTTAGGGCTTAAAATTTATGAAGGCCAAACCCTATAATCTGCAAAATTATTAAGTTTTTGTTCTGTATTATGGAGTTGGGATGGAGTTGGGTTTTGAAAGATTATTTGGTGTTATTATATTTTGGAAGTAGTACTTGTTGGAGACTCGTGAATGTGGTCAATGTTCTAAGGACTCGTGAATGTTCTCAAGATTAGGGCTTTTAGACTCTTAATTATAATTTCAGTGACAATATTTTATTTTATGAACAAGGTGTTAAACAAAAATCAGTAATTATATTTGTAGGAAACGATTTCCAAAAAAAATTAATAATTTTTACTTTTAAAAATTATTATCCCAAGTTCTTTCTCCTAATTTAGCATAATCAAATAATTAAATAGATTATATTACATACCTCGTGTTTGGTTGTAGCACAATGGAGAATTTTGGTATTCTGTTGAAGACTTTTTCTTCCTCCTGATCTTCTTCCCTATGACCCTCATTTTGATATTACGTACTTTTTTTGAGTGTGGGCTCAAAATACTGCAAACTGATATAATATATAGAGTCCTCAACTCCCTGATATTTATCAGGATAATTTAAAAACTTTTCTGATATATTTTATCCTGCTATTTTGTTATATCTTAATAAGGGCTAGAGTGGGGATCAAGTAGGATTCTACAATTCTAGCTCCAATATAATACTAATTTCTGATTAACTCTTTAATCAATTAGAATTATATTAATTATAACTAATTCCACTAAATAGTTATAATTGCACTCTAGAATTAATAGAATTAAAATTAATTAATTAAATCCTTCCACTATTAGTATCTTGCAAAAATACTCCTCTACAATAATATCCATAAACGCGTGTAGGAATAAAACTGTTAACCCACTACGTTTACTGCTTATATCCTTGACTACATAATTTATAAACTTTTGATCACACATTAATTTAATAAATTAAATTAATACTTTAGTAATTTGAATTACTAAAATACTTGGCCAAGATTCTGGTGATCAACCAATAAATTATATCAAGGGGATATTATAATTTAATTGTAGAATTCCATCTTGATAAATACATGTTCCTAATTTCATAACATATATCACCCAACATATTGAGGTATTGATTGTATTTAAAATCTCACTCTTAAATATATTAAAGTGACATACATTATAAAATTAAGTTCATTATTCTCTCAGGATTAAGAGTAATTGCACATTAATAGTAATTGAAAAAATTATTTATAACAACAGTATTTAACAAATAATTTTTCGCAACGATCCAGTTCTATGTATTTCATTAATACACCAATACACTAGATTAAAGTCTCCACTTTACATGACTAAGACAAATCATCCAATCAAGTGTATTACAATCTACTAGAATGGTTTGTCCATTTTCCATCTAAGATTGAGAACAATATATTTCTTTAATTATACATAACATATAATTTATGTCTTCTGTATATGACACTACTTCATATACATAAATTATAAAATATATAATTATGGACAAAATTTATGACACATTTAATTATGCAAAATGAAATTAAATATTATTATTAAAATAATAAAATAAATATCAACATTGGGTTTTTCTGGGCTTAAAACCTTACAATCTCCCACTAGCCCTAAACCCAATCTACCATATGTCTAATACCCATTCCCTCAAGATGAGAATCAAAAACTTTAGAAGACAAGGTCTTCGTAAAAGGATCAGCCAAATTTTGTGTAGAAGCTATCTTTGAAACTATCACATCTCCTCGTTGAACTATATCTCGGATGAGGTGATATTTTCTTTCAATGTGTTTGCCTATCTTGTGGTTTCTAGGCTCCTTTGATTGTCCAATCGCCCCATTATTGTCACAAAACAGGACAATAGGAAATGATACTGAAGGTATCATTCCTATTTCTAACAAGAACTTTTTGAGCCATACAGCCTCTTTTGCAGCTTCGGAAGCAGCAACATATTCAACTTCCATGGTGGAGTCAGCTATGCAAGACTGTTTAACACTCCTCCAACTGATAACTCCACCTCCAAGAGTAAACACATAACCAGATGTTGACTTTCTAGAATCTCTATCCGACTAAAAATCCGAATCTGTATATCCTTTCGGAACAAGATCATCACTAGAATAAACAAGCATATAATCTCTTGTTCTCCGTAGATACTTAAGTATATGCTTTACTGCTATCCAATGTTCAAGTCCAGGGTTAGACTGATATCTGCTGACCAGGCCTACTGCAAAACAAATATCTGGCCAAGTACACAACATTGCATACATAAGACTTCCCACCGCCGAAGCATAAGGGATTGTCTTCATGCGCTCTTGTTCTTGAGGTGTCTTAGGACACTGCTCCTTAGTAAGAGGAATTCCATGTCTGATAGGAAGTAGTCCTTTCTTGGAATTCTACATGTTAAACCTAGCCAAAATTATATCTATGTATGCAGCTTGGGATAAGCCTAACATTCTATTCTTGCGATCACGCCAAAGCTTGATCCCTAGAATGTAATTAGCCTCTCCTAGGTCCTTCATCTCAAAATTATTAGACAACCAAATTTTAACACTAGATAATACTCCCACATCATTACCAATAAGCAATATATCATCCACATAAAGAACTAAGAATACCACCACCTCATCTTTATTCTTCTTGTACACACAAGATTCTTCTGGATTTTGTTCAAAACCATAAGATTTGATTACTTGATCAAACCTTATATTCCAAGACCTTGATGCTTGCTTAAGTCCATAAATGGACTTTTGTAACTTGCATACCATATTTTCTTGGCCTTTAACTATAAAACCATCAGGCTGTTTCATATAGATTTCGTCATCAAGATATCCATTAAGAAAAACAGTCTTGACATCCATTTGTCATATCTCGTAATCGAGATGAGCTGCAATGGATAAGAGTATTCTAATAGATTTAAGCATAGCTACTGGTGAAAAGGTTTCCTCATAATCGATACCTTCTTTTTGAGTAAAACCTTTTGCTACCAACCGTGCTTTAAAGGTTTCTACCTTTCCATCTACCCCTCTTTTTCTTTTGTAGACCCACTTGCACCCTATAGGTTTGACCCCATTAGGTGCTTCTACAAGTTCCCATACTTTATTTGAGTACATGGAATCCATTTCTTATTTCATAGCTATGTGCCAATTGGATGCATCTACATCATTAATAGCTTCATTGAAGTTAGAGGGATCCGACTCTACTTCTTCTGGAATAACATCATAAGTTTCTCCAAGAAGTGAAAGTCTCTCAGGAGGCCTGATACTCCTCCCACTACGACGAAGCTCCGGTGTATTAGAAGAATTAGGTTCATTTATTTGTGGCAATTCATTCAAGTCTTGTGGTGGATTAATTGATTGAGTAATTGATGTACTTGACATTTCTTCTAAGACAATTTTACTACTCGACTTGTGATCCATTATGTAGTCATTTTCCAGAAAAACTGCATTTGCGCTAACAAATACTTTCTGATCTAAAGGACTATAAAATAGACCACCTCTAGTTCCTTTTGGATATCCTACAAATAAACATACTTCTGTTCTTGTACCTAATTTATCTAAATCTGTCTTTCCTTTTCGTACATGTGCAGGTGTGATCCATATATGAATATGGTGCAATACTGGCTTTCGCCCACTCCACAATTCTCTAGAAGTTAAAGGAACATATTTTGATGGTACAAGATTCAATAAGTACATTGTCGTTTCTAGTGCATAACCCCAAAAGGAAATAGGAAGAGTAGAAAAACTCATCATAGACCTTACCATATCCAAAAGAGTCCTGTTTCTTCTTTCTGCCACACCATTTTGCTGGGGTGTACCCGGTGCAGTCAATTCAGATATAATTCCTATATTAGATAAGTAATCTTTGAATTCCCCAAGAAGGTATTCACCTCCTCGATCCGATCGAAGGGCCTTTATGTGTTTACTTGATTGCCTTTCTACTTCTGCCTGAAATTCTTTGAATTTTTCAAAAGCTTCAGACTTTCGATGCATGAGGTACACATAACCAAATCTTGAGTAATCATCAGTAAAGGTGATGAAATACTCAAACCCTCCTCGTGCTCGGATATTCATAGGACCACATACATCTGTATGAATTAATTCTAACTTATCACTAGCTCTATATTTCTTTGCCTTGAAAGGTCCTCTGGTCATTTTTTCCTCTATACAGGATTCGCAAACTGGAAGATTTTCAACTTCTAAGGAACTTAGTGGACCATCTTTAACCAGTCTTTGGATCCTATTTAGATTAATAAGACCCAATCGTAGATGCCAGAGATAAGTTTGATTAACTGAAAAAAACTTTTCTTTTTAATGGTATATGTTGACTACATTCAGTTTGCATTAATGAATAATAATTTGGAGTAAGAATATATAAATTATCTACCAATGAGCCAGAACAAATGAAATTTCTATTCTTGTGAATAACAATCTTAGAATCAAAATTAACTGAATATCCATGATTAAACAAGCAAGAAACTGAAATTAAATTTCTATGAATGTCTGGAACATAAAGACAATCTACTAATTCTAAAGTCCTATCATTATTAAAATTGAGATGCATAACTCCCACTGCAATAGCTGCTACTTTTGCGCTAGAACCAAGGTGTAGATAAATCTCTCCTTCATTCAACTTTTTGGTTTCCTGAAACCCCTGCAAAGAATTGCAGACATGATTAGTAGTTCCCGAATCTACACACCAGGATTCAGTAGAACGACCCACAAAACATGTTTCATGAACGAAAGATTGATATTTACCTATCTTGCCAAACTGATCAATGAGACAATCAATCATACCTTGATTTTTGATCTTGGCTAGGTAAATAGAACAATTCCTTTTCCAGTGACCTTTCTCCCCACAGTGAAAACATTTCCCTTTAGGTTTTGCTTTTTCCTTTTTCTTCCCAACCCCTCCAGATGGAGGAATGTTTCCATTTGCAGCTTTCTTACTTTTATTCTTTTTACAGTTCTTGCCCTTAGGCTTTCCCTTAAAAATACCAGTTTCTGCAATATGAATGTTTCCTCTTGCACGAAGAATACCCTCTGCTGCTTGAAGTTCCTTCATCAGTTCAGGTAAGGTTAAAGACATTTTGTTCATAGTGTAATTAAGTTTGAACTGATTGAAGGAATCAGGCAAGGTCTCCAACAACATGTCAACTTGGGTTTCCCCATCAACTGTTGCTCCCAGGATTTCCAGTTCGTTTAAGTAAGAAATAATTTTTAAACAATGATCTCGAACTGAAGATCCCTCGGACATCTTGGAATTCATAAGTGTTTTCATCACAGTCTGTCGTGCAACACGACTCTGGTCAGCAAACATTTCATGAAGGCTATCCAAGATTTCCTTAGCAGTGGTAGTAGACTGATATTGGTGTTGCAATATATTTGACAAAGATGCCAATATATAACAACGAGCCATATCATCTGCCTTTTGCCACCTCTTATGGCTATTCTTTTGTGCAACAATAGCATTTTCTGGAAGAACTGGGCAAGGTTCAGTCATCACAAACTTGTAGTCCTCAGCAGTCAACACAATGTCAAGGTTTCTTTTCCAGTCCACATAATTTTGTCCAGTTAACTTATTTTCTTTAAGGATAACAGCAAGGGGATTAAATGACGACATGGTAATCTGTACAATTATATAATATGCATAAATTAAATGGTCATTCCATAAAAAATAAACTTTTGCATATAATATGAAAAGTGTAATCCTCAAACACAAACATAAAATAAACATGGCAACTTAATTTCAAATAATTCTCTTTTCGATGGGAAAAATAAGAATAATTTAAAATTACAATTATTTTTATATCTTGACACCTCATGAAATAAAAATAATTCACCATTTAATTCAGCCCAAAATAATTATAATAAGTATCACTCCGATGGGGAGAATTATTATTTATGTTTTGTCAAGTGTATACCATCCATTTAAATTTTCTCTAAAATTATAATACAAATACTTCGATGGGAAATAATTTGTAATACAATTTTAAATAAATTTATCACAAGGAAATCCATATCTAATATAACTAGATTCATGTATCTTCCGAAGGGAACTCACAAGATTTGAGATTAGATACATATATCAATATAATGAACCAATGATGGAGGCCGTAAGAAATATATTCTTTCTCCCACTTGATTTTTTTTTATTTTAAAAAAAATGAGGATTTTTTTTTATTAAAAAAAATAATAATATTAATATCTCATATTAATACATATAACATGTAAACTAAGATCCATGCATATTCATATATAACAATTATAACATTATGAAAATTTAACAATTAAGCATTATAATTGTTATCTACTAATAAATATAAATGAATCTGCATATGTACACAAAACGTTAGTTGGTATAGTTGTGTATTACAACTGCAGGTCGCGAGTTCAAATCGTTGCAACAGTTTGGATCTATCAATATTTTTTTTTATTTAAAGAACGTTTTGGGCCTGGGCTGGCCTTAAACTGCCAGATTAAAATTTCTTTAAAAAAATTTCATTGTTGCTGGAAAGAATTGAACTCCTGACCACACTTAAACGAAATACTAAAAATCCAACAACTTCTGCTGGGCCAAATAACAAATCATACAGGAATTAGTCCAACATTAATATTTATTATTACTGACCGACAAAACAATAGCACAAGCAGATATCAGTATATATCAATTTACAGTAATTGTCACAACCGCATAATGCATGAGGAGAGCAGATTTCAACTTACAAAATTATTATTATTATTTTTTTTATTATTATTAACAACCCACATATATACGAATATCCATATATATCCGAAGAGCAATATTAAAAAAAATAATATATCCATACATGCATCTCATCGAATATAATTCTAAATAAATAACATAAACATGATTTATGAAAATTATGAGTTAGCTCTGATAATAATTGTAGGAAACGATTTCCAAAAAAAAATTAATAATTTTTACTTTTAAAAGTTATTATCCCAAGTTCTTTCTCCTAATTTAGCATAATCAAATAATTAAATAGATTATATTACATACCTCGTGTTTGGTTGTAGCACAATGGAGAATTTTGGTATTCTGATGAAGACTTTTTCTTCCTCCTGATCTTCCTCCCTATGACCCTTATTTTGATATTACGTACTTTTTCTGAGTGTGGGCTCAAAATACTGCAAACTGATATAATATATAGAGTCCTCAACTCCCTGATATTTATCAGGATAATTTAAAAACTTTTCTGATATATTTTATCCTGCTATTTTGTTATATCTTAATAAGGGCTAGAGTGGGGATCAAGTAGGATTCTACAATTCTAGCTCCAATATAATACTAATTTCTGATTAACTCTTTAATCAATTAGAATTATATTAATTATAACTAATTCCACTAAATAGTTATAATTGCACTCTAGAATTAATAGAATTAAAATTAATTAATTAAATCCTTCCACTATTAGTATCTTGCAAAAATACTCCTCTACAATAATATCCATAAACGCGTGTAGGAATAAAACTGTTAACCCACTACGTTTACTGCTTATATCCTTGACTACATAATTTATAAACTTTTGATCACACATTAATTTAATAAATTAAATTAATACTTTAGTAATTTGAATTACTAAAATACTTGGCCAAGATTCTGGTGATCAACCAATAAATTATATCAAGGGGATATTATAATTTAATTGTAGAATTCCATCTTGATAAATACATTTTCCTAATTTCATAACATATATCACCCAACATATTGAGGTATTGATTGTATTTAAAATCTCACTCTTAAATATATTAAAGTGACATACATTATAAAATTAAGTTCATTATTCTCTCAGGATTAAGAGTAATTGCACATTAATAGTAATTGAAAAAATTATTTATAACAACAGTATTTAACAAATAATTTTTCGCAACGATCCAGTTCTATGTATTTCATTAATACACCAATACACTAGATTAAAGTCTCCACTTTACATGACTAAGACAAATCATCCAATCAAGTGTGTTACAATCTACTAGAATGGTTTGTCCATTTCCATCTAAGATTGAGAACAATATATTTATTTAATTATACATAACATATAATTTATGTCTTCTGTATATGACACTACTTCATATACATAAATTATAAAATATATAATTATGGACAAAATTTATGACACATTTAATTATGCAAAATGAAATTAAATATTATTATAAAAATAATAAAATAAATATCAACATTGGGTTTTTCTGGGCTTAAAACCTTACAATATTAACTGACTCCCTTCACATTTGCAGCATTGGGAAAACCAGTTCTTGTTGCTTGTGTGGATAATGGCAGGTGGTGGTGATGATGATGATGATGATAATGCTTGTGAACCCAACTGCAGTAGAGAGCCTCTGGTAGTTCCATGTACCATTAAAATTGTTGTTTGAATGAGTTCTTTTTCTTTCATCCCCTCTCCTCTCCCTGCTAGGTTTCTATTCTTGTAAATAAAAGTTGTTTTACCATGATCAAGACCTAGTTTGGGGATGGTCTTGATGTAGTCCTTTGGCTATTATTATTATACCTGACAGGAGTTGAATTTGAAGTTTTGGTTATGTAGTCCTAGTTCAATGCTTGTGAACCCAAGTTTCTTTTATTTCAGTTTGTTTTTGAAATTATTTAGGCTCTGTTTTGTTTTAAGGGACTTTCAGTCAACAAAGTACATTATTAACAAGAAATAACTTGCGAGCAAGCCAAGCACTAAATTATTTTATAAAGATGATTATTTCCCTGCGAGGAATTTTGATGAATGGTTGTTTGGAAACGATAATAGGATGGAATTGGTGTTTGGAAAGGAAAATAGGGTTACTTGGTGGAAAATGTTACAAATATGTAAACAAAATCTTGCCTACAAATTAGGGGTTAAATGTTAATAATATCCAACCCCTATTCATTCTGTATCAAGTTGTAACAAACTCCTCTTACATGGAGATAATATAATTAAAAAAATATCACAAATATATATATATATATATATATATATATATATATATATATATATATATATATATATATATATATATATATGCACTGGATAGATTTATAATTTAACATTTTTTTTGTATATTAGAATCACATATTTTTCAAATCTCTTGTATAATGAAATAAAACATTTTTTGTAGAGCAAATGGAGAATTATTTTTGGGTAATGCTAAGAATCAAAATAGAAATAAAAAGAGGCTTTTATTAAAATAAAATGAGAAGATAACAACATAAACTAAAAGAAAAGACAATTTCAAGATTGAGAAAAGAAACCATGTAAAATATAGGTGTCCTGTAAAAGACCAAAACCAGGTTTAAGATCTAACAACATAGCCAATCATAAGAAGACCAATTCTAGGATCCAAGTCCTTGCTGCTAATTAAGCAGCCTCTTGTTCCTTATCCCAGTTTGGCAGACATAAGGATGTCTATTTCTCATTATCTTGCTACCACTTTTCGAAGGCTGGTTCTGGTTTCAAAGGGGTAGAGCTTTATCAGTACATCCGAGTTTTCCTTATGGCATCATGATACAAATGTTGTTTGCTGGTATATCCAGGCTTTCCTTTGGTGTAAACACATCCCCACAACCAAAGGGAATATTAAAAGTAAACAGGCACTTTTAATCACACATTTGAATACCTTCTTCTTCGAGTTCCCATTGGACCACAAACAGGCAAAAAATATTACATACATCCAAATAAGCGCAAGTGAATGCCCTATAGCATGAATGCAGGCCACATACATATTTTTGAACCATGTCATTCGAATATTCATACCTATGCACACTAGCTTTTCACTAAGAAATACAGAGACATAAGAAAGATCTATTCACATGCACAAACAAACTACATATTTCCTTTTCACAACAGTGTATCAGCATACTGGCACATTCTTCCTGGAACCAACAACCTTAGATCACAACCACCACAAAAAGTTATAGCAGCTCTTGCCAATATTCTAAACCAATCTGCATCCAGACATTTCATAGAGAGTTTAATTTTGTAGAATCTATGCACTTCATTCAACACATAAATAAACAGTATGTAAAACTAAAGCACAAAAAAATGGGTAAATAAGATTATCATTACCCATAATTCACAACCCAATGTAAGTCTGTCATCGGAGCATCTAAAGACTCAAAGAATATGTGTGTCCCTGCAAAGAAAAAATTCCCAATGCTGCGAATGTGAAGGGAGTCAGTTAATATAATTACTGATTTTTGTTTAACACCTTGTTCATAAAATAAAATATTGTCACTGAAATTATAATTAAGAGTCTAAAAGCTCTAATCTTGAGAACATTCACGAGTCCTTAGAACATTGACCACATTCACGAGTCTCCAACAAGTACTACTTCCAAAATATAATAACACCAAATAACCTTTCAAAACCCAACTCCATCCCAACTCCATAATACAGAACAAAAACATAATAATTTTGCAGATTATAGGGTTTGGCCTTCATAAATTTTAAGCCCTAAAAAAGCTATTATTGAACACCAAAACACAAATTGGAACGAATCTAAGCCTGAATTCAACCTATAAAACAAGAAAATTCATATACAAAGTTCTAATTTTGTTGCCTTGTCTAAAATTGACAAATCGACGAGAAAGGGAGACGGGCCGAATCTCGCGAAGGCAGAGATTCCTCATGCTTAGAGAGGGAGAAGGGGCCGGTTCTCTTTCGTGAGATGGGTTTCCAGTTTTCGCGACGAGAGAGGGAGAGAGAAGGAAACAAAAACGCACGTATGTTTTTTTAGCTGACTGTCTAATGAGGAGAGAGAAGGAAAGGAGGATATATATAGGTGAGTTGGTAAATTTTTTGTTGGGTGAGCTTTAGATCCTTACTATATATATATATATATATATATATATAGTCCAGATCTTAAGCTCACCCCTTATTTAACTCACCCGAGCTCACCCCCCTTTAGCGACGGATCCGGCGACGGTTCGGTCATACAACTGTCGCATATACTTTTAGCGACGGACAACGTATAGCGTCGTTAAAAGTATAGGCGACGGTTGTATGACCGAACCGTCGCCGGGTCTGTCGCTAAATGGGGGGTGAGCTCGGGTGAGTTAAATAAGGGGTGAGCTTAAGATCCGGACCGTGTATATATATATATATATATATATATATATATATATATATATAATAGTAAAAACTATTATATATCTATTTTAATTACACATCATTATAGATATAATATTGTAAGTTACACATTAGTCATAATGATGTAAGTTACAAATTATTAATAATAATGTAATTTAAATAGAAAAATGGAGAGTTTCTTTTGTTTCACATAATTAAATAAGATTACACCTCTTATGCTGATAAAGCAACTAGTAATCATTTATTAATTATAATGGAACTAAGACAAACTAGTTTTTACAAACAACAATACAAAAAAATGGGCCTTTAGCAACGATTTTTCGAGCAACGACTTTATAAGTCGTTGCTAAAAGTATTTGTTTAGCAACGAAATTTTTCCTTCGTTGCAGATTGTGTCAGGTTTTCACTTTTTGCAACGAAATTCATAAGTTATAACATTTCGTTGCTAATTCATTGGCGGGAAAAAAGTTCGTTAGAAATTCGTTGCAAAATTTTCGACCACTTGCTTTCCCGTCATCGTGGGCAACGAAAATTTTTTTGTTGCTAAAAATGGGGCTTTAGCAACGATTTTTAAGGCAATGACATTATAAGTCGTTGCTAAAAGTGTATATTTAGCTACGAAACTTGTCCTTCGTCGCAGATTGTGTCAGGCTTTCACTTTTTGTAATGAAATTCATAAGTAGTTGCAAAATTTGGAAACAAAATTTATTAGAAATTTGTTGCAAAACTTCTAACCACTTGATTTATCCTCATCGTGGGCAACGAAAGTTTTTTTGTTGCTATATTTCGTCGCCTAATATGGACGACATTCATTGGCAACAATTTTTTTTTTCGTTGCATATTTTATACAACTTTTTACAACGACTATTAAAATGTTGCATAATAATAATAATAATAGTAGTCTACCTAATGTTTTTTGTTTTTTCTGATATGTTTGCTTTTTTGGTAGGCCCTAAATAATTAGTTTTATTTACATCTAGAAGTTGATTCGTCTTTTCATTTGCAAATATAATATGAGATGTTATTACAGAAATCATTCTGATCAGCCGAACAAGTATCTACTTCCTATCACATTTTTGTGATGAATTGAATGTATTTCTTCATTAGATCTGAGAAGCAGGCTCCCACACTAGAAAATATTAGACTCGATCAGATGTTAATATGGATTAGTTTGTCATTGCATTGTGATCATTACTGAGTAAGAGATAACCGTGACAATAAAAGATGGATGTCATATTACCTAACTTAGAGGAAATTGATAGATGCATTATTGCTTAAATTTTTATTCTAATTCTCTATAGCTAATGGCGCTGTTCAACAGACCTGCCGTATCATTTGCTTGGTTAATGTAGTTACTCTATTACCTGATGAATCAGTTCAATTGAACCACTTTTCTCCTAGAACACGTGAATGTTTCCTATATACTATATAGATTATTCAGTTTTAAGTAGATGCTTGGATTTGTCAGATAATAAACAACTTATGTGTCTCATATTGCTTTTAGGACACATAGGTGTAACTGTTGTTGACACATACAAGGCCTGTGAGAGATTCGAAAGTCTGGGAGTGGAAAACATAAAGGAAGATAAACTTTTTTTTTTGGGCGGGCGAGCGGGCGAGCGGGCGGGGGGTGGGGAAGTGCGGGCGCCAGGATGGGGGGAGGAGAGATCAGCTGTTTTTTGTCCTTGCCAGTAAAGATTGAGCAAACGTAAATTGATCTCTATCCCTGCTACAAGGTTAGTACGTAAGTGTACCACTGTTCTCTCAACTGATATATATATATATATATATATATATATATATATATATATATATATATACACACGGTAAGGAGGAAGAGCATTCTCCTCAAATAACATTCTTCCTTAAATAACATTCTTTTATTAAAACTACGTCGTTTTGGAGAGACGCAGTAGCATTTTTGTAAATACGCGGTGGCATTGTATTTATAAAAATGACACCGCGTCCCTCCAAAACAACGTCGTTTTAATAAAAGAATGTTATTTAAGGAGAATTAGCATTCCTCCTTAAATAGCATTTTTTTATTAAAACGACGTCGTTTTGGAAGGACGCTGTGGCATTTTTGTAAATACAATATATATATATATATATATATATATATATATATATATATATATATATATATATATATATATATATATATTATCCAAAGAAAATAAATACTGCATGTTTCAATTCGGATGACTCATTTTCTATTTTTTTCTGATAAGTCCATTCTTTATGTGTAGTTAATTTTCCTACATACTAATTTAGCTATTATGTTTTAGGTGCATCTATTGAGGACGATGCTTCAATGGGAAGAGCAGTTGCGTTTCGAAGCTAGTTTACAACAATCAAATAATTATGTAAAAATGGCGAACTCTGTCTCTGTTGGGGAAGTGGTGGTTGTATGTTGGCCCCATGGTGAGATAATGAGGTTGAGAACTGGTAGCACTGCCACAGACGCTGCTAGAAGAGCAGGAGTTGAGGGTAAGATGGTTTCAGTTAACGGCCATATTGTATTGCCTAATACACAGCTCAAAGATGGTGATGTAGTCGAGATTAGAAGGTAAATACAGTATAACTCTACGCTGTATATTCGGTTAGACTAGGTGAAAAATCTGAGAAATGGATGAAGAAAAAAAAAATCTTTTATGGCCTCAGTTTCAGATTCTGATCAGCTTGGTTAGGGTTCTAAGGAGGAAAATTGTTTGACGTTGAATTCAATTCAAGCATTGATTTATGGATGAAGGCTCTCCTTGGCTTACTCAATGTACATAATGTTTATGTCATTTCTGATTTATAAGGAAGCTCTTCATCTAAAGGTATATAATGCCACATTTTAGTGGTGGAATTCAGAGTAAAAGGTTTTGTAAATATGGTACCTTGAGTACCGTTGGCCTTCTACCTCTGTGAATGAAAGGGCTGTTTAAAATGGAAGGTAAAAATATCACTTGTATTTTTGCTTTGCGCTCATATCAGATTACAATTTATGAATTCTTTATGCCAAACATATGGTATGATGATAGTTTAACATATGGTATATGGATTCTACCTCCCAACTATGTGGAATTGTTTCTCATCTTGCTTTGCATTTGTAAAGTGATAAGTGATAACTGATACTCATGTATGATGTTTACAACAGAGGCGAAGAGACAAGATTAATGAAAAGATGCAAGCACTACAAGAACTCATACCCAACTGCAATAAGGTACATCACTCTTATATTAATGTTTCGTCTAATATTTGGATGTTCCCATTAATTTTATTTACCATCTAAACTTGGATTTCATATTAGTTTTTAAGTAGTAGTAGTGGTTAACTTCTTTGCAACAGTAAATTGGGCAATTAATACATGCTCTTTTGTGATGTTTATTCCCCTATTATGCTAACAATTTCATTTACTTATTCCCGTATTATGAGGCAGTTGAATACTTGAAGGCTCTTCAACTTCAAGTACATGTTATTTTTCTCAATTTCCTTGGATTTATTGATATTTAATTTGATTTCTATTTCTTGAAGAATTTGAATAATCTATATAGCTCTACTGCTTTACCAATAGCGTGTCAGAATCTTTTTGCAGATTAAAGGTATGACAATGTATCAGAGTGGAGAGAAAGTGCAGTTGGGATCCGAGACTGATCAAAGGTATGACAATGTATCAGTTCTCAACTACATTGATATTAAAGTGATTGAAGGTTAAAATGTTATTCCTTTTCAAGGAGTTGGATCCTTATTTATTCTACTCCTCCCAACACCTAACATAAGCAGGACTGGACAGGGTAATGGCATTATTATTTATTTTTTCTGAAACAGTTTGATATTAATTTGACAGGGCAATCATGATGGGTCTTATGCTTCATGCAAATGCAAAACAGCTAATTAGAAGGCAAAAGTTTGAAGACGCACTGGAAGTGCTTACCATGGGGGAGGTCAGTTTTGATGCCATTCCATTCAAAAAAATTATATGATGGACAATCTCACTTGCTTGGTTACTGTCTAACGTGGAATAGCTGGATTATTCTTTTTTATCAATAAGACCACTTTTATTTTTGTTGAATTCTATTGTTCTTTCATTCTTCACTTCAGTCTATTTTAGAACCGCATCAATCTCACTTGCTCTCTCTAGATTGCCCCACATTATAAGTGAGTTTGTTTGTGTTTTTTTTTGGTTAAGAAGATGTGAGATAGGTAAACCATTAAAAATATGTTTACCATGATATAGTGTCAATTTCAGGTTTTATATTATGTTTTGACTTTGTTTTGGTTTTCACATACTAATTTTTTTTTCTATGCGCTATTATCTTGCTTCTAAAGTATTATGAAATAGGAGTCAAGCCTTGACATTGTAAACTATTTTACATGTGGATCTTCTGGTTATGCTATTTTTGGTGACCTGAATTTGTTATAGAAATTGGTCATGAAGACAGATGTTCCATATATTTTCGTGGTGGAGTAGGTATGCTTGTTCATTTCTGTTTGTGATGGCTTTGCTACTGATGCTTCAATATAATTTTGGACAACTGTCTCTTGTAGCATGCAATATTCCAGCGCCTGACTGAAGATCACGTATTTATCACAACAAAAGGATACTCTGATATTGTCACAAGGTAGTGTAAAAGTTTGAACAGTTCAGGTAAACAATAAAGCTGGTATTGGTTTGTTTCTAGATCTTGTCCTGAAAGTCTATTATTTATTAATTTCTAATTAAGTTAATAGACCTGTTCATGGATTATAAATAATATAATAGCAATCAATACAAATTCATGTGTAATTAAATCTATGATGTTTGTGATTATAACTAGCATCTTTGGGGCATAAACTGTATGGAAATTTGTCGTCTCAAGAAAAAAAATTCACATTGACTAATAGCCTCAACTTTTCCATAATTGTTGTCCTTTCTATATATATAGAAATCTAAACATTGTTATTTAAGATTGTGTGATGCTTGTGGTTGTTGAGTGTGACTGAATCCTGACTTGAGGTCAACATATAATAATAATCTACAAGTCTTGTAACAGAAAATATGTTTACCACTATGCTTACTGAAATTAATTCATGAAATGGCCGATTAAGATTCTAATTTTTTCTTGTAATAGAGCAATCATATAGTCGCACTGAAGGTTCTTTTTCTATTTGGATTTGTAGCAAAAGATATTGTGATTGTCTATTTGTCTTTTTTTGCTTATGAGCAATACGGTGTATATTAGTACCACGTAGCAATTCTATTATCTTTGTGTATTGATTTTGGCATTAAATGTCTTTGATGACCTATTTGCTTCATTTTCCTGACTTGTTATTATTTTTAAATATGTGCAAGAAAACTGCTTTTACGACCTGCCTTACAATACTAGGTATCAAATTTTCGTCCTGCGTTTACGGAAGACAAGGGACGAAATTATGAAGTGTACTCTCTCTATATATGTAGATATATACTTTGATTGAAGAACTGTGGTAGCTTTAGATGGTTAATTGTAAAGATAATGAATTATTATATAGTGGATGATTTTATTAAGTTAATAATATTTTCGTTTTTTGTATTTTTGTCCTTATTTGCTATAGAGACATTGAGCCAGTCAGGTACACAAAAAGAATGTCAAATTTTGATTTGGTAACAATATAATTTGTTACCAAAGCATTGAATAAGTTTTAATATAGCAATAATTTTTTATACATTTAGCAACAAATTTTCGTTGCTAATGACATTAAAAATATAATATTTGGCAACGAAAAATTAACCTAATAACAACGAAGAGGATATTGTTCCTAATACTAAAATAAAAAGTAATATTTTTTATCGTTGCAAATCATATCAACTTTCGTTGCACATACAAAGAAACGGCAACATATAATGTCGTTGCTAATCGACGACTTTCGTTGCTATTGAAAAATAACCAGCAACAAACATTTTCGTTGCTGATTCAGCATAATGTCGTTGCCAAATAATATAATCAGCAACGAAAATCGTTGCAAAAAAGTTTACATTCCGCAACGAAAGCAAGCTTAGGCAATAATTTTCATAATTTACTGCAACGAAAAATGTCGTTGCAAAATGGTATCAATTGCAACGAAAATGCATGGTCTTTGCAAAAAAAAAAAAAAGTTCATGTCGTTGCCAATTAGCAGGCTTTTGCAACGAAATGGGGTTTTTAGCAACGAAATTTTAATTATTTTGCAACAATACATTTTGTTGCTGAAGGATCGATGTCTCTGTACGAAAGCCAAATTTCGTTGTAAAATATATTACTTTTGGCAACGAAAAAAATACGTTCGTTGCGCAACGAAAGACGCAACGATAGTAAAGTCGTTGCCAAAAACCTTTAGCAACGAAATTTGGCACCTTTAGCAACGAAAATCGGTTGTTGCTGAAGCCCCATTTTTTTGTAGTGCAGCTTGCACCTGATCAAATGTTTCACTTAAGTCATTGATAAACACAAGTCATATGATTCCAACTTTAACCAAATGAATTACTCTCATTCTCCACATATAGGACATTAAGTTACAACTTTTATACTTACTTAAATTACATCCACAAATGAGTTTTATCAAACTCAAATATGACAAATAATAAGTCTCAAAAGTATAAAATAATGAGCAATATATAACAATTTTTATACACACAATTTAGAAATTTGAATCACCCGCACCAAAATAATTTATTTATTTATTTATTTTGACATGAGAAAAAAGTACCAAAATAATATTGCAGACACCATCTATGCTCCGCTACATTATGTTGCAGGGGTACATTATGTTATAAATTAGAAGGATCTTATTCCAATGAGAATATTCAGTTCGGAACATGAGCCATCCTTATCCCACTCATTCTTCCAGAATTCCTAATTTGGACTACCTTCAACATAATTAGGCCATGCATTATCAAGAGCCGCGCCCGGATGTTTTCCACCTGCATGTACATGTTGAAATTCAACCGTGTAATTAACTCGTACATGCTAAATTTCATGGTACAACACATGCTAAACAAAGTACAAAAAGTCGATTAACCGTTCCAAACGGTGTCTCATGATTTATTGTCCTAATAAATAGATTATGCTCTGTGACAATTTTTTAGATATTTTTTTCAATAAATAAAAAAACCTAATAAACAAAAACTCACGCCTCCCTGTTTCTGTTCCTCAATAATCAATTCAGCGAAGTTTCCTTGTATTCCAAGGAATCCAATCAACTGATTCTACAAATTCCAAGATCCCAAAAGGGTAGTTTGCAATCGGCTATATGTGCAGTTCTGGTGCAGTTGCAGGCTACCATCTCTTTGTTGGAATAGCGTATTAGACACCGTTTGAGACAGTTGATCTGGACTCTATTGAGTACTGCTGATATATAATATCTTATAACAGTAGGATATATATTTTCATAAATTCGGATTCCATAAAATTTATCGCATGACCCTCGATCATATATAAGTTTATAATTTTTGTTGTAATTTTTATAGCGAATATTGCATTTGAGTTTTACACAAAAATAAAGGTGATAGTCTGATAGATAACCAAAATAACCGATGCAGCTTTTGCTATGTGCATATTTGGTGTAGGACTTTTAGAACTTTTGGGTCTTTTAGGGTTTAAACTTCTTGTTCGTCTGTTCGTCTACATAAACTTATTTTAATCGTATATTTTTTAACTTACAAACCCAGTTTTTAAGTCCCCAACTCACCGCAAGCGGTGTGCTTGGGTGGTAAAAGCCGCTCAAACACATTTTTCAATGCATCAAAACGAAGAAGTCGTGCGCATGTGTACAGTCTACAGAAGTCAGAAGCTTACATTCTTAACATCAAAAGCCGATGCATTACAGTTAATTATAGATCTTTCCTGGCTGTCATAGGGCCAAAGACCATGAGTAGTAAACTCCTGCTTTACTTTTCGTGGATCACATTTTTTAGGGTTCTTGTTGCAAAGCGCAGGAGGCCATTGAATATTTCGCTAGACGGAATCCGGTCACTTCAGCATCACGTTACCGAAACCGAAGCCTCAAACCCACTGAAATTATTAGAATGACAAGTATATTGAATATTGAAGGTGACATGATTAATTCTTATTGTGATGAATACTTAGGTACTCGTGGTCATGCACCAAGAATCAAGATAAGATTGGGTATTTATAACTAGAAATCTAGAAGCTAGCCTTGCACACATGGCCCGCCCAAAAATCATTTAGGCCTATTACATTTAAATATATATAATATATAGAGAATGATTAATAACACATTATAAATGAGCATATATCATCATTGTCATATAAAATAAGATTTATCGTACATTATTAGAAATGAAAAATCACTCGTCCGCTACTATTAATAGCGGATGTAACCCGTCGTTTGCGACTAATAGTAGCTAATATAATATTATTTTTAATTTTCGTCTGCTACTAATAGTAGTAGACGACGGATTACGTCCGCTACTAATACTAGCGGACGAGTGATTTTCCATGTAACGTCCCTGTAGACACTCGAAATTTTGCATTCCTGTTACTAACCCTGCAGGAGGGCAGAATCGTCTTTCAGAGATAACCCTGGAGGACAACTCAACACAGTCCCGGAGACAACCCCGGGATACTCAGTTTTCCATCTCGGAGATAACCCCGAGATATTCAGTCCAGTCCCGGAGACAACCCCGGGATCTTCAATCCAACCTCAGAGACAACCCCGAGGAATGCAGTTCCAGTTTCAGAGACAACCCCAGAATACTCAGTTTTCTATCTCGGAGACAACCCCGAGATGTTCAGTTCAGTCCCGAAGACAACCCCGGGATCTTCAAATCCAACCTCGGAGATAACCCCGAGGAATGCAGTTCCAATTCCAGAGACAACCCCGAAAATGCTCTTTTCCACTCCCAGCAATCAGCTTCAACACTCGGTGATAGCCCCGAGGCACTCATTCCCCAAGCCTGGAGATAACCCCGGGAGGTCAGGCACACCTCAAAGACAACCCTGAGGGCGATCAATACTTGCAGCAATCCAATCTCAGAGATAACCCTGAGCAACGACCGCTAAATCAGCTCAAACCGGAGATAACCCCAGTGAGGGGCAAAATTGACATTTTTCCATTGCGCCGTCTCCACAACATTCATACATACATTCTACACGGAAATGTCCTACAAGAACAAAAGAGCTCTAATCCCGAGTGACTACTACACAAGACAGCACACCGGATAGAATTTGAAGCTTGAAGACCAAGGGCATGGTCCCATCTTCCTGACTTCGTACAACCTCTAATCCTATGTCATTGTGTAGCTCTCGACAACAGCATGCCGTTAAAGGTCTTATACACCTCGATTGGATGCCCGGATTGAAGTTTTGAAAGTTCGAGCGGACAACACGTTGCACGCGTGCACGTACTTCGAGATGGCAGGACCCGCGGAGCCCGGGGCAGCCGCAGGTGCATCTGCGACTGCCGCAGGTGCACCTGCGGCTCCCCCCCTCTATAAATAGAGGGCTTGGGTAGCCATTTTGCATAGAGAAAAGGTAAGAAAGCCTTGTCCAATTTGCTATGTACATGTACACTATAAACTGAGTGCTTTCTCATTTTAAACACTTGTGAGCTTTTATATTGCTATATTTTTACCGGCAGGAGCCGAGTGTTCATCCATTTAAAGTTATTGAAGTTTTCTTTGGCAGTCCACTGTAAGCCTTCTTACACTTTCTAAAGCCTTTCTCCACTATTGTGCACACACAGTTCTTCACGTAATTGAGAGTCGTGTTGCGTGTGTATGCCCGAACTTCGGTCCGTGATTTTTATTTCTTTTTGTATATATATATATATATATATATATATATATATATATATATATACACTAACATATCGAGTTATGCCTCGATTGAGCCCCAGATTTACTTCCGGAGCGTTTATTGCTTTTATATATATAAATGCTTATATATATGTTGTTTCCATCAAACTCTGTTTGATTGAGCCTAGATTTCACATCCGGAGCATTTACTATATATATATATATATATTTACATCTTCAGTCTGGCCTGGAGTTCACTTCGTGGCTTTTTACTGCTTTATTTACATTTAGTCCCGCCTGAAATCTACTTCGTGGTGGTTGATTGGCTTTTATTGCTTTATTTACATTTTTCTCAATCCCCCATGGAGGTACTTCGTGGTGGCTGAAGCTGAAGGAATCTGTTTGTTCTTATGAGGATTCCTGCGATTGGAACTGGCAGTATAGCCTAGTCCGGCTGTCCCTGTTTGATTGGGAACTTGAATTGGACGCTTAATGCCTTGATTATCTTTTCACAACCCTTGTCCAGGTTGATAACCCAATGACATCATTTCTTGAGTGGCCGACATTACTTCGGCAAAAATCTGAGGTATGAGAGGTGGCGCTCCAACAGGATGGTAGTGAGTGTTGCTCACCTCCAAGGCATGAAAACTGACCGGCTCAACTTCTGAATTGAAGCTGATGAGTGGTATGCCACCTTATTCAGGACATTCCGGCTCAGCATCGACAGTGACTAGGCTATTGTTGATAATATATTTAAGTTGCTGGTGAAGGGTGGAGGGTACGGCTCCGACCATATGAATCCACGGTCTTCCCAAGATCAGGTTGTATCCTGTATCTATTTTGAGCACGTGAAAAGATATGCAGAATGTATGTGGACCAATCTCCACTGGCAGTTCATTCTCTCCGACAGTGTTTCGTCGGGATCCGTCGAAATCTTTAATGATTGCATGGCTTTTTCGGATTCTGTTGAGATTGATATTCATCTTCACCAAAGTGGCATAAGGACAGATATTCAATGATGACCCTCCATCTATCAATACTCCTGCGACAACGTATCCAAAAGATAAAATCGCTATATGCAACGGCTTGCAATGACTGGTCCCTTCGGGAGGTATATCATTGTTGATCGATTTCACAATCAAAACATATGTGCAAGTATGCACGGTCAACAAGTAATAAAGTGAAAGTAGAGTATCGTTCACACGAGAAATTATTTAATAAAATCACCAAGTATTAGTTCTTAACCAAACTAATTTTATTTAAACAATCAATTTAGGGTTTTGAATTAAATTATTTAATTAAACTAATTCTAATTACCACTAGTTAAAAATCAGATTATGAAGATTTAAGATCACAACTTCACTTATTGCTTCACTTATATTAAAACACTTCTTATTAATTACGCTCACTATTCTGGATTGTTAATCAGGAACTTATTAGTATTTATAATCACCTTCCGATGCATCACAAACATATTAATCCAAATCCACAATTGATAGAATTGAATCAAACACCCTAATTAACTAATTCACTATATTCCTATGTAAATTACAATTAAAAAAGATTTAAAGCACATGTTCCCTATTAGATTACATGCGGCGTGAAGGCATATCCCTATCCTAAACACAAATCATGAATTCTAACACCATGCAGAAAACACAATCACATGCTATTATTGATCATATCTAAATCTATACTTCATCTCCCAAATCCATATAGATTATGATGGTAATTGTTAGCTAGATAATTAAATAATTATATGCAATCATAATAGACAATCCATAGAATAGATCACATAAATTAATAGAGAATCATACTAAAATAAGTTATGCAATAAGATCCGTTGCAACCTTAAACAAGAATTTAGTTCATTGTTATTGAATTAAAATCAAAAATTCACAACTGAATAGACAATAAAAGATAAAAGTAAGATTAGAGAAGAGAATAGAATCTGTTGTCAATAGTCTTGAGACTCCTCTTCCACTCTTGCTTTGAATCTTCAGTGTTCTTCAAGTTGCTTCAATCTCCAACAATCTAATATAAACTAGAGTTTATGTTCTAATCAAATGGAGTGTTTTATCTAATCTAATCTATATAATCTCCCTTTATTTTATGCCTTACATCATGTATTTATAGGTTACAAGTCTAATTTTTAGTTTAGAAACAAACCCAATCCAATTTGGAGTAAAAAAAAGTGTCAAACTTGGCCCCAAAATGCGTCCAAGCTTGACCAGGCCCTTCTCCAGTGCCCCAGTGCTATTCACGGCGCTGCACCACTACCTCTTAGTGCCCCGGCGCTGGGAATAGGCAAGGAATGGGCGCCCCCACGCTGGCCTCTTTTCTGGAAATTTTTTGCTCTGACGTCCTTTAGGAAAATGACCATAACTTTTTTGTCCGAATTTCGATTTTGATGATTTAAGATGTTTCGGAAAGAGGAGACATAGATCTACAACTTTCATTCTTTAAGTATTTCGAAATAAGGTCTGAAGAAATGTTGAAATTGGCCTTGAAGTGGCGACTGTGTAAATGGCAAGCCGAAAATGCGAATCTAGCAACCCCAAACGTCGATCCAAGTAATTTTTGTCCCAATTCCTACAAAACAACGTAAAATATGCATGAATAGACATAAACACTTAAAAATATCCAAAAGATTAAGCTCAAACGTACTCAATTCATGTGTATAAAACTCATTCATCAATCATCGTTAGTGAAAGATATCACATTATTGTTGAAAATGTGATCCACCAGATGTTGGAATTACTCAACATCTATTGACTAAGGCAGTTGGGCCTCTTCTAAAACCCTAAGCAATACCTTCATGTGATCTTCGAAAGAGAGAACTAAGTCCAGTATGAAAATTTGATGTGGAGCTTCTCTTAAGCTTAAAACCACATTGGCTTCATTATGGCCCATAGTACGGAGAAATTCTTCCACTTTTTCCATGGGAATCTTCCCCTTTGTCTTGATGGTAGGCTTCATCACCCGTTGGGGAAGATATAGTGGATTATCCTTCAACACTGCAGCAGTTATGTGAGATGTGGATCCTTCAGCCCCTCCATAATTCCACGAAACTTTCTGTAGGCTGACAACAGGATATTGTGACCTGAATGGCAAGATAATCGGCTCTGGCGCAGCCACTTTCAAAGGATTGTCAACACCTTTGAGTTGAACTGGTTGGATTGTATATGAGAGGGTAGCTGAGTCTGTCTCGAAAGATATAACTGCTACGACTTCCTTCCATTTTTAGGAAATGTGTCCCCACTCTCTAGTAAAACAGTGTCATTATCTGCCAGCTGCAGGACACCGCTGTCAATTATGTTCTGAATAAGGTGGCGGAGTGCCCAGCATTCTTCTGTGCTGTGATCGCGAGAGTGAGAGTGATACAGACATACTCCATTAGAATTGAATTGCCCTGAACGAGGGTTAATTGTAGGCAACAGTGTTGTGATTCTTCCTTCATTGATCAGCATCTAAAATATTTCCTCCATTATTTGGCCAAGGTACGTAAATTCCCTCTTGTTGACAAAATCCCTGCGGGCCTTGGCATCTGCTCTTTTTATAATTTTATCCTCCAGTGTTTCACGTTCTGGAGATAATGCTAGAGTATTCATAACAAAAGAAAGGAGACTAGCATGCTCCTAATTAAATAATTGGCGTGTGACTTGGTGTTGATAGACCACCAGTTCTGCCAATTATTCGACTTGCTCAAAAAGAGTATTCATTTTTCGTTCCATCGTAAACTGGAATTGTGCAAAATCCCATTTGTCAGCACTATCTTTGCTGGTTTGGGAAGGTCCGTCAATGGAATGGGAAGTCTGTCCATTACTCCAATTAATCGTATTAACCTCCTCTTCTTTGTGTTGAGGAAGAGGGTTATCTTGGACATGGGGTTGGTCGGGTTTAGCTACCACGATCTCACCATTATCAATCAAATCCTGGATCTTATGTTTCAAGGCCTAGCAGTCTTGAGTATCATGTCCTGGAGCTCCAGCATGATAAGCACATTTCCGACTAGCATTGAAACCCTTACCATTCGGGTTGGCTGGTGGAAGAAGATGGGTAATTTTCTTTTGAGTTGTTAGAAGATTGAGAATGTTCTCGAGTGAGTCACCTAAGGGTGTGAACACTCGAGTGTGTCTAACTTCTCCATTCTTTGGTAATGGAGGGTTTAAAGATTGCGCTTGAAAGGGGGAGTAATTTCTTCTATGGATAGGCATATTCTGACTGCCTTTCTGACATTTAAGTATCAAGGAAACATGCTCCTCTTTCTTTTAATGGACCCTCCGGGAGTTGTTTCCATAATTTCTGGACTGGATGTGCTCAACAACAACTTTAAGGGCAGCTAGGTCTTGAATCTTTCCTGACTTCAATCCCATCTCAGTCATCTCCTTATGCTTAATCATTTCAGAGAATGGTTTGCCAATACCGGCTAAGACTCTCTCGTAGAAAGGAGCTTCTTGTATGTCTATGAAGGTCATCACCATCTTAGACTCATTAATAGAGGGAACAACTTGAGCAGCAAGGCGCCTCCACCTTTGAGCATACTCTCTAAAAGATTCATTGGTTTGTTTTCTGACTTTAGTAATTTGGTACTGGTCATGGGCCATCTGAAAGCTGTACTGACTGAGGAAGGCATGAGCTAGCTCCTCCCAGCTATGGATCGTGGATTTGTCTAATCTGGTATACCACGATCGGGCTTCTCCAGTCAGACTTTTCTAGAACAGCTGCATTCTAAGCTTCTCGTCCTCGGCATAAGATCCGAGTTCTCCGATGAATACCTTCAAATGTGTGTAAGGATCTCCTAACCCGTCATACTTTTCAAAGTCAGGAGTTTTGAACTTCTCTGGATAATGCACACTAGGGAATATACAAAGGTCAGCATATGAAACACTCCCATGTGCTCCAATCCCTTTGATAGAATGGATGGTGTCTTCCATTTGAAGGACTTAATTTCTTTCTGATATCACCGGTGTCTAGATCTTCTTTGAGATGGGTGGTATCATGAATTTTGTTGGTTTTATCCAACTGAGAATCAAATATGGGAGCTTCTTTGTCCGTACCCTGTGTTCCTCCATGTGCAGAGGATTCTGTATGTATGGGTATCCTTGTACCTTGAGTAAATTGGTGTAGTTCTTTAAGAAGAACAACCAAATCTGTAATTTGTTTACTTAATCCGTCAAATTCTTCACGAGAGACAGGATTAGGATTAGTCTGGTCAGATGAAGACATAATTGGATATAAGCTCGTGGCCTTTTTGGACTTTGAACGGGTAATAGGTCCAATTGCTTCCTTGCAAAAAATTGACGTAGTTAAGTTTTAGGGAATGTATAAATGTTTACATGCTATGTGATATATCCATTTTAGGAATATTATCCTGCAAAACGGAAGTTAGCTATTTGTGTGACAGGATAGCATGTTAAACTTTTAAATATACATGTGCACATATTTCCTAATATTTCCCATTACATGGAGATCAATATGGAATGAAATTATAAGTAATTGACTTTATGAGTAATTTGAAATGGGAAAGTATGAAGAGACTTCCCTCCGCGTTTGGTTTATCAGAGGCTGACCTATCTTAGGCTACTCTCGCGACTTTTTGGCATGAAGGTTCCCAAATCATCAAAATTTACTCGACAGGAAGTTAATTCGGTCTTTCAACTGGAGTGAATTTGGATGGTGCCTTTCCTGAGCCTCGTTGGAATTAGTCTCCCTACGAGTCCAGTAATCAAACACCGACAGGATAGCCTCCTGATGGAGGAACCACACAACATACATTCACATTCAACGTGTCTCACCGTTTATGAAAATGATGACATGTGCGAAGCACTAATATCACAAGTAGATATAGTGTAAAGCATTAAGTACAGTAAGTAAATGCATTTGTACACATCCATCAAATGTAAATGCAACATCCACACACAAGCATATAACAATTTAATTGCCCAAATCTGGGTCTAAATTCAAACTTGGAATCTGGTGTTACTCATTCAATACATCTTCTAAACATCTCATTATATCATAAAGATAATTGCAGTATCCTTACAAAACTTATGCGAAAACTTACATTTTACTCTAAGATACGAAGACCTTTACTAATATATCATATAATATTCTTTATAATATTACACCGTTACTAATATTACAATTAATACAAACATTCTTCTAAACATTAACTTCTTCTTTCCTTCGATTCTACCAGTTTCTTCCGTCCCATATACATAAACATATTCCACACGTAAAAATAATTTTATTAGAATTTTTCCCTTCTAGCCCCACATCTAACACAATCTTACTAACTCTCCCATAAGTTAATTTAACCACATAGCAAGTTAATTAAACTAATTTAGGTTAAATCATCATAGTTAATTGGTGGGGGATGAGATGGGTTGCTTCAAGGATTAACTTACTATATATGGTAAGTTGGCTTTTGGCTCCCCAAAGGCCAACCGAAAATGACACCTAGTTAGCTTTCATAACTCACCCGATTAGCCAAAAAGTTGATTTTAACTTTTTATACTTTTGAATAGAGAATGCGTCTCTAACCCTCGAATAAACGCTATAACGTAATATGAAAAGTCGTAAAAATAAAAAAGCATTTTTTGTGTGAATAGTGTTTTCGTGTTATTTGTAAGACCCCAACTTTTCATGAATAAGATTAAAAAAAAATTCTAAATAGTAAGATGTTTATTTAATAAATGTGATAATTATGGGTGATATGTGCAAATTATACGAAGTAAACAGTTTGTCAGAAAATATTCATTTTGTTGAGGAATATTCGTACGACGGAACTAAAATAACCAATCATTCGTGGACCCCACAACGAAATAACTGTCGGATAGGGAAAGCGGTAGAAATAACCTTTTTAAAAATTGACGACAAAACTTTTACCGTTAACTGTTGAAATACTCGGTGATAAAAGTACAAAAGCACGCGGTACTCCACAGTAGCATACGGTATTGTACAGTATTTCTAATTATTTATTCAATAATTGCTATAGTAGTAATTGCATAGTGTTTTATATTATTGACTCAATAATTACTACAGTGATAATTGCATAGTATTTTATATTATTGATTTAATAATTGTCACAGTAACAACTGAATAGTATTTCACATCATTAAATCAATAATTGTCACGACATAGTAACACATTATTTAAAAGGATATTATTAGTTAGCACTATTGACAATATTGTCTAGAGGTTCTGTCGAGAAAGGGGTTAGGTTATATAATTGTGCGCTGTTGGGTCTCTAACTTTTAGGTTTATTTTGATGATAACAATAATTAGTAAATAGATTAATTAAAAGGCTAGAATCCTCTCCATATATAGGATTTATATCATAATTGTTTTAATTATCCTATTTACTTTGACCTAAAATATTTTTTTAATTTTATTGACCTTGATAAGTTAAAATACCAGGTGTTAAATAAATTAGTTCATATATTAACATTTCCTAAGGCAAGGAGATCTTCTATTATTTTTCCAAAAATACTTTCACAAAAAGGGACAAAATGATTTTTTTATTGCATATTATATACATCCGAATATATGTATATTAATAAAGTAGTCCAAGGATTATAAGTGAGCAAAAAACGGATAAGATCGAATTACCAAATACAACTGAATTTTTTTAATAGAATTATTTTGGTTTTTTAGTTTTTTTTTTCTAATTTCGGTTATATCCAATTTATTGCTCGGCATTTGGTTTCGAATTCAGTTTTAAAAAATAGGCTATTCGGGTATTCGAATTACCGAATTTATTAATTAAAAAAAATAGTTTTATAATTGTATTTATATCTGTATATCAGGATATGACTATAGTATTCACAAATCCTAGATCCCAAATCCAATTCCTCTTCCTCTCTACCTCTCACGAATCCCAGATCCAAAATCCCTAATTCCTCCCCCTAATTTCCATTTCCAAATCACAGATCCCAAATCCAATTCCTCTTACTCTCCGCCTTTCATGAATCAAGATCTCAATTTCGACTCTCAATTTCGACTTTTGATTTCGTCGTTTATTCCTCTCTGCCTCTCATAATCTCAACTTTTCACCCTTGGCGGCTCTGCACCTCGGCCTCTCTCCCTGCGCTGCGACTTGGCGACTCTGGGCCATGGCTCGATTTAATAGAAATCTACATCTTTGATGACATCTAGATCGATTCTTTTCGAAGCAATCTTTTTCCTAATGTAGTAATCAACAAGTTCTTCATTTGTACTTCTGTTAGTTCTGTAGAATCTAAAACTCAGAAGGACTTGGGAGGACCCTGTCTCCGAAATGAATATTCTGATCTCTGCAATGTATTCATGGAATTTATTTATTTCAATGGAATTTATATATTTCAATGGATTATTCATGGTTCATTTATTAACCGAAATACCCGAATTTATAATTTGGTATTCGGTAATTTGGTTATTACCAAATTTGGTTAGTAGTTTGGATAGTGAAATTATGAATATTTCAGTATTCGGTTATAAATGAATAGCTTATTAGGTTTGGTTATAATTGAATGATCAGCCCTACCAAGAATTAAAATCCTCATGTTTGACCGAATGAGCTTAGAATGCTTTAATAAATCAAGACATTCTTTTTGGGACATTTGGTGCAGAAGCATTAAAAGAATTTGAAAGATAATTAAATGAACATGTGATTGAATTAAATGAGAAAAAGTTGGGAAATGAAGAAGGCCAAAAGTTTTTTTCTATGTACCGTATATATTTATGTTTATATCTATACGGGCCCGATCAGAAGCATGACTCCTAAATAGCATTACTTTCTTAAAGAGCGTTACTATATATAAGACCTCCGTGTTTTTTCCTTTCTCTCTCCTCAATTGGTTTTCTGTTTCAAGACTGAGAGCAAAATAGAAGTAAGGCTTTGAGTTCCTTCGAACTGAGACCTGGACATGCCCTTCTCTAACTCTCCAGACGAAGCCCAACTTGCTCAGAATCGCCCAGAGTTCCTTCGATAATCCCGAGCTTCAGAAAGGAAAAGCCCTATAATCAAAGCCCTACAAAGCTCGTCATGCCCTAGAATCGAAGGCAAGCAGTTCGATCCCCCTCAATCCCTCACTTCGATTTTGCTAGTTCCACACTTCGATTCGGTAAGGGCTTCGATTCGGATGACTTCTTTTCCTTTTCCGATTTGAAAATTATATATTTCATCTTTATTTGGAGTTTAGGAAGGGGTTTTGTTACATCTCTACTTCTAAACTTCTAAAAGGGTTGGTTGCTTTTCATCTCTTTAGTTGTTGTTGCTGTTATTGAATGGAGTTATAGTGTACATGGTTGGCTTCTGTTTATGATTTAAAACTGACTCAACTCGAGTGACTATTTTCAACTGTGCTGGTATCTTGACCAATTGTACAGAACTAAGTTGTCAGTATTAAATTTTTTGCTTGCTTTTTAACTTTATTTCTCATGGATTTTATTCTTTCTAAAATATGCACAAGTTTCTTCCTTTGCCTTCTATGGGATTACATCTTCCTCCAGAGCTCTATGTTTTGTTATTTTATGTGTTTTCTCAATGATTTCTTAATGATTTTCATCCGCACCTAGGGAAAAAAATACTACAGATTTCCAGTGATGTTTTCATCTGCATTTGCTTCTAATCATTTGTCAAATTTGTTTTAGGGCTATGTGAAAAACTATCCCTTTGCATTTAATTGTTTTATCATACTGAATATGAAAATCAATTTGGTTCTCTAAGCAAACAATCACAATAATGAGTTCCTTTATTCTTAGATGCACATGGTCCATTGAACTCGTTCAACTTGGTGATTTCAAACTGGAGCATGATTTTTGGTTTTAAGCTTATTTCTCAATATAGTTATTATCTCAATAATTCTTTTAATTGGTGATTTCACAGGTTCAAGTAAATTTCTGTTTGTCCAGGTGTAAATATAATGGATGACATGGACCATGAAATAGGGAGTTGCGAGGATAATGTAGAAATGAATTTGGAAATAGAAATGGATGGGGATGACTCGAGTGGAGAGGGGTTGAATGTTCACAATACTAATACTATTGTCTGCTATCCTCAAGTAGCTGATGAGTTTACGCCTAAGCTTGGTCAAGAATTTTAAACATTAGATGATATTCATACTTTTTACAATACATATGCAATGCATACTAGCTGGTTTTAGTGTACGAAAGTTTAATGAGAAAAAAAGGGCGGGTAGCGATGAGATTTTTAGGAAGGAGTATGTGTGTTCTAAGTAAGGAAAGGGCAAAGTATTAGCTGATGTGGTTGTAAAAAGAAAACGTGGATCTACAAAAGAAGGTTGTAGTGCAAGAATTATAGTTGTAAAAAGAAATGACTTATACGTAATTACTAAAATTGTGGAGGGTCATTGTCACCCATTGTCAACCCCACATAAGAGGCATCTTTTACGATCGCATCGTAATGTGTCAATTGCCCAAAAATCTTTGAGTTAGCAACTTGGCACGGTGAATATACCACAATACCAACAATACAATTTTCTTGCAGTGCAGGCGGGTGGTTTTGAAAATATTGGTTGCACACAACGAGATTTGTATAACTTTGAAAGAGACAAGCGCAATGACTTGAAGGGACATGATGGGGATATGTTGAATGAGTACTTGCAATTAGAACAACAAAAGAATCCTTCATTCACTTTCAAAATTGACACAGACGATGAAAAAAGGATCACTCGTTGTTTTTGGGCCGATACAACTTCTAGACGGGCTTATAGATTTTACGGTGATGTTGTCATTTTTGATACCACATACAATACTAATTGTTACGAAATGATATTTGCACCACTAATAGGGGTTAATAATCATGGTCAAACTATTGTATTTGGTTGGGCTTTCTTAAGTGATGAGACCATAGCTAGTTTTGCCTGACTTTTCAAGAGTTTTTTTGGATGCAATGCCAGGTGATTCACCTGAGATGATGATCACCAATCAGGATTTGGCTATGACAAATGCCATTTTACAGATTCTTCCTAATATATTTCATAGGTATTGTAGTTGGCACATATTGACCAAATTTTCAAAGAAGATCGACTCAGTAAAATACAGTGCTTATTATAAGGAGTTTTTAGATTGCATTTGGAATTCGGAGACTGTGGAATCATTTGACTCTACTTGGGTAGCGTTGATGGAGAAAAGTGGTTTGAATGCTAATAAATGACTACAATCAATGTATGACTTCCATTGTAGATGGGTACCCGCATATATGAATCATGTTTTCTTAGCCGGCATGTCAAGTAGCCAACGAGCTGTGAGTTGTCATGCTTTTTTTAAAAAGTTTTTTCTAAAAGGAATTCTTTAGTGGATTTTATGGTTCAATTTGATCGGGGCCTTCAGCATCAACGACATGCAAAGTTGGTTTCGAATAACAAAGATTTGGTTGAGAGGCCGAGAATGAAACTGAGCTATGACTTCTTAGTTCAAATGGTTGACATTTATACACACTCTATGTATTATAAATTTGAAGAAGAGTTATGCGAGAGCATGAATTATAAGTTTGAACTTATGATGGAGAATGTCAACCACCATGTATATAAGATTTACCGAAGGAATGTCAGTAAGTTTAAAGTAAGAGAAATTCAGTATGACAAATCTTTGGATTATGCAACATGCACTTGCAAAAAGTTTGAGAGTTTGGGAATCCTATGTCGGCATGTGATAGTTTATTTGCATAAGTATCATGATCTTGACAAATTGCCTACAAGATACATTTTAAAAAGGTGGACAAAAGGAGCAAAATCAAGTGGTGTAGTTGATGATAATGGTGTGGAGATAAAAGATGATAAGCCATACTTACTCTTGTGGACTCAATTAATTCAGCAATCTTTAGAGATGATTGATAGTGCTCTCACAAATGAAGAAGCCACAAATGTATTAAAGGAATGTTTCAATAATGGATATGAAAAGATCAAGCAAATAATTGGGAATAATGGTTCCAAACGAAACAATGAAATGGAGTCTGGTATATGAGTGCATCTAAGTCAGTTAACATGATTGGGACTTATGAACATAATTACATTGAGCCGAACCAAGTGCGTGCAAAAGGGTGTGACAAAAGGTTGAAAGGTGGCAAAGAAAGGGCTTTGGGGAAAACAAAAAACCCAAAGGGGAGACATTGTCATGGATGTAGCAAAGTAGGTGTCACACACAACAAAAGAAACTGTCCGGCTCTTAATAATCGGTAAACAAGTTTACTTATTTTGACTTTGTTATTTGATTCAATTTGACTTTACTATTTGTTTAAATTTAACTTTGCTATTTGTTTAAATGTAGAATTGGAGAATCAAATGTTGATGCTACTCAGGATCCAAGTGTTGATGATGAATGAGATTCACCTACAGGTGGAACTAAGATTGCTATAACAAAATTCTTCCTATAACAACACTTGTATAACTGACTTTGCTATTATTTTGGATTTTTTTTGTACAGAGGGTCCTTCAGAATTGCAGTAATCATGGGAGCGACTTATGTTATCACCTACAAGTCAGGTAGTTGTGCCTTTCATGGTGTTTCATGAATCTTTTCCCACTTCAAGACATTACAGTAATCAGGATTTGAATGGAGATGCCTTAGGGTATTGCAACAAATAGTAGCATTCTCGGGATTTATGGACTTCGTTAACATAGATTTTCTTGATGCATTTGTATATAAACCTTGTTTGTATTCGTTTTGCTGGTTATGTTGTTATTGTTTAGTATTGTGCAATCTAAAGTTAATTTGCTGATTGGGACTTGGGGGAGGGAAGTCTTGATACTGAGACAATCAAACATTGGATTAGCTGATTAGTTTAGCTATGGTTTTGTTCTGTGATGAAATGTTGGTTACTCTATTGTAACTTTTGTTTTGCTAAGCTCACTCATTTTGGGGAATTGTTTTGTTGTACTGTTGCACTTACCTACATTTATATTATTTTCTTTATCGAGCTAATTTATATGGTCATGAATCTTTTGGAAAATTCATTGATTCATTAAAATTATGTTTTCTACTACAATTAGTGTGTACCCCCTTGAAACTGAAAAGTGTAATTTATAAGGTTATTTTCTGATTTCAAGAAGTTTATGATTGCATTGAAAGGAATTCATTCATTTTTCTATGTATTCTTGAAAGCTACTGTCCTTACCATTTACCAGGGATGTCCAAATGTAAGCTTAATATAGCTTCTCATTGCTGTCATGGCTTAAAGTTTACTGCATATCAGGATCATTACTCTGGAATAGATATTTTACATGTTTACATATGAAAAACTGACCCTTCAATTTCTTCAATAGAAATGTCAATAAGCCTCATTTAGACAGAAGTTAACAAGCCCTTGTTTGTTGAACTGAGTGAGTGACTTTCTTAAGAAACTTACTTGGAATATGCAGGAATGGTAGCCCTTGTTTTCTTTACTTTTTCTGTTATTATCAATCTGCCCAAGTTATTTATATATATTATAGTTTACAAATTTTTTTGTTTTCCATTTGCAGATGTAGTATCTCACATTCGGGATCCCTTTGATGAATGTCAGTCCAATGTCAAGCTAGGGTTACTGGCCAGCTTAATTTTGATAGAGCGTGTCCTGAACGCTCCACCCCACAAGTTCTGATGATTTGTTTCAGATTATTAGTTTTGGTTTGGTATTTTGTACATACATAAGTAATAGTGATGCAAAATTTTATCATGTGTAATGTTTGAGTACTATATGTTTGTTCTTAGTATTGTGTTGGTGTGATGACTTGATGTGCACTAAGCATATATTTCATATGTGCAGTATATGTACAACTTCTCAGTAAAGTATTCTTAATTTTTGTTCTAAACATTGTAAACATGTTGTTGGGTTGCTGTAATGAATGTATTTATTTTGTTAAGAACCACTTGGAAAGCATGCTTCCAAATTAAAAACTTTAGATTCATATCAGGCAAAACAGAACATATAGACAAAATGTTTGTCTTCAAGATGTTGATGATTAAAAAGCAGAACAAAACAAAACATATAGAACAAAATTGTGCTTTTTTTCCACCTCCAAACTATGCAAATCATTAATCCAATGTCAATTTAGAAGCATTAATCCACCTCCAAACTATGTAAAAACATATGCCTGAAATAAAAACAGAACTCAAATCATAAGTTACAAATTATAAATTCAGAATGGCCAATATGCACCAAAATGAGATAGAAATGCATCAAACAAATATTGAGCTAATATCTTTGCTTCATTACAATCAATTCATTACATCTCCCAAATTATAATTACAAATTTTTCCTATTTAAGCATCCTCTTGCATAGAGATGGTTCCAAAGAAATTCCGAAGTAGCAAAATCAAGGAAACCCATATGATTATCAAGTAAATCCTATGTTTGTGTCTAACATTTTGAACTTCATTTTCAAGAGCTCTCAACTTCCTCAACAAACCAAGAATCACTTGAATTGCTCTCGGCTGCATCGGAGGATCATACCACATGAAATACCCGCAACCATGAGGCTGTCAAAAAAGATATTTTTTTTAGAACAAACTTCATATCAAAGGAAATTGAATAAAAATTACTTAGTCTTGCAGTTTGACATCCATAGAATCGACGACCAGGATTCAAATCAGTCCAAGAAGTTATCAACATAGTCGGGCGATGAAAATGACAATGATTAACTGCGGCCATTTAAGTTGACTCTTTCCAGTGTTGGGATGTGGTGCATGCAACATAATCAAAATAAATCAAATTAATGAACAAACAAAAGAATACACACTTGAAATATACATCACAATGAATCATCTGCAGATTTAGCGTCACTGATAGAGATTTGTGACGCCTCCTACAAAACATCAAAAAATATAAGCCACATAAAAGTTTTGTGGCATTTGTATTTTATTAGCATTAAAATATCATGTAGGAATATATATTATCTCAAAACTGTTATTATCTCAAATCACATTTGTTTCCAGGAAGTTGTTATTATCTCAAAACACATAGGAGAAACAGGAGCATAACAGTTATAGTTCATAGACTCCATTTGTTTTCAAAAAAGATTTCACAGAGATAATTAAATGTATGGAGTTAAGGGCTTTTATCTGAAAGCTGGCAATAATTAGCCAAAAATGTATGATAAGTTCTTCTCCTTGTTTTATCAAAAAAAGGTACTCTTTTCCAGAAATATGTGATGTTTGGAGTAATAAATCTCCTTTATTGAATCATGGGAAGAATTTTTTAATTCTTTATAACTAAAATGAGGAAAACTCTCATTTCTAACTTTCACAAGCCATTTTTACTTTATCAGTGCTGAAATTTTAAACAAAAATCTTAATATCTATCATATCAAAAGGGAAAATTCTTGCAACAAAAATTAATTCCAAGATAGACTTTATGATGTTCAAAAGCAGGCAAGCTATATGCGAAGGTATACATGTAATCAAGAACTCAAATCCAATTGAACAATATAATACTACTACTTAAAGAGTATTCAACTCATCATTCTATCTTCTAACACAAATATTAAAAAATAGCGTGAGGGCTTAAGACTGTTTACAGGTAAATTAGGTATAATAAACTCAATTTTGTCAGGACAAAATTATCAGTGTCAGTTCTTCAATCTTCCTTCAAACCTTCGAAAGGGACAACTCTTAAGATTGTTAATAGGTAAATTAGGTAGAATAAACTGTAAAAGTGCCAAATCGCAAGCCCTTACCGACTCGAACTGATGAGATGAAGGAGATCGTGATTCTAGGACACGTTGAAATTTCAAGGCTATAGAGCTCTCTCTTCTGAAGACTGTAGGGCTCGATTACTCTGAAGATTTTGACATCGATTGAAGATTTGGAGAACGTTCTGTGAAGAATGGAATCAAAAGATGGAGAAGGAACTCGTTCCCTCAGTCGAAACACACAACCCTTGAACTGAGATTTCTAGGGCTTGGCTTTCTCTCTTGCAGCAATCGCGTTTCTGGAGGGGATCAAGGGCTTCACTTTCTCTCTCTTCGATTTTGCAGCTATCGATTTCAAGGGAATCAATTTTGGCGAAAGGAATTCGTTCTATTATGACTGAGTGAGGAGTGAGAAATTAAAACACGAAGGTCTTATATAGTAATGCTTTTTAAGAAAGTAATACTATTTAGGAGTCATGCTTCTGATCGGGCCCGTATATCTATATATGCATATGATATATGATATATATGTATGTATGATGCCATGTGAATATTAAATAAGCCTAGGCTTATAGCCTCTTTGACCGCACATGCTAGGAGTCTTTATTGAGACAATCATTTTGAGACAAGCTTATGCTTCTTTAGATGAGTCATGAGATGGTCATTTAATGCAAAAGAAGTCTAAAAATTTAATGGGCTAAAATCAGAAGATGAGGACTTTATCAGTCAATCCGCATGAACCTTCTTTTTGTTCCATCTGGACCATTAATTTTTATCAAAATGATCTAAGCCATTGATTTCAAAAATAAATCTTTAAAATTACAATTTTGCCCCAGCCTCAAAAATTCTATAAATAGGAGGCACTTTCATTCATTTTACTTTGCCAATTCACTTGCAAAGAAAAGTTTACTTTGCTTGCCTACATACTCTCTCTCTAAAGCTTTCTATCTATTCTTACCAAAGTTCTGATTATTTGAGAAGAGAAAATTGGTCTAAGTAATTGAGATAAGTTATTTGATTCAATTTATTCAAATTATCTCTTACTTATTTAAATTTATATATATATATATATATATATATATATATATATATATATATATATATATATATATATTTCATCTATTTATCAAATAAAAAGTCACACTTAGACACCAAGGCTACAGAGATATTCCTCTTAAGTGAGGGAATCGGACCGTACGATTCCTTAAAGTCCTAAGTGACCTTTTATTGATATTATTTATATAAATATCGTAAAATAGATCTACACTTGATAGTTTAAAACAACACAGAGATATTCCTTTGAAAAGAGTGAGTCATCCGAACCGGATTTAAAAATCTAAGTGATCTATCGAAAATATTTATATAAATATCAATTTTGAAACTATAAATTTTGTCATACTTAGACACCGAGGCTACATAGATGTTCCTCTTAAGTGAGGGAATCGGACCGTACGCTTTCTCAAAGTACTAAGTGGCTTTATTTATAATCATTCACATAATAGATAAAATATCATTATATATATTTTGAGTTAAACAAATATATTTGATATATTAAATATTGTTTAACTGATCATTATACTTGATAATTGTTGTTTAACTGATTTATTTATTATATTGATTGACTACAAGTATTTGAATATAAATTCATTTTTAGAATACTTGTTTGATTAAATTTGAAATTAAACTCGTTTAAATTAATAGAAAAACATTCTTTATTATAAAGAATAAATAATTCTTTATAAATTGCATTAAACTATATATCTGCTTATATAAACATCACTTTAACTTATACTTAAATTGATCTATTTTCTTATTCAAGAAGCACTTTTCACACAAAATATAAACGTTATTTAAACTTTTATAACAATGCATAATTTACATATTTACTTGCATAAAAGCACTGTTCGATCAAAACATAATTTACTATCTGCTTATAAAGAAGCATATTTTCTTAAATATAAAAGTCTTTGAACTTTTATCTTCTCTTTAACTGATATCTGCTTAATTGAGAAGCCTTAAATATAAAAGTTATTTAAACTTTTATATATTCGTACCAAATTTCTATCTGCTTATCTTAGAAGCAAAATTATGTTAAATACTTTGTAAAAAGAAAAAAAAAGATAAAGTTAGTTTATTTTATGTACCTGTGAGAAAGACGAGTAATTCTTCGACCAAGTTCAGAGTTTTAGAGAGGTAAGCTGAGAGTTAGGTCTCTAGTGAACTTGTGAGGTGAAGAAGAGGCTGTTGTTTCAAGGCCAGATCATAGAATAGAACTGAACTCAAAAAAAGGTACAGCTAAGCTTATGGAGGGAGCTGGAAGGTTACTGTCCAAGATAGATTAGTTGAGAATAGTTGAAAGTTTGTCTATAAAACTTTGTAAAGGTTTCTCCGCCTGTTGAAGGAGTTTTTATTACAGGAAGTAATAGAATCTCAAGTTCTGGAGAAGAACTTGAGACTAGACGTAGCAACATACCTGGGATATATGTTGTGAACCAGACAAATCTATTTGCATTGTGTGATTAAATTTTTATTGTCTTGCATATTAATTTCCAACATTGCAAATTAATTATTTAAAAATTCAAAAAGGCCTAAGATAATTTTTTAATCTGTATTAATCTATTCAACCTCCTTTCTAGATTATTATTGGACTTTCACGCGCCAATAAGGAGAAATCCTTATCAGTAAGCCCCCTCTTTTATAGGAACGATCTGGTTGTCTGTATTGTGAATCTATAATATCAATAGTGAATAATTATTGAAGGAAAAAAAGTGTTAATGAATTATGTGATGTGTAGCATAACCATTAGAAGGAAGTTGCCAAAACTCGAAGGAAATAATGGTGATATGTGACGTTTTGTAAGTTTGGCGTGTTCGCGGGACCCACAACTTTCTTCCGTGGGACCCATTATTTTATTTCCTCCGTGAATTTTATTTCTTCCGTGGGACACACAACTTTATTTAATTTATGTGGGACCCTTATGTGGTACCCACATATCATCCAAGAGCCACTTGTCTCTTCACATTGCTAAGAGTCACTTTTGCCAATAGTACTTGCCCCTTCGTAAATAACTAGTTTTCTCTTCACATTGCCAAGGGTCAAGCCAGTTGTCTTTTCACATTGCCAAGGGTCAAGCCAGATGTCTCTTCACATTATCAAGAGTCAAGCCAGTTACCTTTTCACATTACCAAGAGTCAAGCCACTTGCCTTTTCACATTGCAAGGGCCAAGCTAAAGTTTGTCTATAAATAGAAGTAAGTATTCTTCATATTTTTCGTACAACTGATAAGAGAAAACTATATGGAGAGAAAGATATAGAGAAAGAATAATGGAGAAAGAAAAAGAGTATTTGAGAAACAATTAATCACAAACCAACAACACAAAGTTCTGCTACTACACTATTTTACAGTATCTAGTCTCTTATTAAGGTAAATGATATTATTTTCTTTCAATACTCTTAAAAGATATCATTTTCTTTCATACTCCATATTATAGTAAGTTATTATTCGTTTCTATAACTTTTTTGTTAAACGATGAAAATGTCTAAACTATTAAAAACTTTCTTAATAGTTTGCATTACATCTAATATCTTTTCACCTGAATCTTTCTATTGCGTTTTACACGTTATAGTTGAAGTGTGAATCTTATTTATTTTATTCTTGAATTTGAATCCACGTTTTGGTCGTTATGTTGACAATTTGGACATTCTTGGACTCTGTATAAACTAAATTATAAATATCTAATGTTTATTTTTGATCTTATTTTTATTATTATTTATATTCATCCTTTATATCATTGTCATCATCCTCAGACTTAAATTGGGTTGAAAAGCTATCTTTGACCCGTAGTGCAAAGATGAACTGTTGATTGGTATGATTATGACTAGGAATTGTGTATTGGTATAATCATGATCTTTGGTGTTTCATATAAAGGCTTGTGGTGAAAGTTCTCGTTGGCCCACATGCAAAGATGAACTAGTGTTTGGCATAATCATGACCACTGGTGATACAAATGAATATCTTTGGTCTGTAGTGCAAAGATAAATTGTTGATTTGTATGATTATGAACAGGAACCGTTGATTGGTGTTACAAGGATAAAATATTGATGATTGACTTTTAAATCATAGAATATAATAGACATCATGCTCTACCTGACTCTTCTAATTAATGGATTGCTTGTTCAGCTGCAGTTATCGTTGAAAACTTATAATCTTCATATATTTGATTATCACTATTGAACGCTATAGATAATTTATTCTTTATTATCTTAGTCATAATATTTTTTACTTGGCTATTTAAGCTCACTCTTTTCATTTTTGTTCCATTATTCTTCTCAGGAAATGTGAGCATAACTGGGACTAGCCGGAGAAAGGAGTGATGGTCCGAAACTGTTGAGGTATCTCTATATACATTATAAAATAGTGTGATAATAATTGTATTAAGAATTTAAGTTAAGTGTGGATATTGTCGTACTGGATACGGTATAATATTTGTATTGAAACTTATAATATTTGTGTTGTTATATTTTGCATGACAGTTTAATAGTTATAAATATAAAAGTTTGTATTTTAATTTTGTAGTGTGTATTTGGCGACTCAAAATGGGTTGTGTACCTATTTTGGGGGCATCACATTATTTCTCTGAAAATTTTTATTTTCTTATATGAAACAACAATACTTAACTTGTCTTACATAACACATATTCTAGGTCAATAATTCGACCTTTAATCACATAATACGGAATAACATCCATAAAAAATCATTTTATTATATATATATATACACACACATCGAAAAGTTAATTACAAAGTTATACGATTTCTCGGGTCGTCATATTTTTTCCCCCTTAAAAGGATTTTGTCCCCGAAATCACTACTACAAGGATTCATCAAAAAGATGTAGATAACTTTACTTTATCTCGTCTTTGAGTTACCACACAACGTCTTCAGTATTATGGTTACTTCATACTACCCTCACCTAAGGTCTTATCTCACTTCTTAAAACTTGGCGATTTCCTATCAATTATCTGAATAGGAAATTTCTTACTTCTCAAAACTCTACCTTTTTTAAACGACTATATGCCTTTTAATTTTGACACCAACTTCTGTCTGTTTGTTAAAAACTTGTATATGCTTGACACCAACTTGTGTCTATTTGATACTAACTTGTATATGCTTAACACTAACTTGTGTCTATTTGATATCAACTAGTATCTGCTTAACACCAACTTGTGTCTATTTTATACCAACTTGTATCTTGTCTAATATTCCCGACAAAAATATTACCTATATTAGGGCATTCTTCAAGATTACTCTCTAGATCTATCATATGTTTTTTTCTTACAACCTCTTCATTGAATTTCTCTTATGACATCCTAAAATCAATTTAATATCTGGATTAACACTTCAAAATAACAATATATTCATTCTTATTTTTTTCAATGAGTTTCCTCAATTCATCTTTTAAAAACTCTATATGAGTTGATCTCCTTACCATCTTCACTAATTTCTTTAAGGTTATATACTAAGGTACTTCTACCATAGAGCTATACCCTACACCTTTGATACCAACTGTAACGCCCCTAAATTCGGATTTATATACGTTCAAATCCAAAATCTGATGTTACTCATTCAATACATCTTCTAAACATCTCATTATATCATAAAGACTATTGCATTATCCTTACAAAACTTCTACGGAAACTTACATTCTACTCCCAGGTGCGAAGACTTTTACTAATATATCATCTAATATTCATTATAATATTACATCGGTACTAATATTACAATTAATACAAACATTCTTGTAAACATTAACTTCTTCTTTCCTTCGATTCTACCGGATTCTTCGGTCCCACATACGTAAACATATTCCACACGTAAAAAATTTTTATTATGATTTCTCCCTTCTGGCCCCACATCTAACAAAATCTTACTAACTCTCCCCTAAGTTAACTTAACATCTAGCACGTTAAACTAACCTAGGTTAAATTATCATAATTAATTGCTGTGGGATGAGATGGATTGCTTACTATGATTAACTTACTATATATGGTAAGTTGATTATTGGCCAACTTGTCTCTTGGCTGCCCCAAAGGCCAACTGAAAATGGGATTCGAACCCTCTATGAGGATTTCTCTGTGAGGATCTTGTGAGGGTTTTGTTGTGGGATTGAAAACACATTAAAAAGGAGATCCAATGGCTCACAACTCTTTTTTTTGTCTGTGTATGAAAACGACGTCGTTTTGATAGGAATTTTTTTATATAAGTTGACAGAAAATTGGAAGCCATCAAACGCCATTTACTTCGTTTGTTTGCTAATTCTTGTTAGTTATGAGCGGCATGACTTTTTTCATGATTGTAATGGATTGGGTGTTAATCTAGTTGGGACGTTTTATTAATCAATTTTTTTGGTACTTTGGAATCGATAGGTTATTAATCTTTGTATATTTGTCAAAGGCTAATATTATTATTCTTTGCTCTTCAAAAAAATAAATCCAACGGACAATTTTAATCCTATTAAAAAAATTGAGTTTTCATTGTGATTCTTTAAGCCAATTGAAAAAAATTGAAGAAAAAAATTGGGGTAACAATCTGGGGAAAATTTGAATAAAGGAAAAAAAAACAATTAAAATTTGACTAATCCTAAACATTGGCGTGCTCTGGGAAGAACAAAAAACGAAGCAAAGAAGGAAAGGAGAAGAAAACAGAAAAACGAAGCAAACAAACGAAGTAAACGGCGTTTGGTGGCTTCTAATTTTTTGTCAACTTGTAAAAAAAAATTCTATCAAAACGACGTCGTTTTAATACACATACAAGGAAATGAGTTGTGAGCCATTGGATCTACTTTTTAATGTGTTGTCAACTCTACAGCAAAATTCTCACAAGATCCTCACAGAGAAATTCTCATAGAGGATCCGGATCCCTGAAAATGACACCTAATTAGCTTTCGTAATTCACCCGATTAGTCAAAAAGTCAATTTGACTTTTCGTACATTTGAATAGAGAATATGTCTCTAACCTTGAGTAAACAATGACGTAATAAGAGCATTCACAACAGTTTTCTTATCTCTATCCGTACTCTGCAGTGCTCTTGAGTCATTCTGTAAAATAAGGATTCAATTTTTTCACTATGTACCCAACAGGTTCCTTATATTGATTCCTTAAATAATGAAATTTTAATGTTAAAAGTTAAAATTTGAATGTTTCAACAGTCAAAGCATCAAATTAATAATAATCTTATATTTTATAAGAGAGAGTATAATTATCAATTATATTTCACTGTAAAATAATTTTTATTTTATTTTAAATTTGAAGTAATTTATGGAGTGAGTATTGAATGGATGCAAATGTACATAAGATCAATATTAACTTTTAAAAACTTAATTTATGATATTTTAAATTTAAATTTAGTATGATACATTTAAATTTTGAAAATAATACATTTCATAATTAATAATACTTTTATAATATTTATAATTATATTGACAAAAATTAAATAAATTTATATCAATTTTAAATTTGAATACATTTGAAATTAATTTTTAAAAAATAAGTCAATATTAATTTTATAATTTAAAAATGAAGTAGTAAAAAATGTCAAGATGTGTATGATTAATGAGTTGTCCACTTAAATGAGGGTGTAAAATGTCATTTTTCATATATAGGGAATGGTTTCACAACAGTTTCTTTATCTCTATCCCTACTCTGCAGTGCTATTGGGTCATTCTGTAGGATAGGGATTCAATTTTTTCACTATGTACCCAACAGGTTCCTTATATTGATTCCTTAAATATTAAATTTTGAAATTTAAAATTTAAAAGTTAAAATTTGAAAGTTTCAACAATCAAATTTTTGAACGTTGTAACTATTTTTTATTTAAAAGTAATTGTTGTTTGAATTTAAAATTTACAATTATTTTAATTTAAAAATAGATATTGCTAGAAATCAAAATGTGCAAAGATCATTATATGTTTATGAGAACTAAAACAACATTATTTTAATTATAAAATAATAAAATTTATAATTAGTAGTAATTTTTTTTATAAAAATGATCAAAATCAAAATTTGACTGATTTTTAATTTTTTTTATAGTTCTCTTTCTTCTCTAAATCCTCTGTTTAAAAAATAAAAATGAGTGAATTTAATAGACATACCCAAATCAGCAATTAACTGAGATAAGATCCTTTAACGAACATAAAATCGCAATAAATAGGGTGTGAAATGTCATTTTACATAAATAGGAAACGCTCATTTGATTCCGTCACTCTGAGGAGTCAAATCATATATAGGGATTAAAATAGAGAATTATATAAGGATAAGGAAACTGTTGGATACTGATTTATTGATATATTCTTCAAATGTGGGGATATGGAGTTTATTGAGAAAACTGTTGTGAATGCTCTCACACTAGGGAGTAAAATCATTTATAGGAATTAAAATAGAAAGTCAAATAAGGATAAAGAAACTGTTAGTTAATGATTTGTTGATTTATTCTTCAAAATTGGGGATAGAGAATTGATTGGAGAAACTGCTGTGAATGCTCTAAGAAAAGTCATAAAAACGAAAAAAATTTATTTTTTTTCATGAATAGTATTTTCGCGTTATTTCTCAATTTTTTTTTATTTTCTTTTACAAAACAATAACACTTAAGTTCTCATACATAACACATATTCTAGGTCAATAATTTGACCTTTAATCACATAACACAGAATAATATTCATTTTATTACACATATATATATCAAAAACCTAATTACAAGACTACGATTTTTTGGTTCAGTCACATTCCATTTCTAACTTCAAGTAATCTGGGTTATTTGCCAATATACATACACACACACACACAAAAAGAAGTCTCAACGTGTACCTTTAGAGCTTGTGAATAAATCGGTATAGTGTGAAGAAATACAATGGCTAAAGCACAAGACAGTTGACATTTTTTTTTGTACATGTCAAGAGAGCCGCACTAAAATATCATACAAGTGATTTTTCCTTGAAACGCACACTTTTTATTTTTTATTTTTTATTGCGGGATGAACCAAGCTTAATCTAATTTGCCAATGTTTTAACCTGATAGTTAAAATTGAGATCTTGTGATATTTATGTTTTAGGTTTGATTGTTATTTTTGTGAGTTTAATTTTTTTTATGTGAACTTAATTTTTTTATTCTATTTGAAATTTATTTCTTTTTTTTATGTGAGACTTGATTAAATTATTTTAATTGTGAATGCACGTTTAATTAAAAATTCATTAACAAGACGGTGGCTAAGAAAAATAGAAAAATATTCCTAATTTTCTTTCACATGACTCCCCCAAACTAGGAATTGAATGGGGTTTGGGTTGGGGTTGGGGTTGGGGTTGGGGCGGGTAAGGGATTACACATTCCACTCCTATCTCCAGTCTTGTAAATATTCTTCATACCCGTCTCTATTTCCATGAGTATTGACACTAAAAAACTATTCCAATTTCTACGTGGAGTTTAAACCTTAATGAGAATTTAAATTACCACGAGATAGATACTTTGTGAGTTTTTTTATTTAGAAATTTTAATTTTTAATTATATTTACAATAATACATATATGAAAATGAATCATATGCTAAGGTATACACAATAAAAATAAAAGAATAAGATGATAATAATAATAATATATTAAACCATAGGCTATATATATATATATATATATATATATATATATATATATACACACACACACACACACACACACACACACACAGAGTCCGGATCTTAAACTCACCCCTTATCTAGCTCACCTTGCATACCCCTTTAGCGACGGATCGGGCAACGATTCGGCTCATCGCTATATATAGAACCGTCGTCATAGCTTTTAGCGACAGACAATATATAACGACGAACCGAACTTATAGCGACGGACCGAATCGTTGCCCGATCCTTCGCTAAAGGGGGGTATACAAGGTGAGCTAAATAAGGGGTGAGTTAAGATCCGGATCGATATATATATATATATATATATATATATATATATATATATATATATATATATGCACACGCACAAAGACTTATATATTTTAATTATATAATATATCAAAATGTAAATACTAATTTAATTATTTGGAAGAGGAGACGGTGATGGGGGCAACAGAAGTAACTATCATTACCTCCCCCATCTCCATATACAAAGTTAAAATCACTTTCTTATTCGGAGTGAAACGTGAAAATCTCTATAGGGACGAGGCAAACTGTCGTCCCTACCAAATGGCAAGGAACATTTATGACTGACTATGAAACGCTTGTTGTGTTGTGCTGTGTTTTGATAACAACGACTCCAAAATCTGTAACTACCTTAAGTTCGGCTTTCACTAGAGGCTCAACCTAAAGACATTTTCAAGTTCATTCTTATTATCTTTATCATCTTCATCTTATAAACATCATCTTAACATTTTTATTACTGGAGTTAGGAAACTCCTGAATTCTCATTCTCTAGATACTTCAAGATTCTTCTTTGAATCTTTGCTTATATATATTTTAATCTTTATCTTTCTCTCTATCAGGTTATAGCCTAAGGTACTCTTACCTAAAGTTTATAACCTACAGCTTTGATACCAACCTGTGACGCCCCCAAATTCGACTCCCTTCGAACCTCTGATTCAGTCCGCCACGATATTACTATCGTCAAACTATTTATATATTTTATCCATAACTTAATGAATATAACTTTGCTTATTACAATTTAGAATAAAAATTCTTTCCATTTTCAGGATCTGTATAATGACCCCAAACTTTTATAAGTTTTAATTCTTGGTCATTTACCATTCCTGTGTTACATCATATTCGATATTATAAAAATGCGGAATAACTTAAACTACTTCAATCTCCTTTGAATAAAATCTTTTATTGATATCTTAACTTGAATCAATTACATATCCTTGAATCAATTTATGTTATGATTCATTCTATTCGAATTACTGTATAAATCTTTACATCTTGATTCGAATTCCTCTATGCATCACATAGTACAACTTTAACATGCAATACACATCGTAAACTACTATCATGTACATTTTCTAGAACCTAAACATGGTTCAAGAACATATATTTAAATAAATAAATCAATCTCCTTTGATGCTACTGAACTTTATCTATCAAGTAGCATGTAATCTTTATCGTGAGTTGCAAGGGTGAGCTCGACAGCCCAACAATTCTAACAGTTTTCATGCAGCACATAACATATAATAGCATATTCAGTTCATGCATTCATAATCAAATAATATTTACTACGCATGTTACTTCTCACATAACAGGCATAGAGATTTACTTCACAAGCATATCATCAAAGATCAACTTTCACATTTCATACATATCACATATGCATTTCATATATATACATCAACATTCTCATGGCATAATATAGCTCAACTTACAGTTATCAAATTCATATAACAAATAGGAACTGAAAGACTTGCCTGATTCGTAGTTTATCAACTACAACTTAACTGCTTAAAGCTTATCTGCACTGCGTGCATTCCTACACAGATATATAATCATGGATTCATATCCACCAGTCATACATTTCATATGCTCTTAATATAATAATAAATATTACATCGTTTCCAACTAGGTTTGTAAATCCTTCATTTCACTTTCTCATCATACTCTCAGAATAGCTAAGTATGTATAGATATACTTAACCATCCGTTCTTGACATCAACATTCATATACATATATTACACACTTGACTCGCTATGTGTTCGACACATATTTAAAGTTTATAGATACGTGATCTACGTCGTTCATATTCAAACTAGTTAGTTCCATAATGATTTATTTCAATCAATAAAGCTTAAAAACTTACTTTAACAAGATTCGATGTTATAAGCTTTTAAATCATATATTGATACTAATAAGCCTCTACTAGTATGCTCACATGTATCTATCTCATTTACATAGACATAGCATAGTTCATACTTTTAAAACATGCTTAAATAACTTATGTCATGCTTAACTAGTTGAGTGCACATATTATTCATGTTCAAAGGCATAGACAACTCTATCATGCTTGCTTATAAGGTTATAATGCAAGTAATACAATGCTCATTAAAGTCAGTTTCTAATACTTTTAAATTTCTCTTTAAAACATATATTAAACCGAGCTTGACAGCCTTTTATGTGCAATATATCTTGAAATTACATTCCTTGTCCATTCGCGCACATAACTAGGCCACAATCACATGTTCCCAAAGTCGAAACTTAAAAGACACAAAGTTCGTCAAGTTTCATTTTTAAAACTTCAAGTTTTTCTTTCAAAACACTTTAAACCAAACTATATCAATCTAGTATATGCAAGGTAACTTTAAAACTATATTTTATGTCCGTTGATTTGCGTACATAGGGTCCAAGGTCAGAACTCAAAGGACACCAAATTCATCAACTTTTGTTTCTCAAAAACTCTAAGTTTTCTTTTAGAAAGTCATGTTAAAGCATTCCATTATGAGTAAAAAAATCTTAGCTATATGACATGTCTATTATCATGCATATTTATGTTTTATCAGTTAGAATAACATATTCCATCGTCGGGAGCACTATACTTGCGTATGTGCTCGCTCGACGCCCTCCGATTGCCTCTAAATACGTAACAGTCACAAAAATAACTATTTTGACCCATTCTAACGACCTCAAATTGAAAAACTTAAAGAACAACGGGATCATCTTGAATCTCCTCAATCGAAGTTCGTATGAAAAAGTTATGGCCATTTTATCAAAATAGATAAAATTAGATTTTCTCAACATCTGTAATCAGACCACCCCCCCTCGGGGGGGGGGGGGGTTTGCCCTAAAAATAGCCTGTCGGGGTGGGCCTAGCTGCTGCAAACTAGAAATTTCAAGGCCTACTACGAGTTATCATGCCAAACTTCTTTCTAACCTTCATAATTTGAGTTATACATATCCAAATTAGTCCGCTTTCAATTTTATGGATTTGTAATTCATAGAACTACAACATACTAGGATTATAACAATTTACAAAAACCCTAACTAACCTAATTCTTGACCCAAATCTCTTGTTCATACTAAATTTTCATGTTTTGAAAAGTTTAGCGAATTCATTCACTACGAATTCGTTTCTAAACTAAATTGGTTCGTTTAACTTCCGTTGATTTTGTATTCAACTATATTAACGATGTCTAGCATCAATTGACACATTCTATCATGCTTCTACCATAAACTTTTCGACTCAAAACATGTATTTTAGCACTTTTCTAAGAATCTTGCAAAACTTGAATTTAAGAACATAGTTTAAGAATTATACCTCTTGAAGCTAAATTTCCAAGCTTGAATCTTAACTTCTGACTTCTCCCTCTCATTCTCATAGTATACTTATATTAGCTCCACTTAGAAATCTCAGCAATTGATTTTGAGAAGAGAGGAGTCCCCATTTATAGAGAAATCATTGTCCATACAATGATTTTGCCCAACAATTTAAACCAAGCGAAAGAAGAAGAAGTCATTAGATGATAAAGAGTTGATTACCAACTCCTTCCCCAGCCATTCTTCCCTTCATCATCACCCTATCTAGCCATGGATGAGCTTAAGCAATAGAGGAGTAAGCTATTGGCCTATTCACGTGTTAAATGAGATGAGACTCACAAAATGGGACAACCAACTTGGTTTCTCAGCATTTAGCAAAAATAGGTATTTAAGACATCTATGTTTACTTCCTTTTGGACTTACAAGCTTACCTTTAATGACTTAATGTTATTACCATATGATAAATTAGGGGTACGTATACCTATAATCATACAATCCTTGTACATTTGGGTTAGTCCCAATAATATTTTAATTGAGCTAATTATAAAATAGTTGGATATTTTCAACCCATTATTTTCCATAAAATTTGTCATCTCAAATATACCCAATTATTATAATGATAATTAATATCAATTATTTATTAATTCCTCATTTATTTTTCCATTAAATCCCCCTTTGATTTAACTTCCCTAGTTATGTCACACAAGACATAATTATGTGAACTTAGTAATTAATAGTCCACAAGCTTATAATAATATAATCTCACAAAATAATATCTCACTTGTATATAATGCTAACATACAAGCCTTTATACATATATATTCAAATACTTCCTATATTATATAATTACCATTGAAGTGTCACACTTTAATTCATATCATATAGATGTAGCTGTAAGACCCCAACTTTTATAAATAAAGATGAATTTTCTATAAATATCATTTTTAAATATTATGGAGTTAATTTGATATAATGTTATAGGTGTGGGTAATATTTATAAATTTTGCAAAGTACATAAGTTGTTATATAATATTCGATTGGTCGGGGAATATTCATTTTAACAGGAAATATTCGTACAACGGCACAATTATTGGTGGACCCCACAACGAAATTATTGTCGGATTGAGAAAACGACAAAAATATTTTATTAAAAATAACAGCGAAAGTTTTACCATTGATACTGTTGAACTACTCAGTAGTAAAAGTACAGTAATACGTGTGGTTGCATAGTAGCACACGGTATTGATTATTAATGCTTATGTGAGAAGTCACTCAGTTTGATTCAATTATTGTCAGTTAATAATATGAATTATTTAGCGATAATGAAGTTTTGTTTTATTCGTATTATTAACGTACTAAAACAGAAACATCTTTTTATATAAAACCGAATACTTTATTAAATTTATTCTATAAATAGAATATATTATATTTTATTTAAAAGATTTTTCTTTAAATATGGACCGTCAGATTAAAGTAATCAATCTGGACCGTTCATGGATTAGTTACTATGCATTCTATTTTTCTATAAATAGCAGCTCATTCCTTCATTATTTCTTACGAATTCACTGAACTCTAGAGAGAGAAACTATAGAGAGAGAGAAGAAAAGTATTCTGCTACTTAACTACTTCCTTATTTCAGTTCTTCTTTAAAACGGTAAGGGGTGTTATTCTTTCTTATTCATGAAGAGAACTGTTGTTATTCCATTTCTTATTATTCTGTTGGAATAACCTGTATACGCGGTCTACCCTATACTTGGTGACATTCTTCTATTATTCTGTTGGAACATCCTGTCTGTGTGTTTTACACCGGACCTGGTTCCGTCTTTATTATTATTCTGTTGGAACATCCTGTCTGTGTGTTTTACACCAGACCTGGTTCCGTCTTTATTATTATTCTATTGGAACATCCTGTCTGTGTGTTTTATACCGGACCTGGTTCCGTCTTTATTATTATTCTGTTGGAACATCCTGTCTGTGTGTTTTACATCGGACCTGGTTCCGTTTTTATTATTATTCTGTTGGAATATCCTGCCTGTGCGTTTTACGACGGACCTGGTTCCATTATTTATTATTCTGTTGGAATAACCTGTCTGTGCGGTCTATCGCATGCATGGTGATTTCTTTTATTATTCTATTCTTTATTATACTCAGTTGGTTAAGTTTTGACTTCTATACTCCATGAAATTTGTGGAATATCCTTAATAATTGTGTTTCATCCAGTATCTTTTCATGAAAATATTCTTCTAAGCTTGAATTTTACTCCACAAATCAGTATCATGTTGACAATTTAGACGTTGTTAATTCTTGGATAAATTAATTCTTGAACTTGTTTTATTGAATTCTTATATCATTGTCATCATCCTCATGTTTATAAAATGTTGAAAGTCATCTGTGGCCTGTAGTGCATAGATGGACTTGGTATGATTATGACCAAGGATTTATTCGGTATAATCATGACCGTAATGTTAGAAATGATGTGGTAAAAATCCCCATTGGCCCGTAGTGCATTGATGGATAGTTGTTGGCATGATCATAACCATTAATGAATACACGAATATCCTTAGCCGTAGTGCAGGGGTGATTCGATGATGTGGATTATTTTATTAAGCTGAGTCCCAGCGATAACAGTGTTGAAAAACCTTTTAAATCATAGAAGATAGTAGATTTTATTTTTTACTTGACTCTTTTAATGGGTTACTTGTTCCGCTACAGTTAAACTTGATGTTCGTTATATTTTATCAGTTTAACACTGTTGAAGGCTAATGATAATTTATTCTGCATTATCTTAGTCATAATATTTCTTACTGGGCTAGTTGAGCTCACCCTTTCTTTCACTGTTCTCTTCAGGAAATGAGAATATAGATGGGACGAGTCGGGGAACGGAGTGATGGACCAGATGATAGTATTAGTAGTCCTCACTATTCTATTAAATAGTGTGACAATAATTGTAATGAGGACTCCTTTTGAGTTTGTATAGTCTCTAGTAGACAATAATTGTATTCAAACTCATAGTTATATTTTGTCGTATTGTACACAACGGTTGTATTAGTAAGTTGTATTTATTTTCTGTAGCATGTATCTGACGACCCAAGATGGGTGATGTATACCTAATTTTGGGGGCGTCACAGTTGGTATCAGAGCTTAGGGACATGATCCCTGGCTAAGATGTGAGAATAGAACTAGGAGGGGAAAGACGGGAAATTTCTTCGCTAGTATGACCTACCTAAGTTTATTTGTATGGTATTTAATTGGTCGGTCAGAATATAAGGATAATATATGACATGTCAATTAACTTTTGTTTTGTGGCAGTATCTGAAAATGGCATCTGAGAATGTTGAGAATAGCAATGGAGCACAGGCAACTGTTGATTCACCACATATCAATAATCAGGATAATGTGCATCAGGAAGGTGACAATCCTCATGCAAACAACAACACTGACCAGATGATGAATGATGGAATGTTCAGAAGCTTTATGCAGTTCATGCAACAGCAGGCGAGAGCGGCTCCTGTCCAAAATGTAGGTGGAAACACTGAAAACTCTCGGACGGTCACCGCTAAACAGTTCAAGGACCTGGGACCACCGGAGTTTAAGGGAGATCCAAAACCACTTATAGTGAAAACATGGATAAAGCAGATTACCAAGATATTTGATGTCTTGGGATGCTCCGAGGAGCAAAAGGTTCCCTTTGCCACCTTTATGTTGCGAGGAGAGGCAGATTACTGGTGGGAATCGATTAAGCGTACTCAACTTACCGCACTGAAGATGTCTTGGGAGAAGTTTCAAGAGCTGTTCAATGACAAATACTTTCCCAAAAGTGTTCGTCACATGAAGGAGGTGGAGTTCATTAAATTGGAGCACAATAATATGACCGTGTCGCAGTATGAGACTAAATTTGCTGAGTTATCCCGGTTTGCGTCCCACTTGGTGGATAATGAAGAGCGAATGACGCGAATGTTTTTGCGAGGTTTAAAACCTGAGATACGTCAACATCTTATTTCTCATAAACTGTGTTTGTATTCAGATGTTGTGAATAGGGCCCAGTTAGTGGAGCGCGATAACGAGTCAACGCAACCAAAAGAGAGCAGTCGGCAAAATGATAATACGAGTGAGAGCAGTCATCGAAGCGGTGACAACAAGCGTGGAGGGAATCAACATGCCAGAAATGGTAACCACTTCGGTGGTAATCAGGGCCAAAACAATAAGAATGGTCATTTCAAGAAGAGGAGATTCAATAATGATGGAAAGACGCCAGCACCAGCACCCGTTGTTAAGGAAGGAGAACGACCACCTATCATATGTTTCAAATGCGGAGGGGATGGGCACATCAGTCCAAACTGCGCGATGCCGTCTAAAGCATGTTATAATTGTGGAAGAGAAGGTCATTTAGCTCTATTTTGTCATTTACCAAAAACAAGTTCAGCCAGGATGGAGACACCGAAGATTGTCCCAGAAAAGTCAAAACCGGTAGTGCAAGGGAGAGCGTTTGTTGTGACCTCCCAGAAAGTAAGGAACCCGAATGAGGTCATCACGGGTAAGCTTATCATAAACTCTAACGAAGTCTATACTTAATTTGATACCGGTTCTACCCATTCTTTTATTTCTCCTACTTGCGCTCATCGATTAAATTTGACTCCGGAGAAATTAGACTTTGACTTATCTGTTGAAACTCCATTGGGAGAAACCTTCATTACATCCACGGTTTATAAGTCTTGTTTGGTTCAAGTTGGTACCCACACATTACCCGTCGATCTGATTTCATTAAAAATACTTGCATTTGACGTGATTCTAGGGATTGATTGGTTAACTACTCATCATGCAAAAATTTATTGTTTTCGTAAGGTTGTTAGCTTTCATATTCCTAATCGACCTATTATGCGAATTCAAGCAACCAAACCATTAAAATCAATTGATGTCATCTCAAGCCATAAAGCTATTTGTTTATTCAAAAACGGATGTCAAGCTTTCTTAGCTCATGTCACGGATCTAAACAAAAATACGTCAGTTTTGAATGATATTTCTATTGTTAATAAATTCCCTGACGTATTCCCTGAAGAACTTCCTGGCCTACCCCCAGAGCGAGAAATTGAATTTTGTATCGACCTTGAACCCGGTACAAAACCCATTTCTAAAGCCCCATATCGAATGGCTCCTATTGAACTTCAGGAGTTAAAGATCCAACTGCAGGAATTGTTAGACATTGGCTTTATTCGTCCTAGTACTTCTCCTTGGGGTGCTCCTGTTCTATTCGTGAAGAAGAAAGATGGAAGTATGTGACTTTGTATTGATTATCGGGAGTTGAATCATGTCACCATCAAAAATAGGTACCCATTGCCACGTATTGATGACCTGTTTGACCAGTTGCAAGGAGCACAATTCTTTTAAAAGATCGATCTTCGTTCTGGATATCATCAGCTGAAGGTTAGAACTGAGGATATTCCAAAGGCGGCTTTCAGAACTCGGTACGGGCATTATGAATTCCTAATCATGTCCTTTGGATTGACTAATGCTCCTGATGCCTTCATGGATATGATGAACCGGGTATTCAAGGAATATTTGGATCACTTTGTGGTCGTCTTTATTGATGACATCCTTATTTATTCCAAAAGCCGTGAAGATCATGAGCAACACTTGAGGCTGGTACTCCAAAAGCTTCGTGAATACAAGCTTTATGCCAAGTTGAAGAAGTGCGAGTTCTGGCTGGAGGAGGTAGCATTCCTTGGGCACGTAGTATCAAGTCGTGGAATATCTGTTGACCTGGCAAAGTTGAAGCTATTCAAAGCTGGGACCAACCTAAATCAGTGACCGAAGTACGTAGCTTTCTTGGTTTGGCTGGTTATTATCGGAGATTCGTGGAAGGATTTTCTTGAATCGCTACTCCATTAACTCAGCTGACTCGGAAAGATACAAAGTTCGGTTGGAGCGAAGAATGTGAGAAGAGTTTTTAAGAACTCAAGAGGATACTCATTTCAACATCTGTTCTAACAATACCATCTGGCTCGGAGGGATTTGTCATCTACAGTGATGCTTCGAGCAAAGGGTTGGGATGCGTTCTTATGCAACATGGAAAAGTCATAGCCTATGCATAAAGACAACTCAAGGAATATGAGAGGAATTATCCTACTCATGATCTAGAGTTGGCAGCTGTTGTCTTTGTACTTAAAATTTAGAGGCATTACTTGTATGGGGAGAAGGTGGAGATCTTTACGGATCATAAAAGGCTTAAATATTTCTTCACTCAAAAGGAACTCAACATGCGATAACGACGTTGGCTTGAACTGTTGAAAGATTATGATCATACCATTCAATACCATCTTGGAAAAGCGAACGTGGTAGCTGACGCATTGAGTAGAAGATCATATGCAAGTACGAGTGCGATATTGTCAACACAAAGGCCCATTTTGTGTGACTTGCAAAGGATGGAGATAGAGTTAAAGACTCCAGGGACCCATGTGATGATGGCGAATATACGAGTAGAACCAACTTTAATCGATAAAGTTAAAGCTGCTCAAGCTACAGACCTGGAGCTGATGCGTATGAGGAAGAAAGTGCAAGAAGGTGTTATACCGGAAGCAAGAATCGATGAAGAAGGAATACTTCGAGTCAACTCCAGACTTTGTGTTCCTAACAACCCTGATTTAAAGTATAAAATCATGATGGAGGCGCACAACACACCATTTGCAATCCATTCTGGAAGTACCAAAATGTATCGTGATCTTTGTCATACATTTTGGTGGAGCAATATGAAGAGAGAGATAGCGCTGTTTATCTCAAGGCGTCTAACTTGTCAACGAGTCAAAGCGGAGCATCAAGTACCAAAAGGTCCATTGCAACCACTTGAAATTCCAGAATGGAAGTGGGAGCACATTACCATGGATTTCGTTACCGGTCTTCCTAAGGTTTCTCAAGGTGTAGATGCGATTTGGGTCATTATTGATAGATTGACCAAGTCTGCTCATTTCTTACCGATACAAGAAACTTATACACTTGAACGTCTTGCTCGTATGTACATAAACGAGATTGTAAGACTGCATGGTATGCCAGTATCCATAGTTTCTGATCGAGACCCAAGATTCACTTCACGATTTTGGGTTAGTTTACAAAAAGCTATGGGCACGGATTTACGATTTAGTTCGGCATATCATCCTCAGACTGACGGACAATCAGAGAGGACTATTCAAACTCTTGAATATCTATTAAGACTCTGTGTCCTTGATTTCAAGGGAAGTTGGGACAAGTTTTTACCATTAGTGGAGTTTTCCTACAACAACAGTTATCAAGCAAGTATTGGCATGGCTCCATGCGAAGCATTGTATGGAAGAAAATGTCGTTCTCCAGTATACTGGGATGAGGTGGGTGAAGAAACGTTGTTGGGACCGGAGTTTGTACGTATAACTACAGAAAAGATTTAAACGATCCGACAACGTATAAAAATCTCACAAGATCGACAAATAAGTTATGCTGATCTTCATCGAAAGGACGTAGAATTTGATATAGGAGATCATGTGTTCTTACGTGTTGCTCCATGGAAAGGAGTTACGAGATTTGGAAAGAAAGAAAAGCTCAATCCTCGATTCATCGGTCCATTTTTAATCCTCGATCGAGTAGGAACTGTGGCTTATAGACTCACTTTACCGCTAAGTATGTCTCGTGTTCATAATATTTTTCACATATCCATGTTACGTAAATATGTGGAAGACCCGAACCACATTATTGAGTTAGAACCGGACGAAATAGCGGAGGATTTGACGTATGAAGAAGTTCCTGTTCAAATCTTGGATAAGAAGGAACATATTCTACGCTCCAAGGTTATACCTCAAGTCAAAGTTTTGTGGAGAAATCACGATGTTGAGGAAATGACTTGGGAGTTAGAATCTGAAATGAAATCAAGGTATCCTTACCTCTTCGACATACCAGGTACGTACCCTAATTTCGAGGGCGAAATTTCATAAGAAGGGGAGGTTGTAAGACCCCAACTTTTATAAATAAAGATGAATTTTCTATAAATATCATTTTTGAATATTATGGAGTTAATTTGATATAATGTTATAGTTGTGGGTAATATTTATAAATTTTGCAAAGTACGCAAGTTGTTATATAATATTCGATTGGTCGGGGAATATTCGTTTTAACAGGGAATATTCGTACAACGGCACAATTATTGGTGGACCCCACAACGGAATTATTGTCGGATTGAGAAAACGACAAAAATATTTTATTAAAAATAACGGCGAAAGTTTTACCATTGATACTGTTGAACTACTCGGTAGTAAAAGTACAGTAATACGTGTGGTTGCATAGTAGCACACGGTATTGATTATTAATGTTTATGTGAGAAGTCACTCAGTTTGATTCAATTATTGTCAGTTAATAATATGAATTATTTAGCGATAATGAAGTTTTGTTTTATTCGTATTATTAACGTAATAAAACAGAAACATCTTTTTATATAAAACAGAATACTTTATTAAAGTTATTCTATAAATAGAATATATTATATTTTACTTAAAAGATTTTTTTTTAAATATGGACCGTCAGATTAAAGTAATCAATCTGGACCGTTCATGGATTAGTTACTATGCATTCTATTTTTCTATAAATAACAGCTCATTCCTTCATTATTTCTTACGAATTCACTGAACTCTAGAGAGAGAAACTATAGAGAGAGAGAAGAAAAGTATTCTGCTACTTAACTACTTCCTTATTTCAGTTTTTCTTTAAAACGGTAAGGGGTGTTATTTTTTCTTATTCATGAAGAGAACTGTTGTTATTTCATTTCTTATTTTTCTGTTAGAATAACCTGTATACGCGGTCTACCCTATACTTGGTGACATTCTTCAATTATTCTATTGGAACATCCTATCTGTGTGTTTTACACCGGACCTGGTTCCGTCTTTATTATTATTCTGTTGGAACATCATGTGTGTGTGTTTTACACCGGACCTGGTTCCGTCTTTATTATTATTCTGTTGGAACATCCTGTCTGTGTGTTTTACACCGGACCTGGTTCCGTCTTTATTATTATTCTGTTGGAATATCCTGTCTGTGCGTTTTACGCCGGACCTGGTTCCATTATTTATTATTTTGTTGGAATAACCTGTCTGTGTGGTCTATCGCATGCATGATGATTTCTTTTGTTATTTCATTCTTTATTATACTCAGTTGGTTAAGTTTTGACTTCTATACTCCATAAAATTTGTGGAATATCCTTGATAATTGCGTTTCATCCAGTATCTTTTCATGAAAATATTCTTCTAAGCATTCTTGAATTTTACTCCACAAAGCAGTATCATGTTGACAATTTGGACGTTGTTAATTCTTGGATAAATTAATTCTTGAACTTGTTTTATTGAATTCTTATATCATTGTCATCATCCTCATGTTTATAAAATGTTGAAAGTCATCTGTGGCCTGTAGTACATAGATGGACTTGGTATGATTATGACCAGGGATTATTCGGTATAATCATGACCGTAATGTTACAAATGATGTGGTAAAAATTCTCATTGGCCCGTAGTGCATTGATGGACAGTTGTTGGCATAATTATGACCATTAATGAATACACGGATATCCTTGGCCGTAGTGCAGGGGTGATTCGATGATGTGGATTATTTTATTAAGCTGAGTCCCAGCGATAACAATATTGAAAAACCTTTTAAATCATAGAAGATAGTAGATTTTATTTTCTACTTGACTCTTTTAATGGATTGCTTGTTCCGCTGCAGTTAAACTTGATGTTCGTTATATTTTATCAGTTTAACACTGTTGAAGGCTAATGATAATTTATTCTGCATTATCTTAGCCATAATATTTCTTACTGGGCTAGTTGAGCTCACCCTTTCTTTCACTGTTCTCTTCAGGAAATGAGAATATAGCTGGGACGAGTTGGGGAACGGAGTGATGGACCAGATGATAGTATTAGTAGTTCTCACTATTCTATTAAATAGTGCGATAATAATTGTAATGAGGACTCCTTTTGAGTTTGTATAGTCTCTAGTAGACAATAATTGTATTCAAACTCACAGTTATGTTTTGTCGTATTGTACACAACAGTTGTATTAGTAAGTTGTATTTGTTTTCTGTACCATGTATCTGACAACCCAAGATGGGTGATGTATACCTAATTTTGAGGGCGTCACAGTAGCTACTATAAAATATAAAATCATTGCTCATACAAATTAATTCCTTCAATTATTCATTCATTAAATTATTTAATGAATGTTTATTCCATCACTTTGCCACACTAGGCATAACCCACAAGCTTATATTAAGCTTATCCTTATTCTCATTACTTATTCATTTACCACCACCTTACTATTTATAATATGTTCAATTTATATCGAACTATTATATCACAAGGTTCACATATATAAATATATCGTGAATGGAGATATCAAAATATTCTTTATAACATTCGCGATAATATACTAACTCAAGTTATTAAAATAACTTAGTTTTCTTTTAACTTTAACCCTCTTGGAAATACATTACTATGATCAAAATTAAGTATTTCGCTATAACATAACATACGATGTTTTTATCATATTTTCTCTAAATATAGGAACTAATCACAATAAAAATGATTTACTCATTTTTTAAAGATTATTCTTAATATAATATCTATGTATTATTAAAATATTTACATGCACGACACACGTACACATTATATATAGAAAATAAGTTTATTTCCTATTATGATAAATTGTTTCCATCAACTTATATAGCAAATATGTTTTAATATATTTACCATATTACTTAATCCCACACATTACCTCGTACAAAGCTATATAAGGTAATATCAAAATAATATTTCCCCTTTTATTAAAATAATCAAATGCTAGAATTTATATTTAAATATCCTATATTAGAAATATCCTATAATTATTTCTCTTTTCTTTCTATAGATTGTCTCAACACAATTTCTTTAATCTATACATTTAACCATATCTCAATATTAATCAATAAATCTCTAACCAATATTTATCTAAAGATATATCGATTTTCTTCTCTCGTCAACAACGTACATATATACAAGTCTAAACCTAGCACACATTCAGTCTTTAATAGTATTCAATATAGTACACTGAGTGGTTTATCACAAACAACCAATAAATTAGTGTTCGTCTCGTCTACACTGTTTTCACGGTGAGTTAGATTGGTTACTAATTCGTATATACCTCCGCTCTCTGAAGAAATCGTTTAGCCCAGCTCCTATACATCCACCATTAAAGGGTATGGTTGCACTGCCTTAGACTTGATACCTACTCGTACATATACTCAATGAATTGTTGATTATCAAAAATATTTAATGTCACCAACTTACTAAAATAATTTCAAATAAATTATTTAATATCGATAGATAGATTTCTATCCATCTTCTTTACTTCAAATAACTCGCATCTTCAATAAACAACAAATATATAATAATATATATTTAACACAACATCACTTATTGCATTGTTTATATTACCTCATGCAACACAGTACCACATATCTCACAACGCATATATATTCTTATTCGAACCCTTCTCATGTCTTAAGAATTTTATTTACTAAATTCTTATTTTAATAATTTCTGAAAATTCGGGTTCTTACAGTTCCCATTTATGTAGCAGTTGCTTATAATTTATAAATAACCTTCTAAAAATAAAATTATTTTGAATATGGTGCAGTTGGTAGCCAAACTTTTATACAAAGGTAACCATTTTAGTTTTTGTGGGTAACCAAATAGTCTTAAAAAAATTCAGTCTCTGCAACAGAATGTCGCCGCTCGCCGCTCCAGGTGAAATCGTCGCTCGCCGCTCCAGGTGAGGAATTGACTAACTAGTTTAATTTCAGATGTATTACACTAGTCTATGATGAATTTTTGTCTTAAATCAAAACTGATTGTTGATTTTAATCCTTAGTTATTTTTGGCTACTTCTGAATGTGTTTTGAGAACTTGTGTTGTTCTATTTGGTCACTGAGGAATGTGTATTTGTTAAAATGGTTATGTACCCTCCAAGTGGAGGTTTGGTTACTGTTATATTCTAATTTAGTTACTCGGTACTTTTTGACAATATGGAGGTTGATTAAATTGGTTTTGGAAACCTGCTAATTGTGTTTTGGTTACTAGTGCTTATATATTTGGATACTGTTGATTGTGTAGTTATTGAAACGGTTTTTGTTACTTAAAGAGTTGTGGTGTGGTGAGTGTTCATTCTGATATGGTTACTGTGTACATCATGTTAATGCAGATGCTCATTATTGTTTGTTAGTACTGCAGTTTCTATGATAACCCGAAAATTTAGAAGATCTTGAATGATTAAATTAAGGGTTAAAGTTTAAAGCCTAGAGTGAAAATAGATGATTTATTTAAAAATTTTAAGAAAAATTTAAGGAAATGGTACGTTGAAATGATTCAACGATAAGGTTACGAGAAAAAATAAGAACTAAATCGATTAAGAATGATTCGGTATTGTGATTTCGGGGACGGAATCCTTATAAGGGGGAAAGAATGTGAAAACCCAATCTTTTGGGTAATATTAAAATAAGAATTAAATAAATAAAATTCTTATTAGATAATATGTTGTATGATATTATATTGCATAAGTGTGTATAAACTATGCAATATGTGATATTTATGCTTAATAAATATATTGGTATTATATTTATTATATGTTAATAAACTGTAGGGGTAATTTATTAAAGAAAATGAGATGAGATCCAATATATAAAATATGTATATTGGTATCAACTAGTTAGTAAATTAAATTCATATTTGAATAAATTATATATATTAAATTATATATTTAATATATAAATAAATTGTTTGAAAATAATTTATGAAACGAAGGAGGAAATTAAATTTAATTATACAATATAGATTGTATAATTTAAATAAGTTATTTAAATTAGGTAATGGGTAGTTAATAAATATATATTACTCAGGAAAATAAAATTGTGGGAACAATTTGCGTAATGAGGCAAAAAGAGGTGGGCTAAGCATATAATATTTAAATATACTTACCCAAGGGTATTAGAATAAATTCTTATATAAAATTAATTTAATAAAAAAAAATATTATATTTATCGTAATATCTTAAGAAAGTAAATAAATTCTTAACTGAATTTATGATAATGAGGTAAGGATATTATATTGTAAGTTTGGGAAATTTTCTTTTGGGTTGTTGATTATGTGGCTGAAACTGATTGAATTTAGCTGAACCCAGTTGGGATAAGAAGTTATAATCATATCATATATGTGAGCCCGTCACATTTATTTTATTTTGTCGGGATAACTGTTGTTGAGATGAGCTTTGAAAACATGCACAACATATTCTCCTAATTCTTCCATCCAAGAAGCTTTGTAAAAATCAAATGGTTTCCCCACATATTATTCATCCCTTGCTATGTCCAGTTCATTTGCAAAACGAGAAGCTAAGTAGAGGGAGTTAAGAGTTTATCCTTATTTCTTTAACTCCCATCCGTTCCACTCCACTTCCCCTCCTAAATTGTTATGCCTTCATTCCATAAATAAAGAAGCCATTTAAACTCTCTAGAAATTGAAGATAGTAACTGAGTTTGGAAGGAAGTTTAAGCAATATATTGACAAAAGAAGGATTGAATTCAGCCATAGCAAGCTCGAGACAGGAATTGAAGCAAGCTTAGAGCAGAATTAAGTTATGATATCAATTAAGCAAGGTAAATTATACTTCCTCATCAAATTTATAGAAATTGAAATAAAGAAGGAATGGAATTGCCTTATTGGTTGAGAAATTGATTTGGTTAATGCTATTGTATGAGTTCTGAAGTGACAAGGGAGGATTTTCATGGAAAAATCATTGACTAGACTATGTCTAAAAGCTTGTGAATTCTGGGATTTTAAACCATGCATTCATGGTGTTTGTTAAAATATCCCAATGAGACAAAAATGTTAAAACATGAGAATTGGCTAGTGTTATGAGTAAGATAGCCTACATATCTATATTAGAAGATAACCTAACTTATTTGTATGTCTGGAATCAAGCCCAAAGCGATGTTCATAAGTTTTTGTTAAACTTGAATTTGGATGAAAAATGAGGTGACAGGGCAGTTTTGAGCCTCTATAAGTACGCCTTAAAGAATCCGTTTGGGCCGTGTTATATTTTTATAAAATACTATGTAGTACCATGTGTAACATATCAAAATTTGGGAACAATCGGATAAAAGGATTCCAAGATACAAAATCGCGAAGTAGCTAAGAAATTATCAAAAGTGCTGGAAATTCAAGTTAGTTTGGCAAAGACAGGTAATTTATGAATTGGGTAAGTTACCTGACATGAATTTTGGTATGTAGCAATAATGATATGTGATATAGCTAATTATTATCAAATGAAGTGGAGTATACAATGTTTACTTAAAGTTAGTAAACTAGTTAATGTAAGTATATTCATGTATGGTTTTCGTTAAAAATTGGATCCTTGTAGACTGAATTAGAGCCATGGAGATTAGCGTGGTTGTGCAGAGTAATAAGGTGGGAAAAATTGGGCTAGAACACAAACCAAACTCTATGAAAACTGAATTTTAAAGCGACACACACTATGTGTTCACTAAAAGTCCTCTAAGGACTGTTTTTGTTAAAAAATGAAAACTAAGCGAAGCCAAGACCTGAGTTATATATATACACATTATATATAACTAATTAGAGGGTTTGAGTGAATCGAATAAAGAGAGGAAATGTTTTTGAGACCAAACGAAAAGTTGAAAACTAGTATGGCCGCTGACCTTGAGGCCAATTTCAGGTCTAGTATATGTTTTTAGAAAATTTTGGGCTTTTGGGGATGTGTAGTACACTGAATAAGATTTTCATAGACTCCAGAACAGAGTAATTCTGACTTTGGAGCAAAGAGTTATGACAGTTCAAATTAATCGCGTCGAATCTGCCAAAAATTTGGAAAACAGATTCGAAGCAGCCCCTTGCACGAATTTTCTGGAATTCTGTGATTTGAATTTGGAAATGGTTAAAGAATAAAAGTTGTAGTCCCGGAAGTTAGCTTCGCGTGGGTTCAAGAATCACTTAAAAATGTTGAGAAACGAAGGAGTTAAGACCATTTTAGTGAAGGAGGGTCGTGAAGTTTAAAAAATAGAACATTCTGTCCAGTTAGGGTAGATTTCTGTTCTGTTCGGTTTGGAATTTGGATTTGTGATTTGAAGAGAAGTTGTAGTTCCAGAAGATAGCTCCGCGTGGGCTTAAGAATCACTCAAAAATGTTTTGAAATGAATTAGTTATGACTGCTTGAGCAATAGAGGGTACAGTTAGAAAAAAAAATTGAAAATTGTTTTGACAAGGCAGTTTAGCCCTCTGTTTAACCTGTCTAGGATGCCCAAATTAGAAGAGTAATATTTTAAAAAAAATACTATGATATACCCTTTATAACATGTTAAATTTTTGTTTCTTTTGGACATGTGGGTTGTAAACTAGAAAATGGAGAATGAGGCGGGAGAGCGTGGTCACACAGCAGTCTAGCAGGGCGTATGGTGGCTGGGTTTCAGAACTGTTTTGATATTGGGACTACTTTGGGAACATTAAGTCATAAATTATGTGTGTCAAAATAATTTTAAAATAGTTACCCAACAATTTACTAATTTTATTAGCCATCCATGCACGCCACTGGCCGACAAGGAACAAAATGAAAGGTGAAACTAGGCTTAGTACCTTGTTTGGGTTTTAAGTTTTTGACCAAAACCTGAGTTTCTGCAACAACAGTTCTTTAACGATTTAGCAGGCTCTGTTTTGGTACACAAACATACCACTGAGACAAACATATATTTATACAACATATGCAAACTAGTGTATGAGGGTATTTATTAAGTTGAATTGATTTCTTCCAGTTCCTCGAATCAAGTATCACCCAGATGGCAAAACGTTTTGTTGTTTGAGAATTTCACCCATTTGGTCTCATTTCATTCCATTTCCACTTCTTTCGAGAAATGGAAGAAGATATTTGATCTTGATAAGGAGCTTGTATTTATGGGCTTGAGGCTGAGGGGATACCCATATGCACAATAATTTCTGAGTTGCATAAATTTTAAAGAAAACATTTTATGAACAGTAAATCATGTCGAAATCTATTAAAGCGATAAATGATTACCGTGAGTAAAAGAATAAATATTTTTGAAAAGAGGTGGTCAATGTGAATATTTAAAATATAACTGTACAAGTTATATGACATGGTTGTGTGGCTAATACGTTCATATATAGAGAAAATATAAATATCTGCAAAACGAAGAGTAAAGCGAATGTGTTAGCGGGATAAAATATTTATATACGAGTTAATGATTTGAGTAAACTCGTGAACATGCAAAATAATAATATAAAAATTATTTATATTAAAGGAATAATATAGTAAATTCAATTTTACTATAAAAGCTATTTCTTAGCTGTTTAAATCCCAAATTAATGAGTAAAGGCATAAGATATTCCTAAAGTGGAATATAAATGATTGAAGCTTCAAAGTATAAAATATTTACATACTAAAATTTGAGGGACCTTTATTTGGTGTAAAAAGGTTAAAACGAATTAAGTTTCTAAATAAACTAATATTCGTTTTGAGTAAGAATAAATAATATTAGTTTGTATAAAACTAATAATTATTATTGATGAATATACATGCATGTTTTGTAACATATTCAATTATCTAATATGTGTGTGCATGTAAATATAATTTTGTAGGAATTGTGGAGAAACTCTAGGTTAACTTTTGTGGTAATCTCCAATCAAGGCAAGTTTTTTAGTTCTATTATGTTTGTGGATTAAATGTGATTATGTGGTGAGTTACATACCATGATTTATGAATTGTTAAAGTCAAAATATGACTAAGTTAATTAGGTTTTGGAACTCAATTTATATGTGATATGTGATAGCACATGTTGTATGATGTAACTCGATAAATTAAAAATGTATAATGCATTATTGTATGCTTTGTAAAGAATTATTGATGCATGTAGGATATGCATAGTAAAGAATATATGTTGCATGCGGATATGCATGGTAAAGGAAATGTAGTGAATATGAAATTGTGTGCTATTTGAAACATGATAGACTGTTAAATTTGCTGGACTGTCAAGCTCAATCTTGCAAACACAAACTTTTTGCAGGTTAATGATGTTAGGCAATATTACTTGCTATACGGATGATGAAGATTGAACGATGTGCAAAATGAATACATTTCCTTAAATTAGAAATGGTATAAATCTATGATTGATAGTTTTGTCAAATGTAACTGGCAGTTATGTATAGTTTGAATTGTTGAATGGATAAAGAATGCTTATTCTAAAATGAGAATAAATATGATTCTAGTATAAAGAATAATTGTAAAGGTTGCGATTCAGGGAATGAATGAATGGAAAGAAAAAAAAATTTATTCTGTATTTTTAACTATTTTAACATTAAATAATGTTTTAAGCTATAACAAGATAGTATTAACGTACAAGATCGGGAAGGGAAATAGACCAGATTTTGGGGTCGTTACAGTTTCAATATAGTTACCTACTTTAATGTGTTTGATTATTTTGGTTTAATTTGAGTTTGTGAGTGTTTTGCTTGTTTTTCTATGGTAATGTATTGTATTTGCATATTTGGGATCTATATTACGAGGAACGCAATCACAATTTCACTGCAAAAATCATTTATTGGTCTGACATGGAAGTGAACTTTTTTTGTAATTATTTTGTGGATGCACTAATCTTGTAATTACTTTCTAATTGTTATATAGTAGTGTAAAGAACCCTAAATATAAAGGTGTAATTCGTTTCCCTAATTATGGAGAATAAAAGAGAACTTTATTTGACTTGTGCAAAAATTATTTGATTTGTGCCTATAGTGAGTCATTTAATAAGGTGCAAAATTGTTTGAAAATATTGAGAACTATTTAAATTCTAATTAACCACTATATTAATACTAGCTAGTATGTAACTTACATATTTAGTATTAATAAGTATGGTTAAATACAGAATTAAATAGTATATTATGTAGCTTATATATATATATATATATATATATATATATATATATATATATATATATATATATATATATATATATATATACACACACACACACACACACACCCCCCCCTTATCTAGCTCACTTTGCTCACCTCCCTTTAGCGACGGACCAGGCGGCGATTCGGTTCGTCGCTATACACACACACACACACACACACACACACACACACACACATAAGATTAGATATATGCATATGTAAGATATAAGTTTACATATAAGATTTTGCACATGAATTTTCTCTTTTTTCTATCTTATCATATTTTTCTTACAAACAAATAACTACTACAAAACAGTGTTCTATTAAATTTTTTTGTGAATTGCTATCACAGATAATTCATCAAAAGCTTGACATATATCCTGGAAGTATATCGTGTGAAACCTTTAGCAAACCAATCGTTGTGAGGGCGATAAAGACCTTAAGGACAGAGATCACTCGTGTCTTGTCTTCTACTACAATTTTGACTCTACGAAGCTACGGTTCTATCAATCTTAAGGTCTTTGTTTGTTCATTGGAGTCATGATTTTAGTGAGATGGAAGATAACACGATTTTCAAAGATAAGTGTCATTTTACTTATATATCTATTTTATCAATGGAGTTTTATGATAATTAGTAATAGTTGATTAAACTAATTATTTTTATTGCAACTCCTATTAGAAGATGGATTTTGAAGAAAAATGAAAGTGAAAAGACTTGCAATTTACAAGTTTGTAAATTGATGTGGAGGAGATGAAGGGTCATCATGGAAAAACACCGAACGTTGATAGCTAGAAATTTTCTAAACAAGATTATGCTGTTCTTCAGATTTTATCCAAAAAGTTGAGTCATAAATTTTTTCTTTAGTTTAGAGAATGATATTCATTTATCATTTTATAAGAATATATACATGAATGGTATATACGTGATGTACTATATATATCATGTGTTGATGATATTTGCATTTGTGAATATTGTTTTACTTATGATCTTATATAATAAATTAATTAGATTAGTTTTATTTAATTTGGAGATAATTTGATGATTGTTCATGGTGGAACAAACTTTAACTTGTGCACACACACACACACACACACACACACACACACACACACACACACACACACACACATATATATATATATATATTGATTAGTTTTATTTTATGAGTAGATAATATTGCTAAATGTGTATATGCATGAGTTTTAAGAAAATTATTATTCTTATAAACTAATTGAAAATAATTTATTATTAGTGGTTTGTAATAAAAATTTGAGAAATTTACTTGTCTCTATGTATAACAAATTAGTTGTGAATTAATTTGTTTTGAGAATAAAGTAAATTTATGTTCATCTTGAACAAAATTATGCATATAAAATTTGAGGTAATATTTAGTATATAATATTACTTGGTATTTGTATGCATGAATTTTGAGATAAATTACTTTATTTGTAGATAATAAATTAATTATCAACTAATAGTTAGAAGAGATAATCTAGAAGTAAATTTGGTATAGTAATTCTTGTATACAATGTGATTGTAATGTTGAGAAAACACTTAGAAATGTTATTCATAGTGTATTTGGGATAATCACAATGGGTATATATATGTTGATTTATTTTTTATGTGTACTTCTTGTCCAAGAAGTAGTAAATTTTAATGTCACTACAAGAAAAAAGGCTAAGCTCGACGGAATTAATTTCGACGGAATAGTTTCCCTTGAAAATAGTATAATACCGACTGAATTATCCCTCGAAGATAAGTCTGTCGAAAATAGTCTAACTCCGACGAAAATCAGTCGGAAGTATAAGGGCCACATTGGCGCGAAGGTTCCCGCCAACACGAAACTAACGTCGACAGAATTATAGTTATCTCCAAGGAAATATTCGTCAAAAATAGCTTATGTTCGAGGGACTTATATGCGACGGAAGTTCCGTCGGAATTATCTAATAAAACCTAAACCCAGACGCCTCTTCTCATTTCAGACATTTCATTTCTCTCGTCTCTCTCTCTCTCTCTCTCTCTTCACCTCTCTCTCCCTCTCTCTTCACTCAGCGCCACTGCCGGCCACCCTTCCACACGCAGCCGACAAGTTAAGCATATGGGTTGGACCTCCCTCTCTCCTTCTCCTCCTTTAACCGGTTTTCAAACTAAGGCCTAAGGTTAGTAATGGTTTATTTGTATATTTAGGTATAAATTCCTGCCCTATATTGTGCATATTACATTGAAATATCTATTGTTAGTGAAATTGAAACTTAATCTATTGTTCTTGAAATTGGTTATATATATATATATATATATATATATATATATATATATATATATATCTATTGGAATTAACTGGTATTATATATATTTCGGATCAATTGCTGGAATTGGGACCTAATTTGAACTGTTGATGATTGCTGAAATTGGGACTTAAGTGTTAATTGTTGATGAAAGGGTTATTATTTGTGTTCTGCCGAAGTGGGTAGCTGAAAATTGGGATTATTTCTATTCTAAAAAACATCTCTGTTGTGCAAACTGTTGTGAAAATTGGGATTAGCTGAAAATTGTGTTCTGCCGAAGGGTTATTATTTGTGTTATGCAAACTGTTGTGCAAATTGGGATTAATATTAGTGTATTGACAATATTTTATTTTTTTGACTTTTTATAAATATAGTGATGTTCAAGTATTTCATATTATTATGAGGATTGTCTTGAATTCTATATTTGTATATGTTAAAAGATATATTGTTTATGATATTTCCTATCCAAGTCGGGACAAAAAAAACTTGAGAATATACTAATTCATGTGTGAATTTTATTTGCTTTCTACATTATTTAATTTTGTTTGAATTAATTTCTTAGAAAGTAAATATAAATTTTACTATTTTATGATTTATATGCAAATAAATTTTTGCAATATGATGAGTTGTGCTATAATTTGTATACAATGAATTTTATACTATTAATGTAGAGTCAAGTGTTACGCGTTGGTATACTTAAAAAATGAACATGTATAATTTTTTAAGTGCTTCTGTTAAATAATTTTTGGATTTGAGATTTTATGTAATTTCAAAAAGTAAGAGCTTGTTTTCTTATGTGAGAGTGTTCTAAAAGATTCTTATGTTGAAGCAATCTTTATATGAATAACTAATACATAAAATGTACATGAACTTATTTTTTGTTCTGAGAAGTGTTTCTTAATATTTTTATGTGGAAGTAATATTTATAGGAATATTGTCACATAAAATGTCAATTAATCTAAAATTTATTTTAAGTAGTTAGCATAATTTTGTGAAGTGAAAATATTCAATAAGATTTCAATTATTTAAAAGTGTGGGAGTGATTCTTTAAGATTTTTTATGGACTAAATTTTGCTTTTGAACTATTTGGAGAATAATTTTATTTGTGTAAGAAATAGCAAGGCTTATGAATTTCTTGTAGCGAAATTCAATTTGATTGTGGAGTTCTATGAAATAAAAATATTTGAAATACAAACTTTTTAATAATATTGAAATGTGAACTTATTTCCCTAAATTAATTCTCTAAGGTCCTACAAAGTTTTAAACTAAACCTAGAAGGAACAGTATTGATTTGGTGAAGGAAATCAATATAATAATTTCATAAATAAAAATACCTATTTTATTAGCCTAAATATGATCCAAAATATTTATAGCGATTCAGTTCAATAGTGAGATTGAAATTAAATAAGTTATAAATATTAAAGTGGATACATATTAGGTGATAATATATAGGTTTGTGCATATTTACTTTGAGATTCTAAATTCGTTGTATAGGAATAAGTGATTCGATACTAATGATTATTTTACTTTGAAAAAAAATAATTTTCAAGGTTTTAGACAAGAGAGTATATGTGACGCCCTCAAAATTAGGTATACATCACTCATCTTGGGTCGTCAGATACATAGTACAGAATATAAATACAACTTACTAATACAACTGTCGTGTACAATACGACAAAACATAAACTGTGAGTTTGAATACAAATATTATCTTCTAGAGAGTATTCATACTCAAAAGGAGTCCTCATTACATTTATTAACACACTATTACATAGAATAGTGAGGACTACTAACTAATACTATCATTCGGATCATCACTCCGTTCCCCCACTTGCTCCAGCTACGTTTTCATTTCTTGAAGAGAACAGTGAAAGAAAGGGTGAGCTCAGCTAGCCCAGTAAGAAATATTATGACTAAGATAATGCAGAATAAATTATCATTAGCCTTCAACAATGTTAAACTGATAAAATATAATAGACATCAAGTTTAACTACAGCGGAACAACCAATTCATTAAAAGAGTCAAGTAGAAAATATACTCTACTATCTTTTATGATTTAAAAGGTTTTTCAACACTGTGATCGCTGTGACTCAGCTTAATAAAATAATTCACATAATCGAATCACCCCTGCACTACGGCCAAGGATATTCGTGTATTCATTAATGGTCATGATCATGCCAACAACTGTCCATCAACGCACTACGGGCCAATGAGGACTTTTACCATATCATTTGTAACATTACGGTCATGATTATACCGAATAATCTCTGGTCATAATCATACCAAGTCCATCTATGCACTACAGATCACATATGACTTTTAACATTTTATAAACATGAGGATGATGACAATGATATAAGAATTCAATAAAACAAGTTCAAGAATTAATTTATCCAAGAATTAACAACGTCCAAATTGTTAACACGATACTGCTTCGTGGAGTAAAATTTAAGAATGCTTAGAAGAATATTTTCATGAAAAGATACTGGATGAACCGCAATTATCAATGATATTCCACTAATTTCATGGAGTATAGAAGTTAAAACTTAACCAACTGAGTATAGTAAAGAATGGAATAACAAAAGAAATCACCCGACATGCGATAGACCGCACAGACAGGTTATTCCAACAGAATAATAAATAATAGAACCAGGTCCGGCGTAAACGCACAGACAGGATATTCCGACAGAATAATAAATAATAGAACCAGGTCCGGTGTAAAACACACAGACAGGATGTTCCAACAGAATAATAACAAGACGGAACCAGGTCCGGTGTAAAACACACAGACAGGATGTTCCAACATAATAAAAATAAAAACGGAACTAGGTCCGGTGTAAAACACACGGACAGGATGTTCCAACAGAATAACAAATACAGAATAATAGAAGAATGTCACCAAGTATAGGGTATTCCACGTATACCGGTTATTCCAACAGAATAATAAAGAAATAGAATAACAGAAGTTCTCTTCTTGAGTACAAAAGAATAATATCCCTTACCGTTTTAAAGAAGAGCTGAAATAAGGAAGTAGTTAAGTAGCAGAATACTCTTCTTCTCTCTCTCTATAGTTTCTCTCTCTAGAGTTCAGTGAATTCGTAAGAAATAATGAAGGAATGAGCTGCTATTTATAGAAAAATAGAATGCATAGTAACTAATCCATGAACGGTCCAGATTGATTACTTTATTCTGACGGTCCATATTTAAAGAAAAATCTTTTAAATAAAATATAATATATTCTATTTATAGAATAACTTTAATAAAGTATTCTGTTTTATATAAAAAGATGTTTCTGTTTTATTATGTTAATAATACGAATAAAACAAAACATCATTATCGCTAAATAATTCATATTATTAACTGACAATAATTGAATCAAACTGAGTGATTTCTCACATAAGCATTAATAATCAATACCGTGTGCTACTATGCAACCACACGTATTACTGTACTTTTACTACCGAGTAGTTCAACAGTATCAATGGTAAAACTTCCGCCGTTATTTTTAATAAAATATTTTTGTCGTTTTCTCAATCTGACAATAATTCCGTTGTGGGGTCCACCAATGATTGTGCCGTTGTACGAATATTCCCCGACCAATCGAATATTATATAACAACTTGCGTACTTTGCAAAATTTATAAATATTACCCACAACTATAACATTATATCAAATTAACTCCATAATATTTAAAAATGATATTTATAGAAAATTCATCTTTATTTATAAAAGTTGGGGTCTTACAACCTCCCCTTCTTATGAAATTTCGCCCTCAAAATTAGGGTACATACCTGGTATGTCGAAGAGGTAAGGATACCTTGATTTCATTTCATATTCTAACTCCCAAGTCATTTCCTCAACATCGTGGTTTCTCCACAAAACTTTAACTTGAGGTATAACCTTGGAGCGTAGAATATGTTCCTTCTTATCCAAGATTTGAACAGGAACTTCTTCATACGTCAAATCCTCCGCTATTTCGTCCGGTTCTAACTCAATAATGTGGTTCGGGTCTTCCACATATTTGCGTAACATGGATATATGAAAAACGTTATGAACACGAGACATACTTGGCGGTAAAGCGAGTCTATAAGCCACAGTTCCTACTCGATCGAGGATTAAAAATGGACCGATGAATTTAGGATTGAGCTTTCCTCTCTTTCCAAATCTCGTAACTCCTTTCCATGGAGCAACACGTAAGAACACATGATCTCCTACATCAAATTTCACGTCCTTTCGATGAAGATCAGCATAACTCTTTTTTCGATCTTGTGAGGTTTTTATACGTTGTCGGATCGTTTGAATCTTTCTGTAGTTATACGTACCAACTCCGGTCCCAACAACGTTGCTTCACCCACCTCATCCCAGCATACTGAAGAACGACATTTTCTTCCATACAATGCTTCGAATGGAGCCATGCCAATACTTGCATGATAACTGTTGTTGTAGGAAAACTCCACCAATGGTAAGAACTTGTCCCAACTTCCCTTGAAGTCAAGGACACAGAGTCTTAATAAATTTTCTAGAGTTTGAATAGTCCTCTCTGATTGTCCGTCCGTCTGAGGATGATATGCCGAACTAAATCGTAAATCTGTGCCCATAGATTTTTGTAAACTAACCCAAAATCGTGAAGTGAATCTTGGGTCTCGATCAGAAACTATGGATACTGGCATACCATGCAGTCTTACAATCTCGTTTATGTACATACGAGGAAGACGTTCAAGTGTATAAGTTTCTCGTATCGGTAAGAAATGAGTAGACTTGGTCAATCTATCAACAATGACCCAAATCACATCAATACCTTGAGAAACCCTAGGAAGACCGGTAACGAAATCCATGGTAATGTGCTCCCGCTTCCATTTTGGAATTTCAAGTGGTTGCAATGGACCTTTTGGTACTTGATGCTCCGCTTTGACTCGTTGACAAGTTAAACACCCTGAGATAAACAGCGCTATCTCTCTCCTCATATTGCTCCACCAAAATGTATGACGAAGATCATGATACATTTTGGTACTTCCAGGATGGATTGCAAACGGTGTGTTGTGCGCCTCCATCATGATTTCATACTTTAAATTAGGGTTGTTAGGAACACAAAGTCTGGAGTTGACTCGAAGTATTCCTTCTTCATCGATTCTTGCTTCCGACATAGCACCTTCTTGCACTTTCTTCCTCATACGCATCAGCTCCAGGTCTGTAGCTTGAGCAGCTTTAATTTTATCGATTAAAGTTGGTTCTACTCGTATATTCGTCATCATCACATGGGTCCCTGGAGTCTTTAACTCTATCTCCATCCTTTGCAAGTCACACAAAATGGGCCTTTGTGTCTCCATCTTGGCTGAACTTATTTTTGGTAAACGACAAAATCGAGCTAAATGACCTTCTCTTCCACAATTATAACATGCTTTAGACGGCATCACGCAGTTTGGACTGATGTGCCCCTCCCCTCCGCATTTGAAACATATGATAGGTGGTCGTTCTCCTTTCTTAACAACGGGTGCTGGTGCTGACGTCTTTCCATCATTGTTGAATCTCCTCTTCTTGAAATGACCATTCTTATTGTTTTGGCCCTGATTACCACCGAAGTGGTTACCGCTTGTTGTCACCGCTTCGATGACTGCTTTCACAAGTATTATCATTTTGCCGACTGCTCTCTTTTGGTTGTGTTGACTCGTTATCGCGCTCCACTAACTGAGCCATATTCACAACATCTGAATAGAAACACAATTTATGAGAAATAAGATGTTGATGTATCTCAGGTTTCAAACCTCGCAAAAACATTCGCGTCATTCGCTCTTCATTATCTACCAAATGGGACGCAAACCGGGCCAACTCAGCAAATTTAGCCTCATACTGCGACACGGTCATATTATTCTGCTCCAATTTGATGAACTCCACCTCCTTCATGTGACGAACACTTTCGGGAAAGTATTTGTCATTGAACAGCTCTTGGAACTTCTCCCAAGACATCTTCAGTGCGGCAGGTTGAGTACGCTTAATCGATTCCCACCAGTAATCTGCCTCTCCTCGCAATATAAAGGCGGCAAAGGGAACCTTTTGCTCCTCGGAGCATCCCAAGACATCAAATATCTTGATAATCTGCTTTATCCATCTTTCCGCTATAAGTGATTTTGGCTCTCCCTTAAACTCTGGTGGTCCCAGCTCCTTGAACTGTTTAGCGGTGACCGTCCGAGAGTTTTCAGTGTTTCCACCTATATTTTGGACAGGAGCCGCTCTCGCCTGCTGTTGCATGAACTGCATAAAGTTTCTGAACATTCCATCATTCATCATCTGGTTAGTGTTGTTATTTGCATGAGGATTGTCACCTTCCTGATGCACATTATCCTGATTATTGATATGTGATGAATCAACAGTCGCCTGTGCTCCATTGCTATTCTCAACATTCTCAGATGCCATTTTCAGATACTGCCACAAAATAAAAGTTAATTGATATGTCATATATTATCCTTATATTATGACCGACCAATTAAATACCATGCAAATAAACTTAGGTAGGTCATACTAGTGAAGGAATTCCCCGTCTATCCCCTCCTAGTTCTATTCTCACATCTTAGCCAGGGATCATATCCCTAAGCTCTGATACCAACTGTGACGCCCCCAAAATTAGGTATACATCACCCATCTTGGGTCGTCAGATACATTGTACAGAATATAAATACAACTTACTAATACAACTGTCGTATACAATACGACAAAACATAAACTGTGAGTTTGAATACAAATATTATCTTCTAGAGAGTATTCATACTCAAAAGGAGTCCTCATTACATTTATTAACACACTATTACATAGAATAGTGAGGACTACTAACTAATACTATCATTCGGACCATCACTCCGTTCCCCGACTTGCCCCGGCTACGTTCTCATTTCCTGAAGAGAACAGTGAAAGAAAGGGTGAGCTCAACTAGCCCAGTAAGAAATATTATGACTAAGATAATGCAGAATAAATTATCATTAGCCTTCAACAATGTTAAACTGATAAAATATAATAGACATCAAGTTTAACTACAGCGGAACAAGCAATCCATTAAAAGAGTCAAGTAGAAAATAAACTCTACTATCTTTTATGATTTAAAAGGTTTTTCAACACTGTGATCGCTGGGACTCAGCTTAATAAAATAATCCACATCATCGAATCACCCCTGCACTACGGCCAAGGATATTTGTGTATTCATTAATGGTCATGATCATGCCAACAACTGTCCATCAACGCACTACGGTCCAATGAGGACTTTTACCACATCATTTGTAACATTACGATCATGATTATATCGAATAATTCCTGGTCATAATCATACCAATTCCATCTATGCACTACAGGCCACAGATGACTTTTAACATTTTATAAACATGAGGATGATGACAATGATATAAGAATTCATTAAAACAAGTTCAAGAATTAATTTATCCAAGAATTAACAACGTCCAAATTGTCAGCATGATACTGCTTTGTGGAGTAAAATTTAAGAATGCTTAGAAGAATATTTTCATGAAAAGATACTGGATGAACCGCAATTATCTAGGATATTCCACTAATTTAATGGAGTATAGAAGTTAAAACTTAACCAACTGAGTATAGTAAAGAATGGAATAACAAAAGAAATCACCCGGCATGCGATAGACCGCACAGACAGGATATTCCGACAGAATAATAAATAATGGAACCAGGTCCGGTGTAAAACACACAGACAGGATGTTCCAACAGAATAATAACAAGACGGAACCATGTCCGGTGTAAAACACACAGACATGATGTTCCAACATAATAATAATAAAAACGGAATCAGGTCCGGTGTAAAACACACAGACAGGATGTTCCAACAGAATAACAAATACAGAATAATAGAAGAATGTCACCAAGTATAGGGTATTCCGCGTATACCGGTTATTCCAACAGAATAATAAAGAAATAGAATAACAGAAGTTCTCTTCTTGAGTACAAAAGAATAATATCCCTTACCGTTTTAAAGAAGAGCTGAAATAAGGAAGTAGTTAAGTAGCAGAATACTCTTCTTCTCTCTCTCTATAGTTTCTCTCTCTAGAGTTCAGTGAATTCGTAAGAAATAATGAAGGAATGAGCTGCTATTTATAGAAAAATAGAATGCATAGTAACTAATCCATGAACGGTCCAGATTGATTACTTTAATCTGACGGTCCATATTTAAAGAAAAATCTTTTAAATAAAATATAATATATTCTATTTATAGAATAACTTTAATAAAGTATTCTGTTTTATCTAAAAAGATGTTTCTGTTTTATTACGTTAATAATACGAATAAAACAAAACGTCATTATCGCTAAATAATTCATATTATTAACTGACAATAATTGAATCAAACTGAGTGACTTCTCACATAAGCATTAATAATCAATACCGTGTGCTACTATGCAACCACACGTATTACTGTACTTTTACTACCGAGTAGTTCAACAGTATCAATGGTAAAACTTTCGCCGTTATTTTTAATAAAATATTTTTGTCGTTTTTTCTATCCGATAATAATTCCGTTGTGGGGTCCACCAATGATTGTGTCGTTGTACGAATATTTCCTGTTAAAACGAATATTCCCCGACCAATCGATTATTATATAACAACTTGCGTACTTTGCAATATTTATAAATATTACCCACAACTATAACATTATATCAAATTAACTCCATAATATTCAAAAATGATATTTATAAAAAATTCATCTTTATTTATAAAAGTTGGGGTCTTACAGTATAAACTATTTAAACATTTTATCACCGATTATGATATTACTCCAACTCAAGTTTTCAATAAATTTGATTGAGGGAATATATATTGTGAATGAACAAGATGGTTTATTCTTTTCGATTGAGAGGTTAAAGTGTAAAATAATTATGTACTTGTGGTTTAAATTGAGAACTAGTACTTCACTTTTTTCCTATTTATCGGATATATTGTGACGTCCCCGAATCCGAGGTCCAGAATCACCGCGAATCCGGTTCGATCATTCTATAACTAATGCGGAAGATATAAACATAAATTGTTTATACAATACATTAACACACTATTCCCCAAGGTCTAGTAACTTTAACTTAATACACAATACATAACTTATTTGACTTACAATAACATTGAGATACAACACTGTTACAAATCTAACTGCACACGTATACTAAAGCTAGAACCGATCTTTAACCTTTCCTTGTATCCGACGCATTCACCTTAATCTGCAATGTTTTATCATGATATAGCAAGGGTGAGCATAAAAGTTGCCCAGCAAGTTTAAATTCAATAATATAACGATATATCATGATTGAAAGAGTCAGAATAATAAGCTGGCTATAATTCAACAATATAATTGTGAACTAGCAAGAATAAATTTATGACTGAACAAGTATTATACATGAACAAATATATCTGAACCAACTGGTAAGGAAGGTGATCAGCCTTTCATACCTAACTTATACATGCAATATGTATAGAGTACAATTCATGGCAACCAGCAATGATTAACCATAAGCTTATCCGAATGAAACACTCTTAGTAGAGTTAAGTAAAAACAAACTTGCCTGAACCGTTGATTACCGCTACGTAATTTATAACACTTTATCCAAAGACCTAATATTAGTAATATAGATATCTAATATTAGAATAATATCATCACAATATAATACTACTATATATATAAATATAGAATAACCTAAACACATAACACATAACCCTATCAGTCTATAACACACATAAGAATCAGTATCAAGTCAAACAATTGCAGTTTATCTTGATTCCGACAAAATTTTAACGTCCTGACGGTCTAGTCGGATAAAATTTTGAGTTTAAGTTCAATTAAACTCTGTCTAAACACTTAACCATTATCTCAGATAATTTTAATATTAGTCAAAATAATTTTCATAAGCTCATAATAATTTTTAAATAATTATTACCATTTATCTTGATTTTTAAATCATTAATAACGTATTTATACGAATTAAATACCACATAATTCCCTTATCATTAATATCTATTTATTATCAAATATTAATGAAAATCATCACATAATATTATAATATATTTATAATATTACAAAGTATTTTTATGATTTTTAAACACTTAAATCTATTATCCGATAATTTTTATTATTATTAAAATATTAATATTTTCATGACAAAATATCAAAAGTTATATTTTATAACTCAAACTATTTTTCTAACACTTAAATCATTTTTATAAATCATTAATTCTATTTTTCCATATTTTATTTAATATAGTTATTAAATAAACTAATTACCATTAATATTAATTAATTAATGAAATTCATCACAAAATATTAAAAGTCACTGAAAATATCTTTAAATATTTTCTTAAATCATAATATTAATTTTCATGATTTTTCATGTATTTAAATTATTTTTAAATAATTTATTTAATATTATAATTAAATAAATTAAATACCATTTATATTCCAACAATATTAAATATTTATGAAATATACTCAAAATAATTAAAAACTATTTTTCAGACTTTAAAATAATTTTTTCGGAATTTATTATGTATTTTTAATAATTAAAAAACCATTTTTTTCTATTTATTTAATTAAAATATTAATTTTCAAAAAATAATTAATTAAAAAGGGGCCCTATAGCGACAGACCCGTTGCTATAGGTGTTCTTGAGCCTTCATGTCTGACACCAAGGTAGGGGGTTTGACCGGGTTTAATTTAGTGTTCCTTTTGATTTCTGGGTTTGTTAAGACATTAATCTTGTAGTATATATGTAATACTACACGCATATATCTTCATATAAGTCATTAAGCATCACAATTGCAAGATCCAAGCCTGAAAACGTGGTGTCAGAGGCCTGCTGGGATTTATGGGTTTCCTAGATTCCCAGTCAGTTTCGAGTGACCACCTTGTGGCTCGATTTTATATACATTCTGTTCATTAACTGGTCGATCTCTTAGTTCATAAATGTAGGTCTTGTGTCAAGGAACAACAACTAATCAACATATCAACTTAGAAACATCATAACAGTATGATTTAGGTCGGTCAAAGTAGAGGTCAGAAACGTGTTCATGAACAAATCTGGGTTTTCCAGATTGTTCTTCAGGCAGTTGGTCAACCTATGTTTGACCGTGCTTATTTTCGTTTCTGTTTATGATATGAGCAATATAAAGGCATGATCGTGTAGTCCTTATGCCAGACTACAAGTCCATTACACAAACATGGCCAAATCACTGCTCAGAAGAAAGATCAGAGGCCTTAAAGATGTTGTCAGAGCTACCTGGAAAAATCTGGGTTTTCCAGAAATTGATTTCCATGGTCGGTCAACCATGTTTGACTGATTATATCTTGAAATCTACCCATGATCTAGCCCTGTTTCCAGTTCCAGATCACAGACAACATGGCATACTACAAATCTATAACTTCAAACACCATAAATCGTTAACAAACAAGAATCTAAGAGCCCTGACATTGGCTTGTCAGACAACAAAATTAGGGTTCTTGACCAGTTTTAAAAACTTGATTTTCGTGCCTCTAGAGGTTATGGATCCATGATCCAACAACCCAGATCACTTATAGACACCTTCTGACACATATCTAACCAATCATTAACAACATTTAACATCAAATCATAAAATTTTAAAAATTAGGGTTCTTACCTTCTTATGCTTTGATTTTTGATTTCTGATCTTTGATCTGTTCTTGGAAAGCTAGGAGATGATAATGTTTTTGGTTTCTCACTCCTTCTCACTCTAGATTTCGAAATATAGAGAGAGACAAGGCTTGGCAAATTTGCCAAATAAAGTAAGTGATTTTACTTACTTAAATCTTATAAAATTTTGATTCAATGTATCTCATGTTGCTAGGTGTCACCAATGATCAGATTTGGCTGAGATATATTCACATGGCTAGGGTTAGGTTTTGGTGAACAACTTCTCCTAAAGTCAACACCTATACACCAACTTAATAAAATATAAAAAGGGCACAAAAGTCATTTAGCTATCCATTTTAATGGCATTTTTGATATTTGATCAAACCCCTTAGGGTTTAAGGTTTAGAAAATCTTAGGGTTTAGGGTTTGGAAATCCTTAGGTTTTAGAAATAATTTTTAGAATTTACAAATTAGGTTTTCAAAAATAAAAAATTAATATTTCTAAATTATAATTAGAATTTTCTAATTATATTAAAATTTCTTAATCATAATTTAATCTTGCTAATTAGGATTGGTATTTCCTAATTAAACTCGCTAATTAAGCAATTAGGGTTAAAATCATATATTTGGGTTTATAACCCAAAAATTAGGGTTTAAAAATATGAAATTAGGGTTTGCTAAATAATTAAGCTTTATCCTAATTAATATTATAATTAAAAGCACATGAGCATTATAATTATCCTTTAAGTTCCCAGATTAGGGTTTTTAAATTTCTGAATTAGGGTTTCGAATTCCCGAAACTAAAATTAGGGTTTCAGAACCGGTTTCTAGGGTTTCTTAAAATTCGTAAGAATTTTCTAACCGAACATTGACGTTCTTAATATATACTTAGGGTTTGTTACAGATATCATTTATCTGGTCAACCCTTGACCCTTAACCACATAATGTACACATATACGACCATATACACAGAACATATTCACGTATACCCTTAATCTTGAATAATTCACCTAAATCCTTCACAGAATTTTGAAATCCTCAAAATTCCTTCTCAAAAATATCAAACACATACACTTATTTTATGTCTAGGTTCTAATATTGAACCCTAAATAGATTAATAAAATTTTTAAAAATATTCTAAATTCTCGGGTTGTCACATTCACCCCTTCTTCTAAAAAGTTCGTCCCCGAAATTTACCTTACACCTTACACCATACACCGTTCATTCTCATCATCACATGCTACCCAATACACCTTTCACAAGAGTAAAAATTTTCAAATATTGCTGAGGAGTCATATAGACTATTTGTCTGTCATTTTTGCAAAGGTTTTATGGAAATTCATCCGCAAACCGTCATAACTTACAGACACAAAGGGTGATTAGCCCGATATGCCCTGTACTGGCCAAGTACTGATTTTATCTGTTTCTCGTCACTGCCATAGGCACAAAACTTTACCTCAGTTTTACTGGATTCCGCACCAAAATAATTTAGTGCGGGAAATTTCTTTCAATGAACACTTAGAGTTTTCATAAACTTTAGTCTAGCTGAATCGAATAACATAGACCCATATTAATAATTCAATTCAATCGAATTATTTAGGTGTAGCCAAACTCCGTTGGCAAATTAAAATTTTTGAAAATATTTTCGAGAATGACGTCATGATGCCGTATTGTATTAACAGTCCGTTTGAGGATGCCATCATCGTATGACTTTGTCATAACACATCATACAATAGTGGAACAATGATTTTCAGATCGGATTCGCACTAAATATTCCTGTATTTATAACTCCATCAACTTTTTATCATCTCTGCACCAGGTTACATGGAACATGAGTGATAAATAAAATATATTTTGATATTTCAAATCATCTTCGTCTAGCTGAAACAAGTAGCATAGACTATACTTTAAACCGTTTCAAAAATGATTACGAGTCTACATATTTTTTTAAAGCACATAGTGCGTATTTAGCTTGATGTCAAAATTTTGAAGTCTAGCATAGCCAGGAGTTTTGGAAAACTTATGTCTCCACTAATAATCATTTGCCTAACAGTCTATCTATTCTTATAATCCTTAATACTCCATTTACACACAACTATACTCAGTTCGTCAAACCACACTTATGAGCTCATTTACTTGCCATAATTATATGAGTTTAAGAACTTTCCTAGACAGACCTTTGGCGTCCATTCGCTGAGGGGTTCATAAACATTTCATATAACTATTAATCAAGAATGTCACATAAGTATGAGTTTTAAGAACTCGTACTTAACATGATATTCTCTACCTATAACCTATCTATCTGTTATACGCATGAGAAAGGAATCACCTTCTTAACATACATATAGCAAATAGCGCGACACAAACATTTCAATGATTATCATTGCCAGAAACTAAGTAGTTTTTACACCAAGTATAATTCCTCGCCCATACAAGGAATCATACAACTCAGCTGCCGACATGAATCCTCAATTGAATCCCTACCTAACACTAACCCCCTTCTCAATACGAATTTCATTTAACTCGTATTCATAGTCCTTTCCTGAATCTGTACCAATTCATAGTACAACTGACACCCAGTAATCTTGCTGTAAACTTTCCAATCATCAGATTGATTCTTATCCCTGCTATCACCTTATCAAATCACGGGGTGATCTCATCGTATATATTATGATTCATTTCTACACTATGATCGTTTTATTTCACGATCTCCTATCACTGTACTTTCAGTCTTTTAGACTCGATCTATTCATCACTATTGTTCAACTTTATTATCAGAGTTAGGGAACTCTATATCTTATAACTCGCCGAGATTCGTCTTTGAATCTTACCGACCAACTAACTCTATGTGAGTTAGATCTTATCCTAATCACTGCGGTTATTAGTCTCAGGTAATCTTACCTAAGGTTCATAACCAACAACTCTGATACCAACTGTGACGTCCCCGAATCCGAGGTCCAGAATCACCGCGAATCCAGTTCGATCATTCTATAACTAATGCGGAAGATATAAACATAAATTGTTTATACAATACATTTAACACATTATTCCCTAGGGTCGAGTAACCTTAACATAATACACAATACATAACTTATTTGACTTATAATAACATTGAGATACAACACTGTTACAAATCTAACTGCACACGTATACTAAAGCTAAAACCAATCTTTAACCTTTCCTTGTATCCGACGCATTCGCCTTAATCTGCAATGTTTTATCATGATATAGCAAGGGTGAGCATAAAAGTTGCCCAGCAAGTTTAAATTCAATAATATAACGATATATCATGATTGAAAGAGTCAGAATAATAAGCTGGCTATAATTCAACAATATAATTATGAACTAGCAGGAACAAATTTATGACTGAACAAGTATTATACATGAACAAATATATCTGAACCAACTGGTAAGGAAGGTGATCAGCCTTTCATACCTAACTTATACATGCAATATGTACAGAATACAATTCATGGCAACCAGCAATGATTAACCATAAGCTTATCCGAATGAAACACTCTTAGTAGAGTTAAGTAAAAACAAACTTGCCTGAACCGTTGATTACTGCTACGCAATTTATAACACTTTGTCTGCAGACCTAATATTAGTAATATAGATCTCCAATATTAGAATAATATCATCACAATATAATACTACTATATATATAAACATAGAATAACCTAAACACATAACACAACCCTATCAGTCTATAAAACACATAAGAATTAGTATCAAGTCAAACTATTGCAGTCTATCTTGATTCTGACAAAATTCTAACGTCCCGACGGTCTAGTCGGACAAAATTTTGAGTTTAAGTTCAATTAAACTCTGTCTAAAAACTTAACCATTATCTCAGATAATTTTAATATTAGTCAAAATAATTTTCATAAGCTCGTAATAATTTTTAAATAATTATTACCATTTATCTTGATTTTTAAATCATTAATAACGTATTTATACGAATTAAATACCACATAATTCCTTTATCATTAATATCTATTTATTATCAAATATTAATGAAAATCATCACATAAGATTATAATATATTTTTAATATTACAAAGTATTTTTAATACCTTAAATCCATTATCCGATAATTGTTATTAATATTAAAATATTAATATTTTCATGACAAAATATCAAAAGTTATATTTTTCTAACACTTAAATCATTTTTATATGATTTATAAATCATTAATTCTATTTTTCCATATTTTATTTAATATAGTTATTTAATAAACTAATTACCATTAATATTAATTAATTAATGAAATTCATCACAAAATATTAAAAGTCACTGAAAATATCTTTAAATATTTTCTTATATCATAATATTATTTTTCATGATTTTTCATGTATTTAAATTATTTTTAAATAATTTATTTAATATTATAATTAAATAAATTAAATACCATTTATATTCCAAAAATATTAAATATTTATGAAATATACTCAAAATAATTAAAAACTATTTTTCAGACTTTGAAATAATTTTTTCGGAATTTATTATGTATTTTTAATAATTAAAAAATTAATTTTTTTCTATTTATTTAATTTAAATATTAATTTTCAGAAAATAATTAATTAAAAAGGGGCCCTATAGCGACAGACCCGTCGCTATAGGTGTTTTTGAGTGTTCTTGAGCCTTCATGTCTGACACCAAGGTAGGGGGTTTGACTGGGTTTAATTTAGTGTTCCTTTTGATTTCTGGGTTTGTTAAGACATTAATCTTGTAGTATATATGTAATACTACACGTATATATCTTCATATAAGTCATTAAGCATCACAATTGCAAGATCTAAGCCTGAAAACGTGTTGTCAGAGGCCTGCTGGGTTTTCTGGGTTTCCCAGATTCCCAGTCAGTTTCGAGTGACCACATTGTGGCTCGATTTTATATACATTCTGTTCATTAACTGGTCGATCTCTTAGTTCATATATGTAGGTCTTGTGTCAAAGAACAACAACTAATCATCATATCAACTTAGAAACATCATAACAGTACGATTTAGGTCGGTCAAAGTAGAGGTCAGAAACGTGTTCATGAACAAATCTGGGTTTTCCAGATTGTTCTTCAGGCAGTTGGTCAACCTATGTTTGACCGTGCTTATTTTCATTTCTGTTTATGATATGAGCAATATAAAGGCATGATCGTGTAGTCCTTATGCCAGACTACAAGTCCATTACACAAACATGGTCAAATCACTGCTCAGAAGAAAGATCAAAGGCCTTAAAGATGTTGTCAGAGCTACCTGGAAAAATCTGGGTTTTCCAGAAATTGATTTCCATGGTCGGTCAACCATGTTTGACTGATTATATCTTGAAATCTACCCATGATCTGGCCATGTTTCCAGTTCTAGATCACAGACAACATGGCATACTACAAATCTATAACTTCAAACACCATAAATCGTTAATAAACAAGAATCAAAGAGCCCTGACATTGGCTTGTCAGACAACAAAATTAAGTTTCTTGACCAGTTTTAAAAACTTGATTTTCGTGCCTCTAGAGGTTATGGATCCATGATCCAACAACCCAGATCACTTATAGACACCTTCTGACACATATCTAAACAATCATTAACAACATTTAACATCAAATCATAAAATTTTAAAAATTAGGGTTCTTACCTTCATATGCTATGATTTTTGATTTCTGATCTTTGATCTGTTCTTGGAAAACTAGGAGATGATAATGTTTTTGGTTTCTCACTCCTTCTCACTCTAGATTTCGAAATATAGAGAGAGACAAGGCTTGGCAAGTTTGCCAAATAAAGTAATTGATTTTACTTACTTAAATCTTATAAAATTTTGATTCAATGTATCTCATGTTGCTAGGTGTCACCAATGATCAGATTTGGCTAAGATATATTCACATGGCTAGGGTTAGGTTTTGGTGAACAACTTCTCCTAAAGTCAACACCTATACACCAACTTAATAAAATATAAAAAGGTCACAAAAGTCATTTAGCTATCCATTTTGATGGCATTTTTGATATTTGATCAAACCCCTTAGGGTTTGGAAAACTTTAGGGTTTAGGGTTTGAAAATCCTTAAGTTTTAAAAATAATTTTTAGAATTTTCAAATTAGGTTTTCAAAAATAGAAAATTAATATTTCTAAATTATAATTAGAATTTTCTAATTATATTAAAATTTCTTAATCATAATTTAAATCTTGCTAATTAGGATTAGTATTTCCTAATTAAACTCGCTAATTAAGCAATTAGGGTCAAAATCATATATTAGGGTTTATAACCCAAAAATTAGGGTTTAAAAATCGCAAATTAGGGTTTGCTAAATAATTAAACTTTATCCTAATTAATATTATAATTAAAAGTACTTGAACATTATAATTATCCTTTAAGTTCCCAGATTAGGGTTTTTAAATTTCTGAATTAGAGTTTCGGATTCCCGATACTAAAATTAGGGTTTCAGAACCGATTTCTAGGGTTTCTTAAAATTCGTAGGAATTTTCTTACCGAACGTTGACGTTCTTAATATATACTTAGGGTTTGTTATAGATATCATTTATCTGGTCAACCCTTGACCCTTAACCACATAATGTACACATATACGACCATATACACAGAACATATTCACGTATACCCTTAATCGTGAATAATTCACCTAAATCCTTCACAGAATTTTGAAATCCTCAAAATTCATTCTCAAAAATATCAAACACATACACTTATTTTCTGTCTAGGTTCTAATATTGAACCCTAAATAGATTAATAAAAATTTTAAAAATATTCTAAATTCTCGGGTTGTCACATTCACCCCTTCTTCTAAAAAGTTCGTCCCCGAAATTTACCTTACACCTTACACCATACACCGTTCATTCTCATCATCACATGCTACCCAATACACCTCTCATTCTCATCTCCATCTGCTGGGTGAGTCAGCTGACCGGGCACGACATCCCTTGTTTTATGCCAACTCATATGCCGAGCAGTGTGCGCAGACATAAATAGCCACTGCAACCTCGACGCAGGAGGAAAGTACCGTAAAATCTTCTTTGGAACATGTTTCTCCTTCCCCCACGTTTTGTGATCTTATACCTTGGCGAGTTGCAGATATCACACTGCACCTTATCTTTGTCCTCCTCATAGTATAACATGCAATCCTGCTCACAAGCATCGATCTTCTCATACCCGAGATTCAATCCCTTAACCATCTTCTTCACTTCATAGTAATTCGCAGGCAGAGTATTATTCCTAGGTAAGAACTTGCTGAGAATATCAAGCAAATCATTGAATCCTCTCTCACTGCAGTCATGCTCATTCTTGAAATGTAAAAGCTTCGTAACTGCAGAAAGCCTGGTGTGCTTGTCATTTCCAAGATACAATGGAACACCTGATTTAGATAGCAACTTGTAGAAAGTAGCTGCTGAATCATTTGGCTTTTGCTGAGCACTGCTTGACGCATGCTTGTTTTTAGCCCAGTCAATATTGGTAGGACCATACGCATCAACCAACTTCTGCACGACATTATAGTTATCTAATTGTGAATCCCCGTGAACCGATTGGTCTACAATACTATTTGTCCGTTCTCTAAACTCATCTCTTTCCCCGCGATGAATCCATACCGAATACCCATCCACAAACCCACATGAATATAAGTCAAATTTAACTTCATCGACAGTCTTCCATATCATGTTCTTACACTTGAAACACGGGCATCTCATCTTTCCGTTCGGATCATCAACATGTTCTATTGCTTTGTTCATAAAATTGGACACCCCTTTACGATATGCATCAACTAATTGCCTCCCATCAATCTTAATCCTACGGTACATCCAACTCCTGTCGGCTGACATTTTTAATTGAAAAAAATACCCAATTAGATCAAGAATAATCATGAATGTGGTCCATGCATGTATTTAGTTTACCTAGTATATATCTCCACTCTACAGGGGTTAGGTTTCTATCCCGTTCCTGGATGCGTCTCCTCACTAGTGCCAATCTTGAGCATGTTTCTTATATTTTAAGAAAATTTCAGCAGCACCTCACCATGGTCTCCAAGTACACGAAATAGACCAAGACTAAGTATGCACTCGAAGAACATGTAGAGACAACAGCTGAAAAATCCTCAAAATTTTATAAAAACGCACCTTGTGAATTGGTACCGACCTAAGTGAAAGACATAACATCCAGTAACAGTCCCAAATTGGGGACTATTCGACATTCACTCCTAATGAGTGAATGTCAAACGAGTTCCTAAGCTCCTACTTATAGTAAATATTTACATGTTAATGGAATAATATATGTACTATAAAGTGTATAATCGTAATTGAGTGTCAATCGAGTGTATTGAAGATTTAACATATGACATTATTGAGTTTATTGAAAATTGTGGTAAACTAAGTAAGTGTTACTCAGTTTATGCTACTTAATTTATTTAATTATATGATATTATAGTATAGTTAATTAAATTTAATTATAAATTATTTTTATTATATTATATTATTTTAATTTAATTAATTAATTAATTTTATTATTTTTTTAAATTTAATTAATTAATTATTTTTATTTTTATTTTTTTTAATTTATATTCTATTATATTATATCAAATTTATTTATTTATTTTGATTATATTATATTATTTAATATTATTTAATTTAAATTAGTTATTTATTTATTTAAATTTATTTATTTTATCTTATCTTATCTTATTTTTTTATTATATTATATTATATTATTTAAATTATTTAAATTTAATTAATTTAATTTAATTTAAATTATTTTTTAATTTATTTTATTTTAAATTTAATTTGTATTATATTGTATTATATTATATAATTTAATTTAAATTAAATAATATTAAATTTATTTTGTTTTATTTTATTTTGAATTATATTATACTATTTTATTTAAATTAATAAAATTTCATTACCTTAAATTTAATTATAATAAATTAAATTTATTTTAAATTTAATTTAATTTAAATTCAACTAAATTATATTATATTATTTTATTTCATATAATTTAATTTATTTGAATTATAGTCTTAAATTAAATTACTGTTTATAATTATTTATTTTGTACTATATTATATTATATTATATTATATTATTTTTTAATTTATTAGTGTCTAATTAACTAAGTAAATTCTAACTAAATAAATGTTACTTAGTATATTTTAGTATTGGGAAAGTAAGTATACATTAATATATTATATTGGGCACACATGTTGCAATTGCAGAATTCTGACAGAAATTCGTCGAGAATTTTGTCGGATATAACAAATATGACACATTTGACAAATATGGCAATCCACAAGATGAAAACAGAATACCAATTCCAATACCAACACCGAATAATCAACAAATCTGATAAACCAACAAGTATGTATAATTCAGCAATACAATTCAACAATTGTATATGTATACTCATTGCTGAAAATTAAATAGGCAGTAACATTAACAAGCTTGCTCTCCAAACATTCAAATTACACAAACACCTAATTACACATATTCATTGACAGATTCATCCTACAGCTTCAAATTTATACACTAACAATAAAATGAACAAGCTCCAAAGTACTGTAATATAAGAGAAACATATATACCCACAAATTTTCAGACCCAAACATATACAAAATACATAGCAGTTTGCAATATTAACCCATTTTGTAAAAATAGGGCATGGATTTAAAAGACATATTAATCAAAATCAAATGATAGATTCATCAAATATACCAGATTAGCTTGAATTTTTAACAAACAATTGAAGGTTTGCTAGCTAAACAACCACCAATTTAAGAAGAAATCGACCAGCTGCTCAAAAATCCAAGCCAAGAATCTATGCTTCGTTGACTGGATGCTCGAACAGAGCTTTCTTCAGGCGGCCAGGGTCTCACCACCGACGGGCAAGGGCGAGTGGGCTCATAGCAGTGAGGAGAGACAGAGCGAGAGATGAAGCAGTGAGAAATGAAAGAGAGAGAGTACTAACGAAATGAAATGAGGGGAGTGTAGCAGACATGTTTTAAGACATAAAGTCAACGGAATGTCCGTCAAAATTAGTTCCGTCGATCTTATATAACTTCGATTGAATTTCGTCGTAAATAATAGGGATTTCATCGACCTTGTGGTAGGCGCTGTCGGGAGAGTTTGGTGCCAATGATGGGCCATGTTTTTGACTGAATTCCGTCGGGGAAGAATTATTTGCGACTGAAATATCTTCGACTGAATATTCAGTCAGAAATATACTAATCTCGACTGAACAAATTCCGTCGGAGTTACTTCCGTCGAAAATAATCCTTTTTCTTGTAGTGATTCTTATATTTCCACAAGTAGGTAGATATATTATTTTTCTTTGTGAATGATATAATTTACTTCAAGTAATACTATTGCTTTATATGATTTAGAAAGCAATTGGAATCGAAATTTGTTGTTGAAACATCAAATTGTGGCCACTTCCAAATTTTTTTGTTCATTATGTTGTGATAATGAAATTGTTTTTGTATAGAGCATATGAGATTACCTTTAAAGGTAAGTCTTGACATGTTGGTCATAGACATATTTTTTGTTAGACAATTGAAACAAGAAGGTATCATAATTTTTGTCTATGAGGAAGCCAAGTAACAACCTGACTTATCTTTTTACTAAGACTTTGACGAGAGCTTAGTATGTTTAACTATTTGTGATATGGAACTTAAACCACTTAGAGTCAGGGGTGATGGGAACCCAACCTATTCCTAGGTTGCCCCTAGTTTATAGGTTCAATGGGAAAAACAAGTCACAGTTGATGACTGTATTACTATCGATGTGGTTCAACATTTAGTCTGAGATAGTAACGTCTGTTGCACGACCGAGGTTGAGTTATACTCTTAACAAAGTTGTTATGTTCTTAGCAACAGAAACACATGTGAAACATTTATCCTATATGAACTAGAAGTGGAGCCGCTTCTTATGAAGGATTGTGATTTACTCTCTTAGAAGTTCATGAAACATGGTATTGTGTATGGCCATATTAGCGCAAAGCAATGGAGAATACTCATTGTGGTAGGAGAATTTTTTGTGTGTCTGACTATTCCATTTATATCGTATAGAAGTAGAGGTTCAATCTACGGACACCTTTAACTTCGATGTGACTTTGAGTTGTTTATACTAAGGGAAGGTTCAATGTTCTTCACACCCACTTTTATACACACATGTCTTGGAGTTGTTTGATAAGAAGTTCTTGGATGAAAAATAGTTTTTCCAAACAAGTGGGGGATTGTTAGAAATTGCACCTTATTCTATATTTTTAGGACTTAATTATTGTCAAGTTTGAGCTTGAATAAAACCCATTAGTGGACATAATTTAAGTAAATATAAAGGTGTAATTCGTTTCCCTAATTGTGGAGAATAAAAGAGAACTTTTTTTTTATTTGTGAAAAAATCATTTAATGTGTGCCTACAGTGAGTCATTTAATAAGGTGCAAAATTGTTTGATAAAAACTATTTTTTCTTAGTTGCATTTAATAGAAGTCTATTTTATTTTGGAACAAAAAAAATATTGAGTGTTATTTAAATTCTAATACTAGCTAGTATGTAACTTACATATTTAGCATTAATAAGTATGGTTAAATATAAAATTAAATAATATATTATGTAATTTACATCTATGTATGTGTGTGTGTGTGTGTGTGTGTGTATATATATATATATATATATATATATATATATATATATATATATATATATATATGTTGATATATACACATAAGATTAGACACATGCATATGTAAGATATAAGTTTACATATAAGAATTTGTACATGAATTTTCTCTTTTTTCTATCTTCTCCTATTCTTCTTACAAATAAATAACTACTATAAAGCATTGTTCTATTGGAATTTTATGTGAATTTCTATCGCGGATAATTCACCAAAGCCTTGACATATATCCTGGAGGTATATTGTCTGAAACCCTTAGCAATCGATCGTGGTGGGGGCGATAAAGACCTTAAGGACAGAGATCACCCGTGTCTTATCTTCTACTGCAATTTTGACTCTACGAAGCTACGGTTCTATCAATCTTAAGGTATTTATTTTTTCATTGGAGTCGTGATTTTAGTGAGATGGAAGACAACACGATTTTTAAAGATATGTGTCATTTTTCTTATATATCTATTTTATCAATGGAGTTTTATGATAATAGTAATAGTTGATTAAACTAATTATTTTTATTGCAACTCCTATTAGAAGATGGACTTTGAAGAAAAATGAAAGTGAAAAGACTTGCAATTTACAAGTTTGTAAATTGATGTAGAGGAGATGAACGGGCATCATGGAAAAACACCAAACGTTGATGGCTAAAAATTTTCTAAACAAGATTATGGTGTTCTTCAGATTTTATCCAAAAAGGTGTGTCATAATTTTTTTCTTTATTTTAGAGAATGATATTTATTTATCATTTTATAAGAATATATATACGAATGGTATATGTTGGTTTATATCTTTTATGATTTTAATGATGACAATATTATTGAATTTATTTTTAGTTTAATGGATTTGGTTTAAATTGTTTGGGTTGATTTGATTTATTATAAGTTAATTTTTTTGTTGACCCAAAATTGATTATTGGTCCATTAGTTGAGAAAAAGGAATTAATATTGCTGAATATTTCCTTATTATATATCCTGTTTTGAATCAAAGTTAGATATGTGATTTAAAGAGAAGTCTTTTAAGCAAAAACCAACTTTGAATGAGCTATCTATTGAATATTTCACATGGACTATTTCTATCCTTATATTATGTTATTTAATTTGTTTTGAATTTTTTATATTTTGAATAGATGTTAAGGAATATATATATCTTGGATAAACCAGTTTATTAGAATCATGTATTTCCAACTGGACTAATCATTTGTGCTATTCAATATATTATTTCCGTTATATATATATATATATATATATATATATATATATATATATATATATATATATATATATATATATATTGGATAAATCAGTTTGTTAGAATTATGTGATCCAACTGGACTAATCTTTTATGCTAACTTATTTTATATTCGTTGGTCTCTATTTATTTGCTGAAATTCTTATTCTTTACAACTGTGATAGAGATATTCTTGCTAACCTCTTTCTTGGACTCGTTGGATAATATTAGAGGTCAAAGAGACTCAAATATAGCCGTTAGTCTCCTCCTTATGTGACGCCCCCAAAATAGGTATACACAAACCATTATGAGTCGTCAAATATATGGTACATAATTTAAATACAAACTTAATTTATACAATTATCAACTGTCGTGTAAAATACGACAAAACGTAAGCTGATATTTTTAACACAAATATTGTCTCGTAGACAATATCCAAATTCAAATGGAGTCCTCATTACAATTATTATCACACTATTTTATAAAATAGTGAGGACTGCTATAGCAACCATCTTGGACTGTCACTCCATTCCTGAAGAGAACAATGAAAGAAAAGGGTGAGCTCAACTAGCCCACTAAATGTATGACTAAGATAATGTAGAATAAATTATCCTTAGCCTTCAACAGTGTAAAAACTGATAGCATACAATAGACAACAAGTTTAACTGCAGCGAAACAAGAAATCCATTAGAAGAGTCAAGTAAAGCATGATGTCTACTATATTCTATGATTCAAAAGTTCATCATTAATATTTTGTCTCTGTAACACATTTCAATAAATAATCTACATCACTGAATTATCTATGCACTACGGGCTAATGATATTCGTTAGTATCATTAATGGTCATGATCATGCCAACAACTGTCCCTCAATGTACTACGGGCCAATGAGGACTTTCACCACATCATTTGTCTATAACATTACAGGTCATGATTATACCGATACATAATTTCTGGTTATAATCATACCAATCAACAGTACATCTATGCACTACTGGCCAAAGATGACTTTCACCACAATTTAAGCATGAGGATGATGACAATGATATAAGAAATCAATCAAGTGAGATCAAGGATAAATATTAAACATTTATAATTTAATTTATCCAAAGTTTAAGAATGTCCAAATCGTCAACATGATAATTAATTATGGAGTAAAATTTAAGAATGATATTCATGTATCAAAAATAATTTGGACAGAAAAGAAACTAATTTTTTTGTCGTGAATAGTGCCCCGTGAATAGTACCATATGCATGAATAGTGCTGTATGTATTAATAGTACCCATGAATATTACTCCGGCATGAAAAGCTTAAAATTTAATAAGAAAGTTCAGAAAAATGTTTCAGTCAAAACGATACTAGATGAAGCGCAAAATTCAAGGATATTCTACTAATTTCAAGGAGTATAGAAGCAATACTTATCAAAATAAGTGTAGATTTAAGAATATGAAACGAAATAATATTACTTACATACTATTGAGTATGGAAGAAAATAATATTTCTTACGAATATTGAAAGAAAATAATATCCCTTACCTTAAAAGGAGAGTACTTCTTACTGGTATAGCAGAGATATTCTTGAAGAAAACTTGCACTATTTGCTACACTTAAAGTTTCCTTAAACTCAAAATAAATACGCTCAATATTATAGAAGAAGAATTCTCTGATTCTGGGGTGATTTTCATTTTTAAACTAAGCATCTTATTTATAGGAGAATGGCAAGGAACTATTTAGGAAAATTACGGATGAACAGAACGAATTTCACGGATGCGAATTCGACGAATTTTTTGATTTTTACTATTCATCATTGTGCAATAAATATTCTAATAAAACGAAAACTTTAAATAAAATTTAATATATTCTATTTATAATATAATAAAACGAATAACTTTATATATAATATAAAAAGTATTCTGTTTTATAGAAAAAGTTTTCTATTTTATATAAAATGTTTTTTATTTTACTACTATTATAATAATAATAAAACAAAACTGAGATAACTTTCTACCGATGATTTTGAAAAATGAGTAAGTGGGGGTCTACGTAATAAGCCAAACTTACAACAAATATGTGACGCCCTCAAAATAGGTATACATCACCCATTCTGAGTCGCCAAAAATATGGTACAGAAACAACTACAACTTTATTAATACAATTGTCGTGCAAAATAAGATAACACATAAACTGTGAGTTAAAATATAAATATTGTCTTCTAGACAATATCCACACTCAAATAAGTCCTCATTATAATTATTGATACACTATTTTATAAAATAGTGAGGACTATAATAACAACTACCTTGGAACATCACTCCACACTCCGACTACTTCCCGCTATATTATCGCTTTTTGAGAAGAAAAATGGAACAAAAAAGAAAAAGGGCGAGCTCAACTAGTCCAGTAAAGAATATTATGACTAAGATAATATAGAACAAATTATCGTTAGTCCTTAACAGGAAAAAATCTGATAGAATATATAATAGACAATAAGTTTTAAATCAACAACTGCAGCGAAAACAACAATCCATTAGAAGAGTTAAGTAGAGAATGAATTCTACTATCTTCTAAGATTTAAAAGTCCATCATCAATATTTATCCCTGTAACATTAATCAATATACATCTTGAATCAAATATTCATCTTTGCACTACAGGCCAAAGATATTCATCAGTTGGTCATGTTCATCTAAACACCTGTACATCTTAACACTACGGCCAAATATATTCATCAGGAAATTACTCATCTTTGCACTACAGGCCAAAGATATTTAGTAATATAATCATTTAGGACTGAGGATGATGAAAAATATTTTTAAAAAAATGAATCCAGTGAGATAAAAGAATAAGGATTAAGGATTCGTATTTTAGTTCATCCATGTTCAAAAATACTCCATAATAAACCATTGTGGAGCAAAATTTAAGAATGAGGATCAAAACATGGATATAATCAAGGCTAGTAACCATAATAAAAAACTTGGACGAGAAAAGAAAATTTTAATTTTTCTGTGAATAGTGTTGTATACGTGAATAGTGCCGTATACGTGAATAGTAACCCCGACACAAAAAGATAAGAATTTTACAAGAAAAATCTTACCAATATTCCGGTATAATGATATTAAAAGAAATAACATCATTTACGAAAAAAAAATAACATCCCTTACCTCAAAAGGACAGTACTTCTGACTAAAATACCGGATATAGTGCTGAAGAAAACTTGCACCATATAGCAACACTCAAAGTATCAAAATACTCACAAAAATACGCTCGATAATATAGAGAGAAAACTTCAGTTTCAGGTGTGACTTTTAATTCTAACCTAAGCACCCTATTTATAGGAAAATGCTTAGAACACCAAAGTAGAAAATTTAATAAAATATTAATATAATTAAAAAAATTTCACGCCCACATTAGACAAACTGATTTCAGCATGTTTACAACACCCGTGGGGCGCACCCAATTGCAAAAAATGTTTTTATTAAAAAAAATATTTAAAACTTCAAAAATCAATTATTCCGGAACTTTAATAATTCATAATAAATAGCCCTTTTATCATAAAAATTCTAATCTTATGTCCATTCCATAGGAAATTCAATTCTCTACAACTTTGTAAGTTTAAGTTTTTCTAAATTTCAAATAAAAATTGACCGAAATCCACATACGGACGATTTTACAGGCTATAATCAAAGTTCAGTCAAAAATTGGGCCCACCGACATGTTTAACATGTTTTTATCATTTATTACAACAAAAATACTCTTCCTCCTCATTTATTCATATATCACACATTCATCGTAAAAATATCATCATTATTATGTTTTTAAAATATAATATATTTAAATGAATTATTTTATCAAAAAAGATAAAATATATCAATTTTTAACAATTGACACTTTTCTAAAAATTTCTCCATTTATATCCACATAAATAAATATTTTTTTTATCATATAAATTAATAATTAATTATTCACAAATAATATTACAGAATCACAATACTGACAACCAGGCCGTTCTCAGGAAAGATGAGGCTTTTCAATAAGGATTTCTCCTTACTGGCGCGCAATTAGGTGACCAAACCTCTCCTTAGACAGAACTTTCTAGACATTGTCAATAATGTTAACTAATAATATTATTAAAATAATATGAATTATTGATCTGATAATAGAAAATACTGTGCAGTGATAATTATTGAAACAACAATAATATAAAATATCAACGTAGCAATTATTGAATCAATAAAATAAAATATTGAACAGTAATTACTGTAACAATTATTGAATAGTGCCTTCTTACGTAAGAATCAATAGTTGGTGCAATACCGTGTGCTACTGTGTAACACCACATATTACTGTGTTTTAACCACCGGGTATTCCAACAGTGTTAACGGTAACAACTACGTCGTTATTTATAAAAATTAATACTTGTCATTTTCTTTATCCAATCGCTTTCCGTTATGGGGCCCACATAAGGATGTGACGTCGTACGAATATTCTCCGACAGTAAAAATATTCCACGACCAAACGAATATTCCCCGACAACAATGAATATTTTATAACCACTTGCTTATTTAAGATATTTGCGCATTTTACCCATAACTAACCACATTAATCAAATTAACCCTTACTATTTCAAAATAGAGGAAATTCAATTTCATTTATAAAAAGTTGGGGTCTTACAACCTCCCCTCCTTATGAAATTTCGTCCTCGAAATTGACGTACGTACCTGGTGTTTCGAAAAGGTGAGGATACCTCGCTTTCATTTCCGTTTCTAACTCCCAGGTCATTTCCTCAATAGCATGGTTCCTCCACAAAACTTTAACTTGTGGTATAATCTTTGTGCGTAGGACATGCTCCTTCCTATCTAATATCTTGACAAGTACCTCCTCGTATGTTAAGTCTTCAGCTATCTCGTCTGGTTCTAACTCAAGAATGTGGTTCGGGTCTTTCACATATTTACGAAGCACAAATATATGAAAAACATTATGAACACGAGACATGCTTGGAGGTAACGCAAGTCTATAGGCCACATTTCCTACTCGGTCAAGAATCTGGAATGGACCAATAAATCGTGGATTGAGCTTTCCTCTCTTTCCAAATCTTTTAACTCCCTTCCATGGAGCAACATGCAATAATACATGATCCTCAATATTAATTTCCACGTCCTTTCGATGAAGATCCGCATAACTCTTTTGTCGATCCTGTGCCGTTTGCATACATTGTCGAATCATTTAGATCTTTTCTGTAGTCATACGTACCAACTCTGGTCCCAACAATGTTGCTTCACCCACCTCATCCCAACATATTGGAGAGCGACACTTTCGTCCATACAATGCTTTGAATGGAGCCACACCTATACTTGCCTGATAACTGTTGTTGTAAGAGAATTTCACCAATGATAAATACTTATCCCAACTCCCTTTGAAGTCTAGGACACAGAGTCTTAATAGATCTTTAAGAGTTTAAATAGTCTTCTCTGATTGTCTATCCGTTTGAGGATGATATGCCGAACTGAATATTAAATCTGTGCCCATAGCTTTCTGCAAGCTAACCCAAAATCGTGAAGTAAATCTTGGGTCACGATCGGAAACTATGGATACTGGCATGCCATGTAACCTCACAATCTCATTCGCGTACATAAGAGAAAGACGTTCAAGGGAATAAGTCTCTCGTATCGGCAAGAAATGAGCAGACTTAGTTAATCTATCAACAATAACCCAAATTGCATCGATGCCTTGAGAAACCTTGGGAAGACCCGTAACGAAATCCATGGTAACGTGTTCCCACTTCCATTTCAGAATCTCAAGTGATTGCAATGGACCATTTGGCACTTGATGCTCCGCCTTTACACGTTGACAAGTTAAACACCTCGAGATAAACTTCGCGATCTCTCTCTTCATATTGCTCCACCAAAATGTATGTCGAAGATCACGATACATTTTGGTACTTCCAGGGTGAATTGGAAACGGTGTGTTGTGTGCCTCCATCTTGATCTTGTACTTCAAATCAGAGTCATTAGGAACACAAAGTCTGAAATTGACTCGAAGTATTCCTTCTTCATCGATTCTTGCTTCTAGGATAACACCTTTATATACTTTCTTTGTAATACCCGAGATTTTTATAAATTAGAAATAAAAGTGTTTGAATATTTATTTTGAACACATATATATATTTTGGTGGGTCATGAAAGGTGAAAATGAAAATTTAATTGAATCATGTTTGAAAGGATTAAGAAATTTATTGATAATATTGATAAGCTTGGTTACGATTGATTAAGCTTAAGTGTAAAGTCTTTTGTGGTGTAATTAAATTCTTAATGAGATTAATTGATGGATAACTTAATGAAGTGTTGGATCTAGGATAAATCCAAGCCCAACATTATTATTGTAACATACTTGCATAGTTGGGAGTTTAGCCCAAGAATTTGAATTGGTAGACTAATGTTTAACCCAATGTGTATAAGTGTTTGTACCTAGCCCAATTCAAATATTAATTTGGACAAACCCAATGTACATTGATTATATAAATACATATATAAGATAAGTATACTTATATATATAGGAATATATATATATATAGGTGTAGAGATGTATGTGTAAAGGTAGCAATAAGCTAGCACATGGTACAAATGATGGAATGAAAGTGCAACATATGGAATGCTACCCCTCATGGCCAAAATTTTGGCCCTATTAAGCTTAAGTGATGATTTTTGTTGCACAAAAAATTCTTACAAGCAATCTCATGTGGGCTCATGATGAAGAAGGACATAGTTGGTGAAGGAGTTGGTAATTCTTTTTACCTAATCACCTTTTAACCATGGTTAATACCTAGTTGGGTGTACATATACAAGTATTATACCAAGTATTAGTACATGTATTGTATACATAGAACTTGCCTATAAATATAACTCATCCTAGTTCATTGCTTCATTTACTTGAAATTTCATAAGTGTTAGTAGTATAATAAGAGCTAGAGAGAAATTGAGGGAAGTAGAAGGATTCTAGAGGAACTCTTGCACTTTGGTGGTTCAAGAGGAGTTCAAGAAGGAGAAGCAAAGGTGGAGAACTACTTAAGGTTCCTAGCCAAGAGGAAGAAAGCCTACAAGAAGTAAGTTCATAATCTAGCTTTATTTTTGGCAAGCTAAGTTAGTATGTGTAGATATTAGTAAGAATGCATGCTTGATTGTGGGAAGTTTATGTGTTGTGTGATCATGATGGATATAAAAGTATAATGATGAGTATTGGAAGGAGAATATGTGATTTATATGGCTTGGTATGTGATCTAAGTTAAAATGAATCATGTAAAAGCATGTGAACATGAAACCTAGCTTAGTATGCTTGAACATTTGATAATCGTGATTAACATATGTAAGAGATATGTGTAATTCTAAAATGTTATATTAAGCATATATGAAATACGATCATAACACAAGTTGAATCATCAAATTCGGTCATAAAACGAACTCGTAGCAAAATAATTGGTAAGACAAGCTAGCATGAGAACCTTTGCTTGGAAAAGTAAATAATTTGATTAAATAAATATTTTGAAAAATTGTTTAAGATATCGCATATTGAAGATATGTAAGTTTATGAGATAATGGAAGTGGTTTGAACTCATTTGGATATGAAATGAGCAAGTTATGAAAGATTGAATCAAAAAGGGTCAAAACTGAAAATGTTAAAAAAATCGGATTTTTGCTTCTGCAGGGGAGCGCCTAGGCGCTCAACCCAGGCTTATTTCAAGCGCCTAGGCGCTAGGCCATTTTCAGTGTTGAGTCAGTTTGGTTCGGGTCGGGTCAAACGGGTCAAGACTTGTTTTTTTTGGATATAATAAGATAAAATAAGATTAATAACAAGATAAAAATATAATATTAATACTAAGTAAGGTAAGAATACTTTATTTATGTAATGAGACATGGATAAATAAAACCAAGTGAACAATTGATTAAACAAGTAAAATGATAGAAGGTGTCTTCGGGTTCGGAGATGAAGTCTTCGACTTCGTAAGATGTCTTCGGGTTCGAACGTGGCGGGATGTCTTCGAATTTGGAAACAACATTGTGACATTGGGAAAGGCGGGATTAATTGATAAATATTATCAAATTGATATATGTTACCCACGCATGAACTAAACTAAAATTTTAAGTAGAGGGTTATACTAGCTGCGTCCGAATAAACTTAATTTAAAAGTTCCTTGGCACGTATGTGTGAACGACGTAATATAGAATGCGTAACTCAAGTAATGTTTCACGTATACAAACATGAAATGAGTATATGAGACTTAAATTTGCTAAAATGTTGTTAAGATTTTTAAAAGTAAGAACAATCTGAATTATACATCTATGAGTTCTAAGGTGTATGGATAGATATATGTGTAATAATTGCATGTTGAGATTTATGTCAGGATGTGTGGCTAATGAGTACCTATACATACATAAATAGGATAATATAGTTCGTTGAGGTGATTTTATGCTATAAGTGGTAATCAACGCTTAAGGCAAGTTCCCTAACTTACTCTCTTTTATATTGAGCAAGTATCCAAACCCTACTCTTATTGTGCAAGTATAATTGCATTCTTTATTCGACGAATACCGTAAACTTATTTCTTTGAATACAAGTTATATTACTTTCTCGTTCAAATGAGTTAATATGCTTAAACCCTTGTGAGAACTATAATTCATGATAAACTTAGTATTGATCTTGAATATTGTGAAAAAGTCGATGCCATTTGATTCGGCTAGACTATATGCATGTTTATAATAAAACTGTCCAAACCAATTGATTGGTGCGGAAATCTTAAAAACTGAGTTGAACAACCCTTTTGGTAAGGGGAGTGTATGTTGTTGGAAATCCCAACACATGAATAAATATTATTGTGGTGTTATGCATAACGTGAAGTATTGTAGACTGATCATCTATAGTACTTGATATCTTTGGTTATCAATTTAATATTGGTAACTCTAGTGAAAGTTCAATGGTCTTTAGTGACTGCTCAGTATAAAGTGATTATCCAGTTGGATACATTGTTAGCCGTTGAATTCATATACATCTGTTGAATTATATTGAATTGTCATATCCCTTATTCATGATGTTATCCTGACACTTTGAACTATCTTAGAAATAACCCTTCGATATTTCAAATCTTGTGATATTATATCCTACACCCTTGTTGTATATTACTTGCTGGGCAAATTGTGCTCATCCTTGCTTATTTAAAACCTTTCAGCTAAGGCGGAACAGGGAGGTGTCTCTGGGAAAGACAAGGGCAAGGGCAAGGCTACTGACTAGCTTGTCCCTTTTATGTTTAAATCTATCATGTTGTAATAAGACTATTTGCAAACTATGTTTAAACTTAAGTAGGATTATGTAATAAGTCATTATTCGATAATATTATGTAATCTATTTAGTAATGTAGGTTGCGAGACTTTGGGGAATAATTATAATAAATCATTGTATATTATTCTAAATTAGATCTTTCGCTGTGAATGAGTGATTTTAGTTATTATGGTAATATCTTGAGAGCGTGACGAACCGAATTCGGGTGACCAAGTGGAGGTCAGAATTTGGGGGGCGTCACAGGTTGGTATCAGAGCTATAGTTATAAAACTTAGGAAACGAGAATCCTTATACTATAACTTAAGAAAACTTAGAAGTTAGGAAGAGGGATAAAACTCATGTAGAGTTTTCCCTGAGAGACTCAGGGTGTCATGAAATGTAACTTCATTCTATACAATGAACTTATGTTTATTTAACATTCTGATGTAGTTGTTGTTTGTTTTGTCTTATGTTGGTGATTGTAGGATGACTGACATGGGAGGACCTAGCCGAGTAGTAGAGGAAGAGCCGCGTGATATCCACGTAGTCTATGAGGCACCCTTGATAGCGGAGCCTATATCGGTTGTTGCCCCTATTTATGACGATGATGAGGAGGAGGAGATGGTGCCTCTACCGGAGGAATCTGATCCTGAGGAGGAGCCTATGGAGGAGGAACCCGTGGAAGAGGAACCTGAGCCCATGGAGGACTCCGATGGGACTACCTTTGAGGATCGGATGCTAGGAGAGTATGAGGAGCGGATTTTGGAGTTAGGGAGTAGAGTCGAAGAGTTAGAAACTGAGACTCTTGAGAGGCAGCTAGTAATGCAGGAGATGGAAGTAGAAATTGCTCACCGTAAGGAGGCAGGGATCCAGATGGGTGCCTTGTTTCACCGATCGGTGGCAAGGAATGTCGAGTTGGCAGGGAAATTAGAAGAATTGGAACAGAGGGCGTTGAGTGAGAAGGCAGAGAAGGAGGCTCTCCGAACTCAGTTAGAGATGGAAGTGATGGATCGGATCCACTTCGAGGAGAAGTGGGAGGATTCTAATGACAGAGTAGGTGATCTTGAAGATGAGGTACGATGCAAGAGGAGGAAGATGAATAAGATGGGCTATGCTCTACGCACGGCCATGGAGAGATTGATCGATGGGGTAAATCACTACCCCACTGAGCAAGGACAGACCCGACATACCATAAGTCGGGATATGGTGGCACACATCACACAAAAGGAGTATGCAAGCGCCATGGAGCATGGGATGTTAGATTGAGTCTAGAGGAAAAAGTTTAGTAGTGTAGTATTCTTAATTATGTGTTGTTAAAATATGGTTGAAATCTTAGTCGTTTGTGTAAGATGTGAGATAGTGGTAAACCCCGAACTTTTGGAAAATATTAGAGGGGTAGTAAGTTAGTGTTTTCCCCGTCTTTTGTGATATTAGGGGATATGTGCTTTCATTTATAGCAGTATGCTAGAAAAGAGCATGTATTGTAACCATTTGGCATATGAATATGAATGATCTTATTTCAGAAACGTGTTGTACACTTTTAGATCTTTTCAATTGAGAAATGTCTGAACATGATAGTTGGATAATAAGATAAAATTTTGTGATGCAGAAAATGCCGCCCAGACGTAGAATACCTATTCCAGAAGAGTCAGTTAACGATGAGAGAGGTCCAATAGATCCGATACAGCGACTGGTAGATTTATTGGGAGAAGCTTTGAGGGGAAGAAACGAACCTATACCACCCGTTCCCCGAACTGTCCCAGTAACAACCTTCAAAGACTTTAAGAGTGTAGGACCCCCAGAGTTCACGGGAACTACTGACCCGATAGTTGCGCAAACTTGGATCAAGGAGATCGAGAAGGCCTTCACTATTGCACACGTGGGTGAAGACCAGAAGACTGTATTTGCCACATACATGATGAGGGGCGAAGCAAACTATTGGTGGGAAACTAACCAGCAGAGAGCGGGGGACGGAACGATAACTTGGGAGAGGTTTACTACGTTGTTCTTCGAGAACTATTTCCCGAAGAGTATGAAGAGTAGGATGGAAGTAAAATTCCTAGAATTAAAACAAGGTGATATGTCAGTGGCGCAGTACGCAGCTAAGTTCAATGAACTAGCGCGGTTTGCAGAACACCAAGTTATGGATGAGGAGAGGAAGGCGAGACGTTTTGAGCATGGGTTGAAGCCGTGGTTGTATAATAAGGTATCAGTCTTTCAGATTGATTCCTTTACGACTCTGTTGGAGAAGGCAGTCATTGCGGAAGGTGGCAGTGAGGCCTTAAGTCTATATCACAAGGAGAAGAAGAATAAGAACACTGGTAGCGAGCATCGTGGAGGAAGCAGCAGCGGAGGAAGTAATTCGAGAAAAAGGAAATGGGAAAACAACAACAACAACCACAACAGCAACAACCGAAACAATAACCAAGGTGGGAGTCACCAGGGAAACTTCAAGAAAAGGAACGAAGCCTGCAATAAATGTGGAAGAAACCATCAGGGAGAATGCTGGAAAGGAAAGACCACTTGCTATAATTGCGGCCAAGAGGGGCACATCTCGCCAAATTGCCCAAAGCCAAAGAAGATCCGAGGATGTTTTGCTTGTGGATCGACAGAGCATCAGATCAAGGATTGCCCGAAGAAAGGAAGCAGTGGAGCTGGCGGAGGCCAGGGAGGAGGGAGCAAGTTAATGATTGGTAGACCTGCACAACCCAACCGATCGACCGCTCGAACCTTTAACATGACTGTCCAGGACGCAGTGGCTGCGAAGGACGTGGTGTCAGGTATAATCCCAATCAATAATATAAATGCTTATGTATTATTTGATTCGGGTGCCACCTGTTCTTTTGTATCTGAAGAATTCGCTAGTAAATTTAGTACACCCCGAGAACGTTTAGAAGATTCCTTGAACATAGAGGTTGCAAATAAGGAAATAATCCCTGTAGAATACGTTTATCAAAATTGTCGCGCAAACATTAGAGAACATGAACTGAGCGTAGACTTGATTCCTATTAGACTGGGAGAATTTGACGTAATACTAGGAATGGATTGGTTATATAACCATGCAGCGATAATTGACTGTCAGAATAAGTGTGTGAACCTTCAGACTCCGAGTAAGTCTAAGGTAGTGTTTCATGGTAGCTCATCGCTTAAGCAATCGTGTTGTGTTACGATGATGCAGGCCAAGAAGTTGTTAAGGAAAGGATGTGTAGGTTATTTAGCTTACATCATAAATACTCAGAAAAAGGGAGTAGAGATTAAAGATATACCCGTAGTGAATGAATTTTAAGACGTGTTTCCAGACGATCTGCCTGGTCTTCCGCCAGACAGAGAAATCGAATTCGTAATAGACTTAGCACCGGGAACGGCACCGATTTCGAAAGCTCCATATCGTATGGCGCCAGTAGAAATGAAGGAATTGATGATACAACTTCAAGAGTTATTAGATAAGGGTTGCATACGACCGAGTGTGTCTCCTTGGGGAGCACCAGTGTTATTCGTGAAGAAAAAGGACGGATCGATGAGGCTCTGTATTGATTATCGAGAATTGAACAGAGTAACGATCAAGAATCGATATCCATTACCAAGGATAGACGACTTGTTTGATCAACTGAAAGGAGCAAAATGTTTCTCAAAAATCGACTTACAAACAGGATATCATCAACTGAAAGTGCGAGATGAGGACATACCAAAGACTGCGTTTCGAACCCGTTATGGACATTACGAGTTTTTGGTAATGTCATTCGGTTTAACTAATGCTCCGGCAGCATTCATGGACTTGATGAATCGAGGTTTTAAGCCATACTTGGATAAATTCGTTGTAGTTTTCATCGACGACATTTTGATTTACTCAAAAACAGAGGAAGAACACGCCGAACATCTGAAGATTGTTTTAGAGGCATTGCAAAGGGAGGAGATGTATGCGAAGTTTTCAAAATGCGAATTTTGGATGAAGAAGGTTCAATTCTTAGGCCACGTGGTGGATGAGAATGGAATCTCAGTAGACCCCGAAAAGGTTGAAGCAGTAAGTAGTTGGGAACAACCGAAAACACCGACGGAAGTAAGGAGTTTCCTAGGGTTAGCAGGGTACTATCGAAGATTCATCCAAGATTTTTCTAAGATAGCGACCCCGTTGACTAATCTGACGAGGAAGACAGTGAAATTTGTATGGACCGACATATGTGAAGAGAGTTTTCAAGAGTTGAAGAAGAGATTAAGCGAAGCACCTGTATTATCCCTACCAGATGATACGGGAGGATTCGTGGTGTATAGTGATGCATCGCATAGAGGACTGGGTTGTGTGCTAATGCAGCATGGCAAGGTCATTGCATATGCGTCACGGCAATTAAAGGATTACGAAAAACAATACCCTACCCATGATTTAGAGTTAGCGGCAGTAGTTTTTGCGTTAAAGATCTGGAGACATTATTTGTACGGAGAGAAATGTGAGATATACACGGACCACAAAAGTCTAAAATATATCTTCACACAGAAGGAGTTGAATATGCGTCAGAGGAGGTGGTTAGAACTAATCAAAGATTATGACTGTGAGATTCTTTATCACCCGGGGAAGGCAAACGTAGTTGCCGACGCTCTGAGCAGGAAAGGAAGGGAGAAATTGTTTCAACTAACAACTCAGGAGGAGTTAATAAGAGATATGGAGAAGTTGGAAATAGAAGTAAAGGGACCCGAGAGGTCTGAAGAGAAGTTATTTGCAATGGAAGCTCGTCCGACATTGTTGGATAGAGTAAAGGAAACACAGGAAAATGATGGAGAGTGTGAGAAGATCAGGAAGAGGATTGCGGAAAATGAGGAAGAAAAATTTCGAATAGATAAAGATGGTATTTTAAGATTCGAAGAGAGAGTGTGGGTACCGGCGGTAACCGAGTTAAGAGAAGAGATTCTACAAGAGGCACATAATACGGCATATTCCGTTCATCCGGGAGGCACTAAGATGTATCGAGACTTGAAACAACATTTTTGGTGGCCCAATTTGAAACGGGAAGTCGCAGAGTGCGTTGGTAGATGTTTGACTTGTCAACGCGTAAAAGCAGAGCATCAGCGGCCGAGTGGGTTACTTCAACCGTTAGAAATACCAGAGTGGAAATGGGAGCATATTACGATGGATTTCGTGGTAGGACTTCCGGTCACGCAGAAAGGTTTGGATGCCATTTGGGTTATCGTGGATCGACTTACAAAGACCGCACATTTTCTACCGATCAAGATTCGCTACAGTTTGAATCAGTTAGCAAGTCTGTACGTAAAGGAAATTGTTTCAAGACATGGAGTGCCGGTATCGATTGTTTCTGACCGAGACCCGCGTTTCACGTTAAAGTTTTGGAAAAGCTTGCAAGAGAGGATGGGAACACAGTTGAGGATGAGTACAGCTTATCATCCTCAGACAGATGGACAGAGTGAGCGGACAATTCAAACGCTAGAGGACATGCTTAGAACTTGCGTGATGGACTTCAAGGGAAATTGGAACGACCACCTACCCTTAGTCGAATTTGCATATAATAATAGTTACCATGCGAGTATCGGCATGCCACCGTACGAAGCTCTTTACGGAAGGAAGTGCAGGACGCCATTATGTTGGGATGAAGTCGGTGAACGATGAATACTCGGACCAGAGTTAGTACAACAAACCGCGGATGTGGTGACAGTAATAAGGGCTAGACTTGTGGCAGCTCAAGATCGCCAGAAAAAGTATGCAGATTTGCATCGGCAAGACCGCGATTTTGAAATCGGTAGTTTTGTATTTTTGAAGGTATCTCCATGGAAGGGAAAGATCCGTTTCGGCAAGAAAGGAAAACTGAGTCCAAGATTCATAGGACCGTTCGAGGTACTCAAGCGAGTGGGCGAAGTAGCATACAAAGTTGCACTACCACCCGAGTTGGAGCGTATCCATAACGTTTTTCACATATCCGTGTTGCGTCCGTACAAGCCAGACTACAAGCACGTGATTTCTTATGAACCCATTCAGGTGGAGAAGAACTTAGCATATGAAGAAATTCCTGTCCAAATTCTGGATAAGAAAGAGCAAACTTTAAGGAACAAAGTCATTTCTTCTGTAAAAGTACTTTGGCGTAACCATGATGTCGAGGAGGCAACATGGGAGTTAGAAGATAAGATGAGGATAGACTATCCCAATCTATTTGTGTAACCTTGTAGCAATTCCGGGACGGAATTTTTATAAGGGGGGGAGGATGTAATACCCGAGATTTTTATAAATTAGAAATAAAAGTGTTTGAATATTTATTTTGAACACATATATATATTTTGGTGGGTCATGAAAGGTGAAAATGAAAATTTAATTGAATCATGTTTGAAAGGATTAAGAAATTTATTGATAATATTGATAAGCTTGGTTACGATTGATTAAGCTTAAGTGTAAAGTCTTTTGTGGTGTAATTAAATTCTTAATGAGATTAATTGATGGATAACTTAATGAAGTGTTGGATCTAGGATAAATCCAAGCCCAACATTATTATTGTAACATACTTGCATAGTTGGGAGTTTAGCCCAAGAATTTGAATTGGTAGACTAATGTTTAACCCAATGTGTATAAGTGTTTGTACCTAGCCCAATTCAAATATTAATTTGGACAAACCCAATGTACATGGATTATATAAATACATATATAAGATAAGTATACTTATATATATAGGAATATATATATATAGGTGTAGAGATGTATGTGTAAAGGTAGCAATAAGCTAGCACATGGTACAAATGATGGAATGAAAGTGCAACATATGGAATGCTACCCCTCATGGCCAAAATTTTGGCCCTATTAAGCCTAAGTGATGATTTTTGTTGCACAAAAAATTCTTACAAGCAATCTCATGTGGGCTCATGATGAAGAAGGACATAGTTGGTGAAGGAGTTGGTAATTCTTTTTACCTAATCACCTTTTAACCATGGTTAATACCTAGTTGGGTGTACATATACAAGTATTATACCAAGTATTAGTACATGTATTGTATACATAGAACTTGCCTATAAATATAACTCATCCTAGTTCATTGCTTCATTTACTTGAAACTTCATAAGTGTTAGTAGTATAATAAGAGCTAGAGAGAAATTGAGGGAAGTAGAAGGATTCTAGAGGAACTCTTGCACTTTGGTGGTTCAAGAGGAGTTCAAGAAGGAGAAGCAAAGGTGGAGAACTACTTAAGGTTCCTAGCCAAGAGGAAGAAAGCCTACAAGAAGTAAGTTCATAATCTAGCTTTATTTTTGGCAAGCTAAGTTAGTATGTGTAGATATTAGTAAGAATGCATGCTTGATTGTGGGAAGTTTATGTGTTGTGTGATCATGATGGATATAAAAGTATAATGATGAGTATTGGAAGGAGAATATGTGATTTATATGGCTTGGTATGTGATCTAAGTTAAAATGAATCATGTAAAAGCATGTGAACATGAAACCTAGCTTAGTATGCTTGAACGTTTGATAATCGTGATTAACATATGTAAGAGATATGTGTAATTCTAAAATATTATATTAAGCATATATGAAATACGATCATAACACAAGTTGAATCATCAAATTCGGTCATAAAACGAACTCGTAGCAAAATAATTGGTAAGACAAGCTAGCATGAGAACCTTTGCTTGGAAAAGTAAATAATTTGATTAAATAAATATTTTGAAAAATTGTTTAAGATATCGCATATTGAAGATATGTAAGTTTATGAGATAATGGAAGTGGTTTGAACTCATTTGGATATGAAATGAGCAAGTTATGAAAGATTGAATCAAAAAGGGTCAAAACTGAAAATGTTGAAAAAATCGAATTTTTGCTTCTGCAGGGGAGCGCCTAGGCGCTCAACCCAGGCTTATTTCAAGCGCCTAGGCGCTAGGCCATTTTCAGTGTTGAGTCAGTTTGGTTCGGGTCGGGTCAAACGGGTCAAGACTTGTTTTTTTTGGATATAATAAGATAAAATAAGATTAATAACAAGATAAAAATATAATATTAATACTAAGTAAGGTAAGAATACTTTATTTATGTAATGAGACATGGATAAATAAAACCAAGTGAACAATTGATTAAACAAGTAAAATGATAGAAGGTGTCTTCGGGTTCGGAGATGAAGTCTTCGACTTCGTAAGATGTCTTCGGGTTCGAACGTGGCGGGATGTCTTCGAATTTGAAAACAACATTGTGACATTGGGAAAGGCGGGATTAATTGATAAATATTATCAAATTGATATATGTTACCCACGCATGAACTAAACTAAAATTTTAAGTAGAGGATTATACTAGCTGCGTCCGAATAAACTTAATTTAAAAGTTCCTTGGCACGTATGTGTGAACGATGTAATATAGAATGCGTAACTCAAGTAATGTTTCACGTATACAAACATGAAATGAGTATATGAGACTTAAATTTGCTAAAATGTTGTTAAGATTTTTAAAAGTAAGAACAATCTAAATTATACATCTATGAGTTCTAAGGTGTATGGATAGATATATGTGTAATAATTGCATGTTGAGATTTATGTCAGGATGTGTGGCTAATGAGTACCTATACATACATAAATAGGATAATATAGTTCGTTGAGGTGATTTTATGCTATAAGTGGTAATCAACGCTTAAGGCAAGTTCCCTAACTTACTCTCTTTTATATTGAGCAAGTATCCAAACCCTACTCTTATTGTGCAAGTATAATTGCATTCTTTATTCGACGAATACCGTAAACTTATTTCTTTGAATACAAGTTATATTACTTTCTCGTTCAAATGAGTTAATATGCTTAAACCCTTGTGAGAACTATTATTCATGATAAACTTAGTATTGATCTTGAATATTGTGAAAAAGTCGATGCCATTTGATTCGGCTAGACTATATGCATGTTTATAATAAAACTGTCCAAACCAATTGATTGGTGCGGAAATCTTGAAAACTGAGTTGAACAACCCTTTTGGTAAGGGGAGTGTATGTTGTTGGAAATCCCAACACATGAATAAATATTATTGTGGTGTTATGCATAACGTGAAGTATTGTAGACTGATCATCTATAGTACTTGATATCTTTGGTTATCAATTTAATATTGGTAACTCTAGTGAAAGTTCAATGGTCTTTAGTGACTGCTCAGTATAAAGTGATTATCCAGTTGGATACATTGTTAGCCGTTGAATTCATATACATCTGTTGAATTATATTGAATTGTCATATCCCTTATTCATGATGTTATCCTGACACTTTGAACTATCTTAGAAATAACCCTTCGATATTTCAAATCTTGTGATATTATATCCTACACCCTTGTTGTATATTACTTGCTGGGCAAATTGTGCTCATCCTTGCTTATTTAAAACCTTTCAGCTAAGGCGGAACAGGGAGGTGTCTCTGGGAAAGACAAGGGCAAGGGCAAGGCTACTGACTAGCTTGTCCCTTTTATGTTTAAATCTATCATGTTGTAATAAGACTATTTGCAAACTATGTTTAAACATAAGTAGGATTATGTAATAAGTCTTTATTCGATATTATTATGTAATCTATTTAGTAATATAGGTTGCGAGACTTGGGGGAATAATTATAATAAATCATTGTATATTATTCTAAATTAGATCTTTCGCTGTGAATGAGTGATTTTAGTTATTATGGTAATATCTTGAGAGCGTGACGAACCGAATTCGGGTGACCAAGTGGAGGTCAGAATTTGGGGGGCGTCACATTCTTCTTCATACGCATCTGCTCCGGGTCTGTGGCTTGAGCAACTTTAACTTTATCGATTAAAGTTAGTTCTATGTGTATACTTGACATCATCGCATGGGTCCCCGAAGTCTTGAATTCTATCTTCATCTTTTGTAAATCACATAAAATGGGCCTTTGTGTTGACAATAGCGCACTCATTCCCGCATATGATCTTCTACTTAATGTGTCAGCTACCACGTTCGCTTTTCCAGGATGGTATTGAATGGTATGGTCGTAATCTTTCAACAGCTTGAGCCAACGTCGTTGCTGCATGTTGAGTTTCTTTTGGGTGAAGAAATATTTGAGGCTTTTATGATCCGAATATATCTCCACTTTCTCCCCATATAGATAGTGCCTCCATATTTTTAACGCGAAAACGATTACTGCCAACTCTAGATCATGAGTAGGGTAATTTCTCTCATATTCTTTGAGTTGTCGTGAGGCATAGGCTGACCTTCCCATGTTGCATGAGAACACATCCTAAGCTTTTGCCCGAAGCATCGTTGTAGATAACAAATCCATCCGAACAAGATGGCATTGTCAGAACAGGTGCCGAAATGAGTCTCCTCTTAAGCTCTAGGAAACTCTTCTCGCATTCCTCGCTCCATACGAATTTTGTATCTTTCCGAGTTAGTTGAGTTAACGGAGTAGCGATTCGAGAAAACCCTTCCATGAATCTCTGATAATAACCAGCTAAACCCAGAAAGCTACGTACTTCGGTGGTTGCTCCAAAATTTGTATTGCTTCAATCTTCGCCGGGTCAACAGATACTCCATGTTTTGACACCACGTGCCCAAGGAATGCTACTTCCTCAAGCCAGAACTCGCATTTCTTCAGCTTGACATATAGCTTATTTTCACGAAACCTTTGAAGTACCAGCTTCAAATGGTGCTTATGATCTTCATGACTTTTGAAATATATGAGGATGTCATTAATAAAGACAACAACGAACTGATCTAAATATTACTTGAATACTCTGTTCATCATATCCATAAAAACTGTAGGAGCGTTAGTCAATCCAAAAGACATGACTAGGAATTCATAATGCCCATACCGAGTTCTAAAAGCAGTCTTTAGAATATCCTCAGTTTTAATCTTCAGCTGATGATATCCAGAACGAAGATCGATCTTTAAAAATAATTGTGCTCCTTACAACTGGTCAAACAGGTCATCAATACGAGGTAGCGGATACCTATTCTTGATGGTGACATGGTTCAATTCCCGATAATCAATACAAAGCCGTATACTCCCGTCTTTCTTCTTTACGAATAAAATAGGAGCACCCCAAGAAGATGTACTAGGACGAATGAAACCGATGTCCAACAACTCCGGTAGTTGGACCTTTAACTCCTGAAGTTCAATAGGAGCCATTCGATATGGGGTTTTAGAAATGAGTTTTATACCAGGTTCAAGATCAATAAAGAATTTAACTTCACATCTAGGGGTAGACCGGGAAGTTCTTCAGGAAATACGTCAGGAAATTCACTAACAACAGAAATATTATTCAAATCTGACGTGTTTTTGTTTAAGTCCATGACATGGGCTAAGAAAGCTTGACATCCGTTTTTCAATAAACGAATGACTTTATGGTTTGATATGACAGTGATTGACTTTAGTGGTTTGGTTGCTTGAATTCGCATAACAGGTTGGTTAGGAATATGAAAACTAACAACTTTACGAAAATAATCAATTTTGGCATGATGAGTAGTTAACCAATCAATCCCTAAAATCACATCAAAAGTAAGTATCTTTAAAGAGATAAGATCAACAGGTAATGTGATGGTGCCAACTTGGATCAAACAAGATTTATAAACAATAGATGTAATAAAAGTTTCTCCTAACGGAGTCTTCACAGATAAGTCAAAGTCTAATTTCTCTAGAGTCAAGTTTAAACGTTGAGCACAAGCAGGAGAGATAAATGAATGGGTAGAACCGGTATCTAGTAAGGTATAAACTTATCAAGAATTTATGATTAGCTTACCCGTGATCACCTCGTTCGGGTTCCTCGTATTTTGGCCATTCAAGACAAAAGCTCGTCCAGGAACCGCTGACTTTGACTTGTCTGGTACAACCTTTGGAGTCACCATCCCCGCTGGACTTGGTTTCGCTACAGTATAATCTCGAGCGATATGTCCTTCCTTTCCACAATTATAACATACCTTGAACTGATGTGGACAATTTGGGCTGATGTGTCCCTCTTTTTCACATTTATAGCATACGACCGGTGGTCGTTCTCCTCCCTTAGAAATAGTTGATACTGATGCTGACGTCTTCACATTATCATTGTTGAATCTCCTCTTTTTGAAATTTTCACTTGACTCGCCTTTCCTATTATCATGGTCACGATTACCACCAAAGAGGTTACCGCTTTTGTCTGTATTTTTTTCCTCCCCGTTGGTTATCATTGCTTCGATGACTGCTGTCACCGGTATAACCCTGGTTGTGGTCCCTCGGTTGAACATACTCACTATCTCGCTCTAATAATTGAGCCCTGTTTACAACATCTGAATATAAAGAAAATTTATGAGAGATAAGATATTGTCGAATCTCGGGTTTTAGACCTCTCAGAAACATCCGTGTCATTCGTTCCTCATTCTTTACCAAATGAGGTGCAAACCTGGATATCTCTGCGAACTTCACCTCGTACTGGGACACCGTCATGTTGTTTTGTTCCAGTTTAATAAACTCTACCTCCTTCATATGACGAATACTTTCAGGAAAGTACTTATCATTCAACAGTTTTTGAAATGTTTCCCAAGACATGTTGAGTGCGGCAGGCTGGGTACGCTTCACAGATTTCCACCAGTAATCTGCCTCACCACGGAACATAAAGGTGGCGAATGGAACCTTTAGCTCTTCCGTTCATCCCAAGACATCGAATATCTTGGTAATTTGCTTGACCCATGTTTCCGCCTTAATCAGATCCGGCTTTCTCCAGAATTCTGGTGGTCCCAACTCTTTGAACTGCTTGGCTATGACAAACAGCGCGTTGTTATCATTTCCACCCGCATTTTGTACACGAGTCTCCCTCGTCTGATTTTGCATGAACTGCAAAAAGCTTCTAAACATCCCATCGTTCATCGTCTGATCAGTGGTGTTGTTTACAAGAAGAACATTGTCGTCTCGTTGCACGTTCTCCTGATTGGTGATTAAAGGTGTTAACATTTTCAGTTGTCATTCTCAAATACTGCCATAAAACAATGGTTAATTAAAGAAATTAACATATCACATAATATCCCTATATTCTGACTAATTAATAAATAAGCTTAGGTAGGACACACTAGCGAAGGATTAACTCGTCTCTCCCCTCTTAGTTCTATTCCCCGATCTCCGCCAGAGACCATATCCCTAAGCTCTCATACTAACTGTGACGCCCCCAAAATAGGTATACATCACCCATTCCAAGTCGCCAAAAATATGGTACAAAAGCAACTAAAAATATATTAGTACAATTGTCGTGCAAAATATGACAACACATAAGCTGTGAGTTAAAATACAAATATTATCTTCTAGACAATATACACACTCAACTAAGTCCTCATTATAATTATTGATACACTATTTTATAAAATAGTGATGACTATAATAACAATTTACTTGGAACATCACTCCACACCCCGACTACTTCCCGCTATATTCTCGCTTCCTGAGAAGAAAAATGGAACAAAAAGGAAAAAGAGTGAGCTCAACTAGCCCAGTAAAGAATATTATGACTAAGATAATATAGAACAAATTATCGTTAGTCCTCAACAGGGAAAAATCTGATAGAATATAATAGATAATAAGTTTTAGATCAACAACTGCAGCGGAAATAACAATCTATTAGAAGAGTTAAGTAGAGAATGAATTCTACTATCTTCTAAGATTTAAAAGTCCATCATTAATATTTTATCCATGTAACATCAATCAATATACATCTTGAATCAAATATTTATCTTTGCACTACAGGCCAAAGATATTCATCAGTTGGTTATGTTTATCTAAACACTTGTACATCTTAGCACTACGGCCAAATATATTCATCAGAAAATCATTCATCTTTGCACTACAGGCCAAAGATATTCAGTAATATAATCATTTAGGACTGAGGATGATGAAAAATATTTTAAAGAAAACGAATCCAGTGAGATAAAAGAATAAGGATTAAGGATTTATATTTTAGTTCATCCATGTTCAAAAATACTCCATAATTAACCATTGTGGAATAAAATTTAAGAATGTGGATCAAAACATGGATACAATCAAGGCTAGTAACCATAATAAACAACTTGGACAAGAAAAGAAAATTTTAATTTTTCTGTGAATAGTGCCGTTACGTGAATAGTAATCCCGACACAAAAAGATAAGAATTTTACAAGAAAAATCTTACCAATATTCCGGTATAATGATATTAAAAGAAATAACATCATTTACGAAAAAAAATAACATCCCTTACCTCAAAAGGACAGTACTTCTGACTGGAATACCGGATATAGTGCTGAAAGAAACTTACACCGTATAGCAACACTCAAAGTATCAAAATACTCACAAAAATATGCTCGATAATATAGAGAGAGAAAACTTCAGTTTCTGATGTGATTTTTAATTCTAACCTAAATACCCTATTTATAGGAAAATGCTTAGAACACCAAAGTAGAAAATTTAATAAAATATTAATATAATTAAAAAATTTCACTCCCACCTTAGACAAACAGATTTCAGCATGTTTACAACACCTGTGGGGCCCACCCAATTGTAAAAAACTTTTTTATTAAAAAAATATTTAAAACATCAAAAATCAATTATTTCAGAACTTCAATAATTCATAATAAATAGCCCTTTTATCATAAAAATTCGAATCTTATGTCCATTCCATAGAAAATTCAATTCTCTACAACTTTGTAAATTTAAGTTTTTCCAAATTCTAAACAGAAATTGACCGAAATCCACATACGAACGATTTTACAGGCTATTATCAAATTTCAGTTAAAAATTAGGCCCACCGACATGTTTAACATGTTTTTATCATTTATTACAACAACAATACTCTTCCTCCTCATTTATTCATATATAACACATTCATCGTAAAAATATCATCATTATTATATTATTAAAATATAATATATTTAAATAAATTATTTTATCAAAAAAGATAAAATATCAATTTTCAACAATTGTCACTTTTCTAAAAATTTCTCTATTTATATCCACATAAATAAATATTTTTCTTATCATATAAATCAATAATTAATTATTCACAAATAATATTACAGAATCACAATACTGACAACCAAACCGTTCCCAAGAAAGAGAGGGCTTTCTAATAAGAATTTCTCCTTATTGGCGCGCAATTAGGTGACCAAACCTCTCCTTAGACAGAACTCTCTAGACATTGCCAATAATGTTATCTAATAATATTATTAAAATAATATGAATTATTGATCTGATAATGGAAAATACTGTGCATTGACAATTATTGAAACAACAATAATATAAAATATCAACGTAATAATTATTGAATCAATAAAATAAAATATTGAACAGTAATTACTGTCACGATTATTAAGTAGTGTCTTCTTATTTAAGAATCAATAATTGGTGCAATATCGTGTCCTACTGTGTAACACCACGTATTACTGTGTTTTAACCACCGGGTATTTCAACAGTGTTAACGGTAACAACTACACCATTATTTATAAAAACACATACTTATTATTTTCTTCATCCAATTGCTTTCCGTTATGGGGCCCACACAAGGATGTGTCATCGTACGAATATTCTCCGACAGTAAAAATATTCTTCGACCAAACAAATATTCCCCGACAACAATGAATATTTTATAACCACTTGTTTATTTAAGATATTTGCACATTTTACCCCATAACTAACCACATTAATCAAATCAACCCTAACTATTTCAAAATAGAGAAAATTCAATTTCATTTATAAAAAGTTGGGGTCATACAAAATACTTCTTGAAAAACTCCTCTATTTATCACAAATCACTTGTATTCAATAAACACATTTTTAATATTTCAATATTTATTCATCATTAATATTATAACTCATAATATTAACAACCAGATCATTATCAAGAAAGAGGGGACTTTCTGATAAGGACTTCTTCTTATTGACGCGCAATTAGATGACTTAATTTCTTTTCTCGACAAAACTTTCTAGACATTGTCAATAATATAAATAATAATATGAATAACTCTGTCGTCTCAATTATTGATTTAATAATATAAAATATTGTGCAGATAATACTGTGACAATAATTGAATCAATAATATGAAATACTATGCAGCAACTATTGTTGTAATAATTTAATAAAAATGAGTGACTTCTTAAGTAAGCATCAATAATCAAAGATACTGTACAATGTCATGTGCTATTGTGCAACCACGCGTATTACTGTACTTTTATCACCGGGTATTTCAACAGTTAATGGTAAAATTTTGCTGTTATTTTTAATTAAAAGGTTATTTCTGTCGCTTTCTATATCCGACAATAATTTCGTTGTGGGGTCCACCAATGATTGTGCCGTCGTACAAATATTCCCTGATAAAACAAATATTTCCTGACCAAACGAATATTTTATGATAACTTGTTTACTTTGCAAAATTTGTAAATATTACCCACAACTATAGTATTATATCAAATATTTAAAATAACATTTAGAGAAAATTAAATTTATATTCATAAAAAGTTGGGGTCTTACACCTATATATATATATATATATATATATATATATATATATATCTTCTATTTGGCTAAAATAGGGACACAATCACAAGAAGCATATATCGGACAAGATGCTTGAAGTTAATATTAGTCTTATACGATATAACTTCCATATAGAGAGCTTTCAACGTTTAATTTTTTCTAGCAAGTCATTTATCACTACTACAAAACAGTAAATAGATAACGCGGAAAAAACGTTGTGGTTTCAATCAGAAAAACGTCGTGGTTAAAGGTGTCATCTATTTGACACCCTTACACAACATTTTTAAAACGTTGTAGTTAGACACATTATACAATGTTTTTTAAGAAAAAAAACGTTTTAGATTTATTTTTTATAAATTAGTAGATGCTTGAAAACGTTGTAGAAGGTATAATTCCACAACGTTTTCTGGTTAAAAATGTTATAGTTTAATATACTAGACAACGTTTAGGCACATTTACACAACGTTTATAATGTGTCATCTATTTAGAAGGTGTCATTTATTTATACAAATATATAACATTTTTAAAATGTTGAAGATAAAAAAAAAGGAAAAAAAGGTTATAGTTCACCTATATTACCAATGCACCTGCAATATGCTAATGCCATGATATATAGCTAAAATGTCTAAATTCTCATTTAAATTTAAAGACAAAATGTTTCAACCATTCAAAATACATCCCAATAAACCATTCGTTTATAGTTTCAAATTACTACATCCAGAAAATATATACCAAACTATCCATATACGCATCTCAAATTCACTTTTAACATAATTCCTAACCAAATTTATATATCCAAATAAATGACCTGCTACTGATGTATGTCAAGATAACTGTAAAACACAAGGGGGAAGATTTCTGCAAAACATCGCCTATGTCTCGGACAGATCGCACAGATAGGTAGCATTTCTACAAAACATAACCTTGAAAGGTCAGAAAGCAGAAAATTTCATTAGTATCTTGCATCAATTAATGGCAGAAGGGGAACTTACAAAACTTGGTTATTTGTAATGTCCGGTAGTCCACTAATGGGGGAAGGAATTATAATTCTCCTTTCATTCCTCTCACATAACCAAATATATCCATTCATTCCGCCACTACAATATTGCATTAGATAAAAGTTGTAAATCTAGTTCAACATATAGAAAAAATCAGAATAGAAAAATAAACTAAACCACAAAACCAACCTTGCATTTGTATCAATTGGCCAAGGATATCTTTGGTCGGGAGGCATCTGGTAAAAGAATTATAGTATGATAAAATAGTAAGAGCCAAAGCATGAGAAGGATTGACATACAGCAAATTATACGTCACTCTGTTCTGAACTTGCTCTTCCTCCTGCATACCAATTTTGGTTCTCTGTAAAGATCTTGTAGCAGTTAACTGATGCTAAATATCTTGCAGGTGATGATTGTCAAACAGACTATAACTACAAAGTAATTCAACATCTCAAACACCTGGAATGCTAAAGGATTTAAAAGGAAAATCCTACTAGTAGCAAAGTCTATCTTCATATGTGCCTGTGCATGTGTGTTGGTCCTCAGAAACCTCGCAATCAGAATACTAGTCCTGATAAAGTTGACATGGTGTAGTTGAATCTGACAGTCTGAAAATGTGCTTTTCCCCCTGAAGGCATTCTTTGGAACAAATTCTTCCGTACATCTATTGAGCCTGAGGTGTGTCCTCAAGTCCCAGGCTGGAAAGAGCCTACCTGCACCTTAAGTAGACAAATAAAATGACAACTAGCAGCATTTTACCTGCTGCCTTTGCTGCAACACCTTCTTGAAATATGTCGGTTACAAATAAAATCTCTGATGGCTCATGCACTCCAAGAGACTCTGAAATTTCGATATAACTTCTTGTTTCTCTCTTGTTCCTTCACACAACAAAAGAGTAGGGTGGTTTTAATGTGAAATGTATTGGTATCTTGACAGGATCTTTAACAGAGATAAGTTAATTTGTCGAAATACAAAATGTATAGTATGGCAGTTTATCTGCAGTATAGAAAGTAACACATAGATGAAAATGCAAAGAGACAAAATAAAGATATGAATTAGAAAGAACTAAAAACATTCACCCACACCAAATAATCATAACAACAACAAAGCATATACTATAATTACTATATGAACACTGAAGCTATATTTGACTTGGAGGTTCTTGTCACATGTACCCTCTCTCTCTCTCTCACACAAGGTTCCCTTCAATATTTCGCAGCTGATGAGCGACCTATGTTACACAAAGTATTCAAGATGCGAAATCCTTCACTATTTATAAAGAAATTATGTAACCAAAATAAAATATCAAGTGTTACGTAGAATTTGGCAATGAAATTGAATTGTTAAGTATAATTCCAAGTGGCATATTAATGGGAAGCATCAGAATCTAATATATTTTCTCAATAGTGGTCTGAAATTCTGAAAAGCCTATGTAATGTAGGACACCCGTGGATCTGAAACCAAAAAGGCCATATGCAGCTTTGCAAGTAGGATCTGAAACTTAATTCTCAAGAGATAAAAAGCCAATAATGTTAGCCAGGAGCAACCAGCTAAATCATAGTCCTGGCAAAGTTTCGTGGCAATTTTTGACTAATCTACCAGCCAAATTCTGAAACAATTCTCTGTTTGCTAGTAATAAGAATGAAGGGGGGCCTTGCCTCCAATCTCAATATTATTATTTGTCTACCATAATTCAAATACACAATAACAGGGAATTTAGTGTGCATCTTTGAAGCCAGACACCAAGGGAAACAGATCAACTGCTGTAGCAATAAATTAAACTAAAACGATCTATATCTTTAAAATGTATAAGCACTGCAAAACCATCGACAAGAAATCAGAAACAAAATGTAGTTGCCTTAAGATGACCATCATGTGCAATCAACAAATTATCAGGCTTCAAATCATGATGAACCACGTGTAAAGAATGTAAAACTTCCAAAGCAAGCACCTGTCGACAATTTAATCTCAAATTTACATGTTGACAATGACTTAAAAGTGTGCTAGAAATTTATAATATCGCGTTCTTCAAAAAATAGAAATTGAAACCGAATTGAAATAAGTAAGATTACCATAGTTGAGGAGCTATTGGTTAGCAACTCCATGCACATGTGTAGTGCACTAACTCACGCATAGAGATAGAGAGATGTAATGGGGTGGTGGCTGGATAGGCATATCAATATAGTGTATATATATGCAAACAAGAAATACGATACACTGTACCTGCAGTCCCATCATGTTGGCAGTTGCTGCTCCAGATTATTATGTGCCTCAAAGAGCACTAGAATGCAAATTATAAACTTTGATTGTAGAATTTAAACATACACAGAGTAATCATACACATAATGTTGAAAGAAGCAGCTCTTCCACCTCTCCAGTCTTTGCTTGATGGCCCATCCACAGTCTCCACCTCCACGTCTGCAGAAAATAGAACTAACACAAACCATAATCAATTAATCAATCACAACGCAGCTTTAAAATAGTTGGTCAATTATACCAAAGCAATCATTTTACTTTTGTAAGCATATTCAATACAACAAACCCCCTGACATGCACATGTTCAAATAAAATTCTGATAAGCTTTTTATATGTAGTAACAGATAGTTCGAGTATTTAACATATGCCAAAAATACTGTGATAATTAATCAAAGTGTCCATGTTCACTAAATAAATGTACAGTTAGTGGGCTTACTTGAGATGCATTAAGCTCTGGGAGGCCTGGAGCACCAATCTTTATGACTTTATTTGACTCATCAATTTTAATTCGTCATACCAAACCAAAAGTGATGTCCAAAAGAAGCGAGGAAGGACTAAAATGTACCTAATGAATCCTGGAGCAAATGAGTCAGCTTAGAATTCCTGAATAATATATATATGAAAAAACGAAATTAGAATTTAAACAATACTGCAGTTTTAATCTCAAAAACAAGCAAGATTAAAGAGACCTGTAAGGAATATGATTGCTTTTCACTGCTAAAGTAGATATCACATCTCCAAGAGCTGAAAGAGATCTGTTAATGTTTTGAGCTTCTTCCTTGAGCCTATCACCTTGCACGTCAGTCTTTGCAAGCCTCTCACTGCCAGCCAAATCAACAAGCCATAGCTAGCTCTTGGTGCATTCACCATTAATCAAGTTCTTAGATTTTACCATTATGCAAAGCATGCTGGATGGAGATGGCAAGAAAAAACAAAAAGAAAAGAAAATATATAAAATATAGCAAATAATCTTGCTTGTCAATATGAAAATGAGGAAGCCATAATGGTCATGCAACAAAAACAGAATAGAAGCAGAGGTAGTTACCAGTGAGAGCGGTTGCTATGCTCATTTATATTATTGGATCCAACTGCCATGTCATGCTCACGGGTCTGACCATCTTTAGAGATACCAGCTTCGAAACCACCAGTGGTGGAGTCAATGATGAGGACAGCACAGTCAGCCTGTGAGGTACCAATAATCATGTTCTTGATAAAGTCACGATGTCCAGAGGCATCAATGACAGTGCAGTAGTACATAGACCATAAATACCATAAGACCATAAAAATCATTGTATAGTTTTGTGTATCCAACACAAGTTACTATCCACATGCTAGTTCTTAATTAATGTAAAAAGCAGAGAATGATACAGATATAAATAGAATTTTAAATATTTGTCTAAAGAAAGGAAAAGTAATGAAGGACTATATAGAAGAGGGTCAGAGAAAATACTTACTCTTTTTCCGACCACAATATTTTTCCCATTGATAACTGAATCCATTTTTACACTGCCAACCGCAAAACCACTAAGGTCATACTCACCATCTGCATTTTTGCAGTCTAAAAGGAAAATAAAATCCACTTAGTCCAACTGAAGAGATATGTTCAAAGCAAATGCACTTTTCTGCAAAAATGAAAAGATATGTTTAGCCTGCAGAAAACAAATGCATTTGAACAGTTGATAGACTCCTATAAAAATGAAAAGATATGTTTAGCCTTGGAGGAGGTAAAGTAGCAGACAAATGAAAGGAAGCCAGTAAACAACCCAAAACATGTAAACTAGAGCAGTGCTTAAAGTATGAATTGAAGACCATAGATTAAAGAATGAATTGAAGACCATAGCCAGTAAATAACCCAAAACAATCCAAGATGATACCTTTTTAAAATTTAACAAAATTTCACCTCTGGAGAATTAATTGTGGACAACTAAATTGGGACAGGATGAAAAAATCAAGACAAAATTAATGTAAAGCCATAATATAAAGCAAAATTGGACCAAATGAATAATGATACAAAAATCATTTAATAAGATTAAAAGGGTGAAAAGAAAAACCACAAGGGCGTGATTGAACCGTTTATAATTTTTCAACTCACGGATGATGTCCTGAAGCTCTTATTTTCGGATCTCTCTTCCTTCCCGAACCCATTGATCGAGAACTGGCACAACCGAAATGCTAGGGTCACCGATTGGCGATATCCTTCTGTAGAGTGATTTGGGTAGTAACCCGTTTAAGGTTTGTGTTGTGCTGAAGAAATGGCGTAAGGTTTTTTTGTAAGCAGGATTTTGGCGTGAACCCAGTAAGCTAGAAAGATAATAAATAGAAAATGTCAGAAATAGATAAGCGAAACTTGAGAGAGCTTACAAGAAACTGGTGATAGGTGTTTCTTGAGCAGGTATGGAGAGCTTCAGTTGCTTAAGTGGCTTTATGCTCTTTATGATTTTAGCCTCCTTTTAGGGTTTCTTCGAGACGATTTATGGCTTATGTCCAGCTCCTCCTAGGGTTGATCCCGTATAATTCTGGAACAAATCTAAAGAGATGAAGAACTTACGAATGAAAATCTAGGCCTAAAACAGAAGAAAAAAGAAGAGAAAAACTGAGAGAGACGAGGAAAACTGGAGAGGAACGAAACTGAACTTACGAGCGCATACTTTATCTTTTAATTTTAAGTTTTGACTCTCCATGTTTTGTTTTTTTAGATAGATAATGTTTTTTTTAAACGTTATCTAGTTAAAATTAAAAAATACCCTTTTAAATAGATAATATTTTTTTATATATATTTACAACGTTTTGTTAAAAAATATTATGAAAAAAAATACCACAACGTTTTTTATAAAAACGTTGTGGTTTAAGTGTTGTCTATTTACTACTTTGTGCTAGTGTATATTGTTAGTCTTTTATTGATTGGAAAAGCATAACATATTGTATTTAAAATATTGTGTAACAAGTTCTTATTTCAAGCACCGTAAAACTTATACGATCCAGCAGTGGATAGTTTATTCAAGGGAAGCTTTCAAGGTTGCAGAGGTGCAAAAAGGGGCAGATGTGTCCATCGCAGTGGAAAGCTTTATATGAACAGAGAGTTCTTTTTATTGTATTTAATTGAGTTTTAAAATTAATAAAAAGAGTCTCTAATACTGGTTGGTATTGGACATGGATTAAGCTATTAGAAGTTTAAGGGCAGAACCACGTAAAAATTCTTGTGTCTATGGTTTGTTAATTCTTGTGGTTGATCGTTTGAGTTTCACTTTGCATATAAACATATTCACACAAAATAGTCTCTTGTTAGAACAAATTATACTAATCCAGACACCTCATTTTACATGTCTGCATTATATATAAAGGTGTCTGCTTTAAGCCTGTTATTGTAAAACTAAAAGTTGTCATTATTAGTTTCTTTTTAGTTTAAACACCTATTCACCCCCCTCTAGGTGTGCTTATTTACAGATTTACATTTAGTATCAGAGCAAAACTCTACTAATATTGATCGTTACAGGTCGTAGAGGAAGATCCTATGGCACACCTAAATTTTTAAGAAGGTCAATCCACAAGCCGACCATCTCTTTTACTCAGAAGCGAAAACTTTAACTTTTAGAAGTTCAGAATGAAAATTTTTCTTAAAAGAGACCAATGGGAATGGTGGGCTATTGAAAATGGACCTGTTATTCCTAGACATGATGATGGCAAACCAAAGGCTCTCATGGAGATGAATGCAAACGTAAGCTATATGTTTTCCTACAACTTAAGATCCATGAACACCTTGCTAAGTGGAATGATCCAAGTTAAAATTGATAAAGTATCATCGTGTAACACAACAAAAGAAATGTGAGACACTTTCTTGATGAGTCATGAAGGTACTTCAAAAGTCTAAGAGGTGAAGTTAACTATGCTAATGCAAGACTATGAGCTATTCAAGTTAAAAAAAGGATTAAACAATTAATGAAGCTCAAGGGAGATTTCTCACTCTAATGAACTCTCTAAGTATGCTCGGACGAAAAATTGATCAAAGGGAGATAAACAGAAAGATACTTAGAGTCATGCCTAAACGATTTGAACCAAAGGTTACAACTCTTTAAGATTCAACCACAACCAGTACAATGGAAACTCTCACTTTATTTGGAGAGCTTGAAGAATTTGAAAATCAGCTAAGAAGGTATGATGAAGAAGATAAAGCACCAAAAAGAAGACATTTGCACTTCAAGTTGAGAGCAACAATGAAAGTGATCACGAAAATTTTGATGAAGAAATTGAAATGCTCTTAAGAAAACTCGAGAGACTACTTCAGAAAAAGAAACAAATGAAGAATAAAAAAGGTAGTTCAACTCCAATGAGTAAGTCCAAAATAGAACAAGATGAAGAGATTGGCCAATTCTGTTTTACGGAAGTAAAAAATGATGATCAAATTAAGGTAACAAATTTTCATGAAATTTTTGAAATATCTACATCTGATTATCTTGCTTTACAAAATGAAAACCAAAAGCTTAAAAAGAAAACTTCTTATTTTAAGAACTGCGTAAATGAGCTAATGAATGAAGTTGAGTCACTTATTGAAGAAAGAAAAGAAAATGAAAATATAATTTTAAAAGAAAATTTGAAAATGAGATATGAATGCATAGATGCTTTTAATGATAAAAAAATGATGAATATGCAACATGATAATAATAAACGAAGAACATAAGCTAAAGTAGACATTAAAGCAGACTTGCATAGCTGTCTGATTTAAACATGTTGTAGAAAATTTCAAAAAGGTTTTACCATTTATCACTTTTAGCTTTAACACCTATTCACCCCCCCTCTAGGTGTGCTTATTTACCTAAATGTTATGTTAGGGGCACAAAGGTCTAGTCTTGATAAACAAGGAATTGAGTATAATCCTATTAAAAATGTGGAAAATAAAACTAATAATAATATTAGATGATTAATAGGAAACCAATGCATAAACCACTTTATTGTTCACCATTTGTTATTTGTAAAAAATGTGGTTTTAAAGGTCATTTTGATTATAATTATAATAAAATTAGAATAAAACAAATTTGGGTCAAGAAATGTGATTTATACGTTACTAACCCAAAATGACCAAAGAAAATTTGGGTACCAAAAAGGTAGAGACTATTTGTTCATTTTTAGATATCTCAAGGTCAAAATGGAGACGGATAATAATTTACTTTGCGAAAAAGAAAATGAGGATTCTGCAGGGAAATAGAATCTAAATCGTGGAACTCAAACTGCTCTATCCGTACAGCCTAAGTCGTCTGTATCAAAAGGAAATAAAGATGAAATCAGACAGGCTGACATGACTGTTTTAGTAGAAAACTCAGATATGTAGACACCTAAATTTAGATAGGCAGACCCGTCTGTTTTAGAAGAAAATTCAGATGCAAAAGCTGATATATAATAGGCTAAATCTGAAGAGAAAATGTCTACTGTTAGGCTTCCTAGATCATTCAGAATTGTGGGAAATCATCCTCCAAGTTTGATCATCAGAAATCTCAACATTAGGATGTCCACAAGAAGAAGTTTTTGAAGAAATTTGTTTATTTCACTAAAGAGCGCATCTATCAAACTTACCACTGGTAACAACAAAGTTGATATATAGGTAAAAAATCAAAGGTATGATCATATTGTTTAAATTGCTATATGTGCTCAAATGTCATTCTTTATCCTTACAATATTGACAAATGGGATGAGATAACTAAATTGTTATGAATTATTTTTTTTATTGATGACAAAGGTGGAAAGATATATGGCTATTTGTTTTTGTTCATTTATCACTTTTTGATAATGACAAAGGTGGAGAGATATTTGAGTATATATGAATATTTTGGTATATTTGAATTGGTATTCATGTTGATATTGAGATACTATATTGCTCCTTAATATGGATATATTTAGGGGGAGCAATATAAATAGGGGGAACATATTAATTTATTGGCATTATGTAGTCATCATCAAAAAGGGGAGAATGTTGGTTTATATTTTTTATGATTTTAATGGTGACAATATTATTGGATTTATTTTTAGTTTAATGGATTTGGTTTAAATTGTTTGGGTTGATTTAATTTATTATAAGTTAATTTCTTTGTTGACCCAAAATTGATTATTGGTCCATTAGTTGAGAAAAAATAATTAATATTGCTGAATATTTCCTTATTATATATCATGTTTTGAATCAAAGTTAGATATGTGATTTAAAGAGAAGTCTTTTAAGGAAAACCAACTTTGACTGAGCTATCTATTGAGTATTTCACTTGGACTATTTCTCTCCTTATATTATGCTATTTAATTTGTTTTGAATTCTTTATTGTTTGAATAGTTACTAAGGAATATATATTGGATAAATCAGTTTGTTGGAATCATGTATTTTCAACTGGACTAATCATTTGTGCTATTGAATATATTATTTTTACTATATATATATATATATATATATCAGCTAACTGTCCATGTCCTTAAAGACTTCCACCCTTTCTACCTATCCCTATCCTAGGAGGTACTATATGGATGGATGGTAGGTAGAGTATATGCTCGTAGTGAAGAAGTAGACAACATCTCTACGTGAATTCGTTGACGTAATGCCCTAAGATTGCCAGTTGTACGGTAGCTTTAGAGCACTTAAAGCTAAGGAAACAATAGAATAGAGAACCAGATCGGTCCATCTCCGATCGGAGTGCTTTAATCGTCTGATGGTATACTTCCTATACTTGTTGAATCTTCCGAGCTGACCGGCATAAAGGTAAAGGCGAAAGCTTTAGCTGAATAATAATGAATTCATTCGACAGATGCTTATAGGACTATCACACCAACTCGCGCTATTACTATCACACCAGTTGCAGTTACTATGACCTTCTTCTCCTAGGGTCTTTCACTGGTTAGGCGAATCAAGGCCTTGGCGAGAAGTGGGGAGAAAAAGTCTCTGTAGACGTTCCATATACGGATCCCATTTAAGTAGGAAACCCAGAGCCCTTAGTAGCGGACACAACTGCAGATTTAGTAGCCACGGCAGGCGCAGGAGCAATTCCCTTATTATCAGAGACCACCTGTTCAGAAGCGATCTTCCTTTAACTACCACCTGGTCAAGAAGAATCATCAGGATCACCCAGTCAATAACCATACCCATCAAGGTAAAGTTCACGCGTTCAAGGAACATCAATTGCACTCCGCTCCACGGCATTTATAAGACGGTCCCTGACCTTCACTTGTGTAAGAACCCAACTTATTAATGAATAAAATCAAATTTTCTCTAAATATTATTGTGAATAATAAGGGGTTAATTTGATATAATACTTTGGTTATGGGTGAAATGTGCAAATTTTACAAAATAAGCAAGTGGTTATAAAATATTTATTTTTGGTCGGTGAATATTCGGTTGGTCGTGGAATATTCTTGCTGTCGGGGAATATTCGTACGACGACGCAGCCTTGTGTGGGCCCCATAACGGAAAGCGATTGGATGAAGAAAACGACAAGTATAAGTTGTTTATTAATAATGGCGTAGTTGTTACCGTTAACACTGTTTAAATACCCGGTGGTTAAAAATACAGTAATAACGCGTGGTTGCATAGTAGCACACGGATTGCACAGTATAGTTGAATTATTGATTCGTATGTAAGAAGGCACTACTCAATAATTGTTACAGTGATTACTGTTCAATATTTTATTTTATTGGTTCAATAATTGCTGCATTGATATTTTATATTATTGTTGTTTCAATAATTGTTGCTGCACAGTATTTTCTTTTATCAGATCAATAATTCATATTATTTGAATAATATTATTAGATAACATTATTGGCAATGTCTAGAAAGTTCTGTCTAAGGAGAGGTTTGGTCATCTAATTGCGCGCCAGTAAGGAGAAATCCTTATTGGAAAGCCCCCTCTTTCCTGGGAACGGCCTGGTTGTCATAAATGTGATTCTGTAATATTATTTGTGAATAATTAATTATTGATTCATATGATAAGGAAATATTTATTTTATGTGGATATAAATGAGGGATATATATTTTTGTGGTTAAAAATGAAGGAGTTAATGTTGAGGTTTTTATCCATATTTTTGTCGGAATGGAGGTATTAAAAATCAGGGTTTTTGAGAAATATTGCGGGTGTTATAATTTTTAATCCGACCGTTGGATCGTGGTAATTTTTGGATATGTTATACATATATAAGTTGAGTATATGTCCACAAATTTTGAACCGTTAAAAATGAACGTATGATTTATTATGAATTTTACAAGATGACTGGTTCAGAAATTGTTGAATTTTCGGAGTTTATCATTTTGGTGGAAAATTCTAGAATTGGTGGGCCCCACTTGTGGTTGGTGAAGAAATGTGCTGAATTATATTTCAAATGTGGTAGGTGGGAATAGTAGCAGGTAAAGCCATCAGGTTGCAGGTCAAACCTACCAAAATTTTCCTATAAATAGAGGGCTAAGTTAGAATTGAAAATTACACCAGAAACAAGTTTTCTCTCTTTCTCTCTCTAGATTATTGAGTGTATTTTGTGAGTATTTAGATACTTTGAGAGTTTCTATTCATCAGAGCAAGTTTCTTTCAGCCTTATACCGGTATTCCGACCAGAAGTACTGATATTTTGAGGTAAGGGATATTATTTTCTTCTTAATGATATTATTTTCTTCAATATCATTATGCTGAAATATTGATATGAGTTTTTATCAAATTTGGAACTTTTTGTGTCGGGGGTTACTATTCACGTATACGGCACTATTCACGTATACGGCACTATTCACGAATACGGCACTATTCACCGAAAAATAAAATTTTCCCTTTTTGTCCAAGATGTCTATTATGGTTACTATCTTTGATTGTATCCATGTTTTGATCTTTATTTTTGAATTCTGCTTCACAATTGATTATTATGAAGTATTATTGATCTTGGATAAACTGTTATACGAATCCCTACTATTTGTCCTTCTGTCTCATTGGATTCGTTCTCTTTAAGATATTTTTCATCATCCTCAGTCCTAAATGATGATATTAATGAATATCTTTGGCCTGTAGTGCAAAGATGTATAATTACTTGATGAATATCTTTGGCCTGTAGTGCAAAGATGAACAGGTGTTGAGATGAACATGACCGACTGATGATACAAATGAATATCTTTGGCCTGTAGTGCAAAGATGAATATTTGGTTAAAGATGATTATTAATTGATGTTACAGGGATAAAATATTGATGATGGACTTTTAAATCTTAGAAGATAGTAGAATTCTTTCTCTACTTGACTCTTCTAATGGTTTGTTGTTTCCGCTGCAGTTGTTGATCTAAAACTTGTTGTCGATTATATTTTATCAGATTTTTCCCTGTTGAAGACTAACGATAATTTGTTGTATATTATCTTAGTCATAATATTCTTTACTGGGCTAGTTGAGCTCACCCTTTTCCTTTTTGTTCCATTTTTCTTCTCAGGAGGTGAGAACATAGCAGGATCTAGTCGGGGTATGGAGTGATGGTTCTAGAAAGATGTATTAGCAGTCCTCACTATTTCTGTAAAATAGTGTTTGAATAATTGTAATGAGGATTTATTTGAGTGTGGATATTGTCTAGAAGACAATATTTGTATTTAAACTCACAGTATGTGTTGTCGTATTTTGCACGACAATTGTATTATTGAAGTTGTAGTTTGCTTTCTGTACCATGTATTTGGCGACTCAGAATGGGTGTTGTATACCTATTCTGGGGGCGTCACAGTTGGTATCAGAGCTTAGGGATATGATCCCTGGCTGAGATGTGAGACAAGAACTAGGAGGGGAGAGACGGGGAATTCCTTCGCTAGTATGACCTGACTAAGTTTATTTGGTGTTTATTTGGTCGGTCAGAGTATAGGGATAATATATGACATGACTATTAACCCTTGTTTTATGGCAGTATTTAAGAATGGCAGCTGAGAACGTTAATAATGGAGTAAATCAGACCGTGGAGACACCTTTGATCACTACCCAGGGGAACGTGCAACAGGAAGGCAATATTCCTCCTGTAAACAACGTTACCGAGCAAACGATGAATGATGGAATGTTTAGGAGCTTTTTGCAGTTCATGCAAAATCAGACGAGGGAGACTCGTGTGCAGAATACGGGTGGAAATGATAACAACGCGCGGTTTGTCACAGCTAAGCAGTTCAAAGAATTGGGACCACCAGAATTTAAGGGAAAGCCGGATCCGATCATGGCGGAAACGTGGGTCAAGCAAATTACCAAGATATTTGATGTCTTGGGATGCACGGAGGAACAGAAGGTTCCATTCGCCACATTTATGTTCCGCGGTGAGGCAGACTACTGGTGGGAGTCTGTGAAGCGTACCCAGCCTGACGCACTCAACATGTCCTGGGAAACATTTCAAAAACTGTTCAATGACAAGTACTTTCCTGAAAGTATTCGTCATATGAAGGAGGTTGAGTTTATTAGACTGGAACAAAACAACATGACGGTGTCCCAGTACGAGGCGAAGTTTGCAGAGTTATCCAGGTTTGCACCTCATTTGGTCGAAAATGAGGAACGAATGACGCGGATGTTTCTGAGAGGTTTAAAACCTGAGATTCGTCAATACCTTATCTCTCATAAATTTTCTCTGTATTCAGACGTTGTCAACAGGGCTCAATTATTAGAGAGAGATAATGAGTATACTCAACCGAGGGACCACAACCAGGGTCATACCGGTGACAGCAATCATCAGAGCGATGATAACCAACGAGGAGGGAAAAATACGAACAAAGGCGGTAACCACTCGGGTGGTCATCGTGGCCATGATAATAGGAGAGGTGAGTCAAGTGGAAATTTCAGAAAGAGGAGATTCAACAATGACGGGAAGACATCAGCACCAGCCAGCACCAACAACAAATTTTAGGGGAGGAGAACGACCGCCAGTTAGATGTTACAAATGCGGGAAAGAGGGACATATCAGCCCAAACTGTCCACAACAATCCAAGGTGTGTTACAACTGTGGGAAGGAAGGCCACATCGCTCGAGATTGTACTATAGCGAAACCAAGTTCAGGGAGTGGTGATTCCAAGGGCTGTCCCGGATAAGGCGAAATCAGCGGTTCCTGGAAGAGCGTTTGTCGTTACTGGCCAAAACGCGAGAAACCCGAACGAGGTGATCACGGGTAAGCTAATCTTGAATTCTTGCGAAGTTTATACTTTACTAGATACCGGTTCTACCCATTCTTTTATCTCTCCTGCTTGTGCTCAACGTTTAAACTTGACTCCGGAGAAATTGGACTTTAACTTATCTGTTGAAACTCCGTTGGGTGAAACCTTCGTTACATCTACAGTTTATAAATCTTGCATGATCCAAGTTGGCACTATCACATTACCTGTTGATCTTATCTCTTTAAAGATACTTGCTTTTGATGTGATTTTAGGAATTGATTGGTTAACCACTCATCATGCTAAAATTGATTGTTTTCGTAAGGTTGTTAGTTTTCATATTCCTAACCAACCTGTCATACGAATTCAAACTACTAAACCACTAAAATCAGTCACTGTCATATCAAGCCACAAAGCTATTCGTTTATTGAAAAACGGATGTCAAGCTTTCTTAGCCCATGTTATGGATTTGAACAAAGACAAGTCAGATTTGAATAATATTTCTATTGTTAGAGAATTTTCCGATGTATTTCCTGAAGAACTTCCCGGTCTACCCCCGGAACGAGAAATTGAATTCTTTATTGACCTTGAACCCGGTACAAAGCCCATTTCTAAAACCCCATATCGAATGGCTCCTATTGAACTTCAGGAGTTAAAAGTCCAACTACAGGAGTTGTTGGACATCGGTTTTATTCGTCCTAGTACGTCTCCTTGGGGTGCTCCTGTTTTATTCGTAAAGAAGAAAGACGGGAGTATGCGACTTTGTATTGACTATCGAGAATTGAACCATGTCACCATCAAGAATAGGTATCCGCTACCTCGCATTGATGACCTGTTTGACCAGTTGCAAGGAGCACAATTCTTTTCAAAGATCGATCTTCGTTCTGGATATCATCAGCTGAAGATTAAAACTGAGGATATTCCAAAGACTGCCTTCAGAACTCGGTACGGGCATTATGAATTCTTAGTAATGTCTTTTGGATTGACTAATGCTCCTGCTGCCTTCATGGATATGATGAACCGTGTATTCAAAGAATATTTGGATCAGTTCGTTGTTGTCTTTATTGATGACATCCTCATCTATTCCAAAAGCCGTGAAGATCATGAGCGCCATTTGAAGCTGGTACTGCAAAGGCTTCGTGAAAACAAGCTATATGCCAAACTGAAGAAATGCGAGTTCTGGCTTGAGGAAGTAGCATTCCTTGGGCACGTGGTGTCAAAACATGGAGTATCTGTCGACCCGGCGAAGATTGAAGCCATACAAAGTTGGGAGCAACCGAAGTCGGTAACCGAAGTACGTAGCTTTCTGGGCTTAGCTGGTTATTATCGGAGATTTGTGGAAGGATTTTCTCGAATCGCTACTCCGTTAACTCAGCTGACTCGGAAAGATACAAAATTCGTATGGAGTGAGGAATGCGAGAAGAGTTTCCAAGAACTCAAGAGGAGACTCATTTCGGCACCTGTTTTGACAATACCATCTGGTTCGGATGGATTTGTTATCTACAGCGATGCTTCAGGCAAAGGGTTAGGATGTGTTCTCATGCAACATGGGAAAGTCATAGCCTATGCCTCACGACAACTCAAAGAATATGAGAGGAATTATCCTACTCATGATTTGGAGTTGGCAGCAGTCGTTTTTGCGTTGAAGATCTGGAGACACTACCTGTATGGGGAGAAAGTGGAGATCTATACAGATCATAAAAGCCTCAAATATTTCTTCACCCAAAAGGAACTCAACATGCGGCAACGACGTTGGCTTGAGCTGTTGAAAGATTACGATCATACCATCCAATACCATCCTGGAAAAGCAAACGTAGTAGCTGACGCATTGAGTAGAAGATCATATGCGGGTACGAGTGCAATGTTTTTAACACAAAGGCCCATTTTGTATGACTTGCAAAGGATGGAGATAGAGATGAAGGCTCCAAGTACCCACATGATGATATCAAATATACGAGTAGAACCGACTTTAATCGATAAAGTTAAAGCTGCTCAAGCTACGGATATAGAGCTGATGCGTATGAAGAAGAAAGTGCAAGAAGGTGCTATTCCAGAAGCAAGAATCGATGAAGAAGGAATACTTCGAGTCAACTCCAGACTTTGTGTTCCTAACGATTTTGACTTGAAGCATAGAATAATGATGGAGGCACACAACACACCGTTTGCAATCCATCCTGGGAGTACCAAAATGTATCACGATCTTCGACATACATTTTGGTGGAGCAATATGAAAAGAGAGATCGCGGAGTTTATCTCGAGATGTTTAACTTGTCAACGTGTAAAAGCGGAGCATCAAGTGCCAAAGGGTCCATTGCAACCACTTGAGATCCCGAAATGGAAGTGGGAACACATTACTATGGATTTTGTTACGGGTCTTCCCAAGGTTTCTCAAGGCATAGATGCGATTTGGGTTATTGTTGATAGATTAACCAAGTCCGCTCATTTCTTGCCGATACGTGAGACTTATTCCCTTGAACGTCTTGCTAGTATGTACGTGAACGAGATTGTGAGATTGCATGGCATGCCAGTATCCATAGTTTCGGATCGTGACCCAAGATTCACTTCACGATTTTGGGTTAGCTTGCAGAAAGCTATGGGCACGGATTTACGATTCAGTTCAGCATACCATCCTCAAACGGACGGACAATCAGAGAGGACTATTCAAACTCTTGAAGATCTATTAAGACTTTGTGTCTTAGATCTCAAAGGGAGTTGGGATAAGTACCTACCATTGGTGGAATTCTCCTACAACAACAGTTATCAGGCGAGCATAGGTATGGCTCCATTTGAGGCGTTGTATGGAAGAAAATGTCGTTCTCCAGTATGCTGGGACGAGGTGGGTGAAGCAACATTGTTGGGACCAGAGTTGGTACGCATTACTACAGAGAAGATCCAAACGATTCGACAACGTATACAAACGGCACAGGATCGACAAAAGAGTTATGCGGATCTTCATCGGAAGGACGTGGAATTTAATATTGGGGATCATGTATTGTTACGTGTTGCACCATGGAAGGGAGTTACAAGATTTGGGAAGAGAGGAAAGCTCAATCCAAGATTTGTTGGTCCATTTGAGATTCTTGAGCGAATAGGAAATGTGGCATATAGACTCGCATTACCTCCAAGCATGTCTCGTGTTCATAATGTTTTTCACATATCTATGCTTCGTAAATATGTTAAAGACCCGAACCACATTATTGAGTTAGAACCAGACGAGATAGCTGAAGATTTAACGTACGAGGAGGTACCTGTTAAGATCTTGGATAGGAAAGAGCATGTCCTACGCACGAAGGTTATACCACAAGTTAAGGTTTTGTGGAGAAACCATGCTATTGAAGAAATGACCTGGGAGTTGGAATCAGAAATGAAAGCGAGGTATCCTCACCTTTTTGAAACATCAGGTACGTACGTCAATTTCGAGGACGAAATTTCATAAGGAGGGGAGGTTGTAAGACCCCAACTTATTAATGAATAAAATCAAATTTTCTCTAAATATTATTGTGAATAATAAGGGGTTAATTTGATATAATACTTTGGTTATGGGTGAAATGTGCAAATTTTGCAAAATAAGCAAGTGGTTATAAAATATTTATTTTTGGTCGGTGAATATTCGGTTGGTCGTGGAATATTCTTGCTGTCGGGGAATATTCGTACGACGACGCAGCCTTGTGTGGGCCCCATAACGGAAAGCGATTGGATGAAGAAAACGACAAGTATAAGTTGTTTATTAATAACGGCGTAGTTGTTACCGTTAACACTGTTGGAATACCCGGTGGTTAAAATACAGTAATAACGCGTGGTTGCATAGTAGCACACGGATTGCACATTATTGAATTATTGATTCGTATGTAAGAAGGCACTACTCAATAATTGTTACAGTGATTACTGTTCAATATTTTATTTTATTGATTCAATAATTGCTGCATTGATATTTTATATTATTGTTGTTTCAATAATTGTTGCTGCACAGTATTTTCATTTATCAGATCAATAATTCATATTATTTGAATAATATTATTAGATAACATTATTGGCAATGTCTAGAAAGTTCTGTCTAAGGAGAGGTTTGGTCATCTAATTGCGCGCCAGTAAGGAGAAATCCTTATTGGAAAGCCCCCTCTTTCCTGGGAACGGCCTGGTTGTCATAAATGTGATTCTGTAATATTATTTGTGAATAATTAATTATTGATTCATATGATAAGGAAATATTTATTTTATGTGGATATAAATGAGGGATATATTTTTGTGGTTAAAAATGAAGGAGTTAATGTTGAGGTTTTTATCATATTTTTGTCGGAATGGAGGTATTAAAAATCAGGGTTTTTGAGAAATATTGCGGGGGTTATAATTTTTAATCCGACCGTTGGATCGTGGTAATTTTTGGATATGTTATACATATATAAGTTGAGTATATGTCCACAAATTTTGAACCGTTAAAAATGAACGTATGATTTATTATGAATTTTACAAGATGACTGGTTCAGAAATTGTTGAATTTTCGGAGTTTATCATTTTGGTGGAAAATTCTAGAATTGGTGGGCCCCACTTGTGGTTGGTGAAGAAATGTGCTGAATTATATTTCAAATGTGGTGGGTGGGAATAGTAGCAGGTAAAGCCATCAGGTTGCAGGTCAAACCTACCAAAATTTTCCTATAAATAGAGGGCTAAGTTAGAATTGAAAATCACACCAGAAACAAGTTTTCTCTCTTTCTCTCTCTAGATTATTGAGTGTATTTTGTGAGTATTTAGATACTTTGAGAGTTTCTATTCATCAGAGCAAGTTTCTTTCAGCCTTATACCGGTATTCCGACCAGAAGTACTGATATTTTGAGGTAAGGGATATTATTTTCTTCTTAATGATATTATTTTCTTCAATATCATTATGCTGAAATATTGATATGAGTTTTTATCAAATTTGGAACTTTTTGTGTCGGGGGTTACTATTCACGTATACGGCACTATTCACGTATACGGCACTATTCACGAATACGGCACTATTCACCGAAAAATAAAATTTTCCCTTTTTGTCCAAGATGTCTATTATGGTTACTATCTTTGATTGTATCCATGTTTTGATCTTTATTTTTGAATTCTGCTTCACAATTGATTATTATGAAGTATTATTGATCTTGGATAAACTGTTATACGAATCCCTACTATTTGTCCTTCTGTCTCATTGGATTCGTTCTCTTTAAGATATTTTTCATCATCCTCAGTCCTAAATGATGATATTAATGAATATCTTTGGCCTGTAGTGCAAAGATGTATAATTACTTGATGAATATCTTTGGCCTGTAGTGCAAAGATGAACAGGTGTTGAGATGAACATGACCGACTGATGATACAAATGAATATCTTTGGCCTGTAGTGCAAAGATGAATATTTGGTTAAAGATGATTATTAATTGATGTTACAGGGATAAAATATTGATGATGGACTTTTAAATCTTAGAAGATAGTAGAATTCTTTCTCTACTTGACTCTTCTAATGGTTTGTTGTTTCCGCTGCAGTTGTTGATCTAAAACTTGTTGTCGATTATATTTTATCAGATTTTTCCCTGTTGAAGACTAACGATAATTTGTTGTATATTATCTTAGTCATAATATTCTTTACTGGGCTAGTTGAGCTCACCCTTTTCCTTTTTGTTCCATTTTTCTTCTCAGGAGGTGAGAACATAGCAGGATCTAGTCGGGGTATGGAGTGATGGTTCTAGAAAGATGTATTAGCAGTCCTCACTATTTCTGTAAAATAGTGTTTGAATAATTGTAATGAGGATTTATTTGAGTGTGGATATTGTCTAGAAGACAATATTTGTATTTAAACTCACAGTATGTGTTGTCGTATTTTGCACGACAATTGTATTATTGAAGTTGTAGTTTGCTTTCTGTACCATGTATTTGGCGACTCAGAATGGGTGTTGTATACCTATTCTGGGGGCGTCACAACTTGCATGCGCAACAACATCCGGGAGCCTATCGTACACCGCTCATGGAACTAAATAAGACTCATCGAGACCCTCAGCCTGGATATGTGCTGGGACTCGAATCTTTTATTAGTGGGGCGCGTTAACCAGAAGAATAAGTGCGGCAAGAGCAATAACATGAAAAGAAGCACGTCAGGTAAGGGTATCAAGAGATACCGTGGGAAGGTTGCCCTTTACGCCAGTCATTAAGGATCTGTTCCAACGTCGGCTAGGATCAAAGGCAAATGCCCTATGAGCGCTTAAGCCGAGATTATTCGCCACCGTATACAAGATTCTAAGTGGAAGATTATGAGCCACTGGCGAAGGCTTGATAACGAGGGTAAATAAACGAGTCCGGTTGTGGAAGGGAATGGTAGCAAACTGCTTCCTCTCCTTAAACTAGGATCCCCTTTGCAAACTGACTCAGCCTTAGGTGTCATCCCTGAAAACTGGTATAGGGGGGGCCTTATAGATAGAGAGTAGACATCGAAAACAGGAGCTTCCAACAGTGGATCTGCAATATAGGAATATGCATAAACTGTAGCTCAAAAGAGCTTATCTCCCCACTTCCCTCCATTCCCCCTGGCACACACACGCCTACATAAGATGAACGACGGGGTTCAGACCGGGAGCTTCTGTCCTTAAACCAGTCCAATTTTTATTCTTTTTGTACATGAGATCCATAGATAGATAGGCACATAGTAAAGAAAGGCAGAGACCGTAAACTAATAGTAGTATCTGTTGCTGGTTCTGATTCAACTTACTCTAAATATCCAACAAGGGGGGTTAGTGAGGTTAAGAGGTCCAGAGGAAGGAAAAGCCGTAGTTTCCAATGAATCTAAACATCTAATCGTGGAATGTGAGAGGTCTGGGTAACCGTAGGGAGGGGAAGGTGGCTAGCTTCTTTTCAGTTTAGCTTGGCTTTTCAAAAGCGTTTTCAGTGCGCTTTAGAGCACAGTAAGTACCGCCTGATATTTCACTTTTAGGATTGACTATTCTAATTTAGAAAGGGACAAAGGATTACCGGCTTCGCGAGACCATTTCGATCTACTCATGGCGTTTCTCTATGGGTCCTTGCTTTCTCGATCAACTAACTTCGTGCTGAAGAAAGACAGTTCCTTGAAATTCTTGTATTGTACCTTGAGGGTACACTGAACACCAACAAAATATCGACACATAGAGGTCGAAGCAACTACATCATTCAAGTCGGAAGTAGTGCTTTCTACGCTATTGGCATACCTTGTGGCATACCTGGAATCTTGCCAAAAATCCTTTCTTATCTTAGGAAATATCTCCTCTTTGTTCTGATTCACTTGCTAAGAGCTTCTTGGGTGGGATGATGCGCATTGAACTTGACTCCACCCATAGAATAGAGGTGCATAGCCCGGCGAAATAAGGTTTTACCTAAGGTCGGTTGCTATGCGAATGCCTAACCTACTCGCTAACTCGAGTCCAAAAACTAAGGCAATAATCATTGTTCACCGACGGAAGCGAAGCAAGACGACTAGCTAGCCAACGGAGGCGTTAAGCCGCCAGAGGCCGTACGCTGACAAGCCCAATCCAAACGGAAGGGAGCCTCTAACTTGCCTGACCAAAGGAGAAGAAAAGGAGAGTAGTTGAAAAGGAAGGAGTACGATCATCATCTTATGGAACGGGATTAGCTTTAGCTAAAATTTAGGAATGCCCTGCGATCAGCCTCAAGGCTAGGTTCAGGTCCGGCTACTACCGCATGACCATGAGAGATGCGATTCTGGATTTTCCCTAGTGAACGAGGGGCGGCTGCGCTTCTCTCTTATGGATAAAGGCAGGGCGAAAGGTCTAGCCTATATGCCATCTCACACGGACCCCAGCTGAGTAATGAACCGTAGAAAGAGCGATCATCCACGCCCCCACGAAGACCAAACGAACTATCGCTATAGTAAAGGCAGGATTGGAGGCGTTTAGAAATGACTCGAGCTAATGCTATTGACACTAAACTATCCTCCGAAGAGGAGCGAGAAAAATAGGGCACGTCTGCAGACTTGCCCAGCCATAATACACGAGGTTCATGCTTAGCCGAGCGGGTCTCGCTCAAGGTTGACAAAGAAGGATAAGAGAAGCGGTACGTTTCATTTAGAATTGAGGATTCTATCTCGAGGAGTCTGGCTTCAGAAAAGTTCCACCTTTCCCTAAGGATATAAAAAGCAGAATTCAATTCTATACAAAGCTGATCTACCGAACACTTATACTCACAACGTGAAAGTGTCATTGCAACTTTTTTTTCCATTTTGCCAGCTACCAGCGACACTTAGTGTGCGAGCGGCGCTCCTACAGCTACTTCTCTGAAAAAGAGTCATCGTAGGTACTTGTTGTTGCACTAATGATCTAATGATCGAAAGAGACACGGGAATCGAACCTGTGCTTAGGGTTGGAAACGGAGCCATCCACTCTAAAAAAAACCTAGCACCAAATCTATCAATCGACGAGACCTACCAACAACGTAGGAACAGCGGAGGGATCCAGATGGCTGCCACCGACGACAGCCAGGCTTCCTATTAGATTAGAATTGGAACAATGGTCGCCGTGAAGAGGCGAATGAACAATTGACTACGAGAACCGGCTGAAGTATCTTCCAAAGCATGACCAACCCCCCTATTAGTAAAGGAGCGGAGAGGGAGCTATCACAGTTATCATATCAACTGCATCGGGTACAGCTGCGCGCCCTGAAGAAATCCCAAGTATTTCGGCTAGACGAGGTACACTTTCACTTACCAGCTGCGGTAAAGACTCCACCAGTTGTGGTAGAGTTTCACCTATAGAGCCTGTATAAAAATTATAGCATAGCATGTAACCAAAACATTAAATGTTAGACCAGTTAGACAAAAGACAAGTCGCCTTGCCCAGGAAGACCCCACTACATGAGGCACGCGAGGCCCCTTTTCGTCTCAGTTCCTTCACTTGATGCGATGCGCTCGAACCTGTGTTATTGATGTTGTTGGATTCGATCTAGCCTATTTGTGAGGGGACGAGTCTTTTTCAACCTGTGGGGGCCGATACGAATTCCCATTTGTCTCATTCAATTACGGGCTACTTAGAAGAAAAAAAGTAAAACTAGATTGATAAGGCTCGTTCCGACCGACGGATAACGATGAGATGCCTGCAACTAAGAATAAAAGGCTGGGGCGAGTTACCTCATAGCAACCAACCACTGGTGCTACTGGCATGGGCCTCTACCCCTAACGTTAGTAGCGGAGACCCACCTCGGACAACTAAGTAAACCGGAAAGTCGGGACGGGAGACAACTCCTTCCTTCAACCTTCCCAACGAAGCTCTAGATCTTTATCCTCAGTTGCCCCAAGGCTTGCTTCTATGTGACCCGACTTATCTGTTCCCGACGACCCGCCTACGGATGGATGGCCCGTGGGATTACTTGAGTTGTCCGCTGACCGGAGTGTGGGATCCGATCAAGCGTGTGCCTTCCACCGACAACTTGACTGACGAACTGGTCGTTCGCATATGTCACTGATAGCTAAGCTATTCGGCTAGCTCTCGAATCGATAGACCACCGATTTCTTTCTCAGTCGATGGGGTTCCCTTCTTCTTGGTCACTGAGGAGCTTTTAGGCCCTTTTGCAGCTATTCCATATGGGGATGAATCTAGGAAAAATATTCTTTTAGATGTGGCATTAACGGTCTTTGCTATTGGAGTTCTTTGCCCATTTATTGAATCTTACTCTAGAAAATCCTTCTCACGAACTAGACAAAGAAGAGAGAATCATCCGCTTTCAAGGTAACTAGTTAGTGGCGGCTGATTACCAGTGTGACATGGATCTTTCCTCTATCTCTGAGGTGCGGTTAGGTTCTGGGGCCGGATCGTGTCCCGCAATGGGCTTGGCCTCTGTAACGAATCTAGCCACTTCTCTTAGCTGGTAGCCCCTCTTCTCTTAATGGTTGGACCCCTCTGACCTAGGCATGCTCCACCAAAAACCATTTATGGGCAGCTTAGGAACCAGCCTTTGACTTCTTATTCTTCATCAGAATCTTCTTTCTCTTCGTAAAAACCCCTGCCTTTGGTTGTTGCGCCCAAAAGATATGGCTCAGCTTCTTATGATCCCCCTTCCATAGTTACTTCGCCCTTGCCTGGATGTCTTGGTTCGTTTTTTGCATTTTCCCTGGCTCCAAAGATAAAAGATAGAGTGAGCATTAAATCTTGAAAGAAGAATCGAGTAAATCAGATACCCAATACGTCTTAACGTAGAATATGGAGGTATAAATCTTTGCGATTAGGCTTAGCGGGGGTGCTACTCACCGGTCACAGATTGGAGCTATACTTCTCATTTTTTGTATAGAAGAAGGAGGTCGGAATAAGGCCTTACCAAAATTTATTTAAAATAAGACCCGCCGGATCTTGGGATTTTCCCAGTCTCTTGCTGAGGGGCCAGTAAGGTAAACAAGTACTCCTCCTTGCCGTAACTATTCTAATAAGAAGGTAATTCACTTCGAAATAAGCTTTTCACATATGTTGTTGGAGGAGATTCCATGGCATCCTTTAAAAGAGATTGGGTTGGTGCGAATTGGTACTAAGCAAGATCGAACATAGAAAAGAGAAGGAAGCTTCCGCTTTGCCGATTTGACCAGGGCATCTGAAAGCTGTTTTGTGGATGTCTTCTTCAGCTATGAAGATTTGGTTATATATAGAGTGCCCATCCATGAAGGATAGCAACTCATGACCAGCAGCCTTCGCGCCAAGCCTCACCGCCCCTGCCTACGGTTGAACAACCTGCTTTTCTTTTTAAAAGAGAAAGAAGGCTATTTCAGTCTAAGACTTTTGCCTACCGGAGGGTCACCTACTGATTCTGATCTCTATTATAGATCGAGGGAGTGACGAAGGAACAGAAAGTCACTCGACCGCAGAGAGATGAGCAGGCCGTAGGGAGGAACTCTCTCTACTATAGTACTAGTATAACTGGAACAGACCATAGTTTGACAACCTTCGCTTTCCAATCACCTATCGACTAGCTGCAAGTCAACCGCTATCTACTATTGGCTTTACTGGCTCTTATTAAACCTTCCCTCTCGATGGTCAAAGAATTTATTCTAACATAACAGGCAAGAAGGGACCTCCCTACCCCGCGACAGGTTAACTAGAGGAATGTCAGGTGCTTTTTCAAGGAGGCGGTTGAAAGACCGGCCTTAAGAGGACATTCTCTTTCTTGAGCTTTCGTGGGTTACAAGATCGAATTACACATCCAGCTTACTCTATCGACAGCCCAGCCAGATGAAGGATCAAGGAAATAGGGAGGATCTACTGCTACTGGGAAGTATGGCTAAAACATGATGGGAAAGTACGCTTTGACTTTAGCATAAAATGATGGGAAAGAACCCGTATATAATTGAAAAAACCAGGTGAGGGAAAGGACGACTATTGATGCCTTGAACTTGACTCCTCTAGAGAGTCCTCCTTCTAAGGGGCTATGCTCTGTCCTAACCATTCTTTGCGAAAAGCCCTAAAAAGCAAAGCAGTAAGTAATAGAAGATTTCTTCTTATGCCGGAATAAGAGCCAAATATCTTTGACTCCAACTATGCCCCTATTAGTAAAGTAAAGCTTGAAAGAAATCATTTCTTTTGACTAGATAAGTCTATCGTATTTACTCCTCCCTAGAGAGTATAGAAGACTGGACCAGAGACTGCCTCAGATTCTTAGTGGAATGAGCGATCGAGAATCAAGCTTATTAGTGGAAATGAGGGTAGGTCTCAATCATTCGACAGGTTTGGTTGCTTCACTTCATAGAAGGGGGTTGGGCTATTCATTCCAGTTTTCGTTTGAAAGAAGTAGGCCTAACCTAACTAAGGGAAGGTGTCCATGAGAATTGTAAACCCAGTGGCAAAAGACCCATCCACTCTCATCATCCCAGCTGATGGAGCAGCACGCAATTGGTCTTCTCTTCCTCAGCTGAAGTCTGTCAGTGTTCTATCTGAACCAGTTTTAGTCAAGTCTGTTGAATCCCTGTTTAATGTAACCTCTTCGGAGGATGGTCTGAAGTCTGCCCCAAATAAGGAGGTGTCTGTCCTGTCACAGGAACAAGAACTCAGGGCTCGAACTCGGAGCACACTTACTTGTTAGCTTTAGGTCCCATCCGTCCAGAACTCAAACTGCCAACTACAGCAAAAGCTTAGTTTCCCTTCCCTAGTAGTCAGTGAAAGAAGGATTAGAAGGTTGAGCCAAGCCAGGGGGTTTACTTACTTGCTTGTAAAACCAGAGAGCGAAGCCCAGAAAAAGCAGCTAAGCAACAACTGGGAGAAGACTTACACGAGACCCAATACTCAAGGATGGAAGTCGCGAAATCCACAATAGAAGATAAAGCCGCAGCCGTAGTAGATCGGAGATCAGAGCAGAAAACAACTCTCAGGATACTTGCCCTGAGACCCGAAGTAAGTAGCCACAAGGGAATCGCGAACCGAAACTGAGCTTGTGTTCAGATCTCCTTTTCCAATCTTTCCAATTCCGTAACGGTGGCTATAAAGTAAAGGACATCTAACGGCCGCTAGACCAGAGCTCTTAAGGTCAACCCTTACACAACAGCCGATACGAGATATTGAGTGAAGCTAAAACATAGGACAAGCCGAGCTAATCGAGGGCTCCTAGCCTATAGTGAGACTTCCTATTTTGCCATTTCACTACTTTTCCAGTCAAGCCCTGTTTTGCGCTACAATCCACACATACCATACACGGAAACCAGAGTATCGTTTCGCTGAAACCCCCGCCTCATTACCAGATTTGCTCTCATTGCTCCCGTTGCTGACACCAGGACATCTCCATCCAAGAAAACTACCCCCTTCTCAAGCATATCACATGCCCGGTCCGTTCGCTTACACTCACTGCTCCGCTCATCCATTCAATCCTTTCTTTTCGACATCGCATTCCCTTATTCCCGCGAGTCAACTACCCCGCCCCTTGCTTGGATAAATGCAACAACCATTCCATTCCGTTCTATTGCCCTCGCTTCCACATCTACTTTGCAAATCTACTTAGCTTAGCTTCGTTGCCTGCTCTCCGGGGAAAGCTTTCATGTAAGAAACAGGTAAGGCTCCCCCGGTTAAGGAGAGTTAGGTTCTCTATCTTATTATAAAGCTAGCTACCAAAGAACTAGAACATCACTCACTACAGGTAAATAAGAAAAGCCAGCCCACGCTTTAGCTAATGAGGCAGGCAAGCTACCTAGTGTTCCAAAGCTACAAGGGAGTTCGCAGCTCATTATCATAACGGCTGTGTAGCAGCCGTAGAAGTCACACCTCACACGAGACCTCAAACTAACGTAACGATTGAGTTAAGATAAATTGCCATTGGAGATGATGGCAGCTGATTCACTACTTTTTCCTCAACTTCTCATATCCGCAGAGCGTAGATCGGAAACCGCTATGCCATAACAGCAAGGCTCATTCGCACCTGTCTCGTTCGCTTTCGCTCCAGTAGCCTACCGCCCCTTGAACATCGTACCTTGCTCGTTGGCCGGCTCATCTGTGCTTGTGATCTCCTAAAACGCGGGTGGGACTAAGCTTTATATTTGAGGTTCGGCTAGCTTAGCTTAGCTATTAGGTTCGGTTGGTTTAGCTATTTTTCTTGGCCTTCCGCTTCCCTTCTTCGAGTCCGATGGGCTGACTTGGTCATAGCTACCCCTCCCTCCTTGAAGTGGGCGCTTCGCGTCCTTGTCAATTCAAGCAAACCCATACAATCTTATTAAAATCCTCATTTTGTCGTATTCACTCTTTAATATCCACCCCTCCTTTTGATGGTTCATGAAGGCACACATGGGCGATCGACTTCGTAAGGTTCATGCAATCCAAGGATTCAGCTCCAACGGCTTGAGAATGAGACCAATTCCTTTCGGCAAGACCCCTATTTACCCATTTCTTTCAACAGCAGAGGAGAAAGCTTCTATACAGATGAAAGGGCTAGGACATATACTGCTATCGATGGAGGAGAAAGCTTCGTGCAACTTTCTAAAACCCCGTCTTCCCTTTTTGTCCAAAATGGCATTTATTTCCTTTACTAATTCCGGAGAAGCATCCTACAGCGCTTATTCTATCTCTTCCTTCTGTGAAGCGTATCTATTTGTTGGTTGATTGGCTTGTGGTGCTGCTCTAACCAAGCTGTGGAGTTGAACCACAGTTCTTCCTTACCTTTCGTGGTGAAATTCCACTTCCCTTTTTCATAGCTATATATATATATATATATTGGATAAATCAGTTTGTTAGAATTATGTGATCTAACTGGACTAATCTTTTATGCTAACTTCTTTTATATTCGTTGGTCTCTATTTATTTGCTGAAATTGTTATTCTTTACAACTGTGATAAAGATATTCTTGCTAACCTCTTTCTTGGACCCGTTGGATAATATCATAGGTCAAAGAGACTCAAATATTGTCGTTAGTCTCTTCCTAATATATATATATATATATATATATATATATATATATATATATATATATATATATATATATGGGAACCCTTCCATAGCAGCCGGTTGCTATGAGAACTGTGCAACACCCCCTTTTTGGACCGTTGATAAATTGAATTGATGGCTGAGATTAGCTTTTCTATTTGATAAGCCGGCACAGGTTGTTGTACCTAATTATTTACCTGTACCGGCTTCTATTTTAATAAGAGAGGCCCACATAAAATTATGTTGTCAGTATAGTTATAAAAAATGAATATTTATTATTAAAATAATCCGACCGGAAGAGCTTGTATCGGCTTCACCTTTTTTTTTCCTGCCGGTACAGCTTGTACCGGTACATTTTTTATTTTTTTTCTTCTTTTCTCCATTATATGTTATGACTCAGCAAATTAAAATAAAATAAAAAAAGACCCGACCGGTACAGCCTGTCACGGCTGAGAAGAAAAAAATAAAAAAAATTCGGTATCCCTACTACTCGCTGCTAAACAGATTCGAACTCGCGACCTCAAGCACCAATCCCTCGTCATATGACCACCCGAGCACCACGGGCCTAGCTGCTAATTTCAACCAAGGATATATCCTTATAGTAAAACTTCACCATCCCCCAAAATCTATATTCTTGCATTATTATTATATTACGATTTATTTTTATATAAATCTATATTATACATATTGGATTTGTTAAAATAGAAATAAGTTAATATCTATATTTATTATTATCCCCTTTAATATTTTTTCTTATTTTTGTAATAATATCAATAAAAGGATTATTAATATATTAAAAATAAATATCATTCTTTAATAAAATATAAAGTGATCATTATAAATCTTGCATTATTAGTATTAATAATTTTATTATTAAGCAATGATTATTAGTAATGATTTTATATATTAAGCAATGATTTTATTATTAAGCAATGATTTTATTATTAATAAAATTAGTTCAATTAGTCTAATAAGTAATGGTGATAATTTTTCAAGACATTTCAGGAAATTAATTTACTAATCGAATTTATAAAAGTAGTGAAGTATTATTATAATAATAATAATGTGATTATCAATATTAGAAGTATAGATTATACCAATACTAGTACTGCATAACATTAAGAGGAATAGTACATATTACATGTTCATTTTCATAAAATAAAAAAAACATAGCATGATTAATACAACCGACGCCTATTTTTTTGGCTCAGGAATCCCTAGCACTCGACAGTGATTTCGCTTATCGTGGTCGGTTTCAAAGCCACAAATTGCACATTTTCGATGTGGCTTAGAAGGAATGATTTTCTTGAGTGCACTCTTGAATCTAGATTATTTTTTGCGACCCTTTGTTTGAGAAATAATAGGCGACAAAAACTCTTCTTCTGCTTCCACCTCTGCATCTTCATCGTCATTATCGTATCCCATATCATGATTTGGATCTCCAACTGTGCAATCGATGTCGTCATCTGCCAGTTCAGTAATATTCTCATCCGGATCATACTGGTCAACCAACTCTTTTCCTCGTGCATTTAGTTTAAGAACAGTTTTGTAACCTCAGACTGAGCAAGCCGCTTTGCTCGCTAACTCCTGGTAATCATTCATCAAATGATTATAGCGCATTGCTTGATTTTGTTCGAAGTCAGCAGATGTGGAGTTAAATAGTAAGTCTTCACCATTGCTTTTGTTCGCGTCTCTTGTCCACCGTTGAAGGATCATGTCGCTCAGTATTTGTGAAATACTCTTTGATATGAAATATCTCAAGATGTGCCTGCATAATTCACCAGAGTGAGAAAACATTTGGCAGTTACATGTTACCGATCCCAGTTGACGATTGTTGACAACTTCTTTAAATCTTCCACCACTTTCAGTTGCATCTGCATTATACAGTGCATAAACCTTAGTATTAGTGACACACAACTCACTAAGTTTATGAACATTGTATTTCATGGAATTGACGAATTGACGTTGGAAACGTCGAAACATCTCTTTTGTGTACACTTGTGCAGCATGAACTTCTAAAGATGAACTGAGTACCATAATCCTTTTACGATGTTTTGTTATGTAGTCGGCCTTCCTCTCCCAGATAAACTGTCTTTCTATAGCCTTTTGACTCTGTAGTACATAACATAGCATACCTGTTGATGCATTAACATACTCATCAAAAAAGGCATTCATGCTCTCGCTTCTTCAAGTGGTAGTCATTCCCGCGGCAAAATATCTCTTTGTATATGCTAGAATCCATTTCTGTCGTACATCATACAAACTTCCAAGCTATTCATTGGTATACAATTCATAGGAACTTATCAGAATATGCCAACGCTCTTCAAATTTCTCGATGGACAATGAGTTATACACACAGTTGTTAAAATCATTTTTGAACGATGGGTGCTCAGAATAAACATGATGCAATTTTTCAGGAAATTTATTGCTAATATGCCAAGAACACAATAAATGATAACTAGAAGGAAGTACTGTAGAAATAGCATTACTCATGGATCTGTCTTGATCAGTGATGATGGTTGTAGGTGCCTTGTAGTCCATGGCTTCAAGCCATGTCTGTAATACCCAAACGAAAGTGTCCTCTGTCTCGTCTTGTAGCAATGCAAATCCAAACAATATAGACTGATAATGGTGGTTGACCCCGGCAAATGGAACAAATGGCATGCCATACTTATTTGTCTGGTATGTACTATCAAATGTCACAACGTCTCCGAACCGTTGATACATAAACCTTGATCGGCCGTCAACCCACAAAATACAAGCTATGCGGTTGTTTTCACCGGGTTCACTCGGGAAAAAAATTTGCTGGCACTTCCGGATGCAAGTTTGTTCAAATGATTGACAGCAGCTTGTGCATCATTTTCATCTGCAGAATCACGCCTTAAATCTCGCACCATATTCTCAACATTGGCAGTAGAGAAAGGAACATTTTGCAACCCACCTCCCATTGTGCTCAAAACATTCATCATCTTACTAGGACCAATACTGAACTTATTTAAAGTGTTAATTAAATTTCTTGTAACAGGAGTAATATTTTTGTGTGTCTCTATCAAATCTACTTTGGTGGGGGTCACTAAGTGATGATTGTGCTCTAATTCAACAGTAGATATACGCCAATTGTCTTCTTTCTTATTGTGAACAACATATATTCTAGCTTTGCACATTGTTCGTCCTATAGAGTCTCTCTGTCTAGTTACTTTATTACTATTATCTTCATCATCAGAGAAACTCTTGCCAACAATTGGTGTTCCGGCTTTCTTACATACATACTGCCTAGATTTGATATCATTCGTATTAGCATGTTTATGACTAGTTGCAATTCTAATCTCAAATCCATTTTGACGTGCATATGATCTATAAAAATATTTAACCTCTTCCAACGTACAAAATAATTGACCAACGTACGGAACAATATCAGATTTATTACTTTCAACTTCATTGACAAATTCAGATGTATTATATGACATTTTGAAAAACTTACTTGTGAATAATAGTGATGAATTTTGCTCGATCAGAACTTCAACTTGATTTTCTGAAGTGAAAGTGGGCAACCAGATGAAACAAATTATGAATAGAGGTGAAAAGAGAAATTAATATCCGAGAACAAATTCTATAGAAGGATAAGAAGATAACTTGAGAAAATAGCAGCTTCCTAGACAATATTTAAAGGGTAAAAAGACCAGCCGGTATAGCTTGTAGCGGTTAATGCTCAAGAAGTCAAACTAATGTACTTGATCCATATAATCAATGTCAGCTTTTTTCTATTACCATAGTGCTTTATTATTATGTTTGACTACTTATTCACCAGACAGTCTTTATAATAATAATAATAATAATAATAATAATAATAATAATAATAATAATAATAATAATAATAATAATAATAATAATGGTAATAAAATAATAAAAAGTACATAACCCGCTACTATATGTAACGGCTTTATACTCAATTCGTAATAATAATAGAATAATAATAATAATTGAATAATTATAATAAAACTATGAGAAAATATAATTTGGGGGGAAATGGAATATTTTAAGATATATCCAAATCCAAGGTAATTTTTAACAGCTAGGCCCGTGGTGCTCGGGTGGTCATTTGACGAATGTTTGGAGCTTGAGGTCGCAGGTACAAGTCTGTTTAGCAGCGAAAAAATTTATTTATTAGAAGCCGGTATAGCTTGTACCGGCCAAACGTTTTTAATAATAATATATTTTAATTTTTTATTGTAAGCCGGTGAAGCCTGTACCGGCCGAGCAAAGGGACAAACCTTTTTCTGCCACATCGCCTCGGGAAAGGGACCGAATATTTTTTTTGACTACTTTTTCTGCCACATCGCCTTGGAAAAGAACACCTACAAGCTCGGTAAACTAAAAAGCTGAGACCCACAACAGTATCAGTGTTTGAATTTGGTTCTAAATTAATTCTATGTACCGGCTTGCATGAGTTTATTTAACCATCTATTGAGAACACACGTTGTTCAAACTAAAGTTCAGTATATAGCTAGATAAAATAAAAATAACAGAGAGTAGAGAGGGAGTATTTCGGAAGAGAGGAGCAAAAAACTTCAACAAGTTGAAGCGGCTGGATTCCATTTATTAGATTCTAAAGACACCAAACTTCAACAAGTAAGTTTTTATTTATGCCAATTTGTTCAGTTTTTAATAGTTTCTATTGTTGTTATTATTTTCGTATAATAGTAAAATAATATTATTACATTATATAAATGAAAAAAACTTATTACAGTGTACTCAATTGTTCCATTATTTTTATTACTGCATGTTATTACTGCATGTTATTATTTTTGTTGTCATTAATGCATGTTATTGTGTTTTGTTATTACTGTCATTAATGCATGCTATTGTGTATTGTTATTACTGTCATTTTGCAGTGTGTTACTTTCAACTTCATTTTGTCATGCATCTTAATACTAATATGGAATTTATATATTTTTTTAGGTAAAAGATGGACAGCTGGGAATATGGGCCAATTGATCCAAGTGTTCTTCATGATCAACAATATCATGTATCAGATGACATATATCATGGGAAAGATAGGGGAAAGTAAGGCTCCAATCAATATACTGATCAAAAATATAATCAGTGGAATTTGACAAAAGAACAAAAAAAGTCCTTTTAGATAAATGTGGATTTGGAGTATTTAGTTTTCGAGGTGTTGTACACCAAACTGACATTGGTCTAATATATGCCCTAGTCGAGAGATAGCGCCCGGAGACTAATACTTTTCATTTAAACTGTGGAGAAATAACAATCACGTTAGAGGATGTTCACTTTATTTTTGGGTTACCGGTGGTGGGAAAGCCCTTAACGGGTCCCCTTGCTGTCAACAATTTGAATTATTTTAGGGATTGTTTTTGAGATAAAATAGCTGGTGAATATTTTAGTTCAAAAAAGCGTAGTGCAATTTCATTAGTGTGGTTGCACGAACATTTTAATAAATGTCCCGAGAATGCAAGTAAAGATGTTGTAGGGCGACACACAGAGGCATACATGTTGTGGTTGTGTGGGGCAATATTATTCCCTAATAGGAATAGGAATAGTGTGCACCCAATGATATATGTCTTTTATTGCTAACGCTGAAGATTGTGGAACTTACTCTTGGGGCGCGGCAGTGTTAACATATTTGTACAGATCTTTATATACTGCTACTAGGAAAGGAGTTAAATACATTAATGGTTGTGTAACATTGTTACAAATTTGGGCTTATGAGCGTGTAAATATTGGAAATCCAAACCCTTGGCCACAATCATCCGTATGGTTACCTAGGGCTTTAGCATGGTCCTATTTTGGAGCCCACAGTTACCCTACTAGACGTGAGAATCCCCATCACCATTTGTCATTTTACCGAGGGGAGTTAGATATTAAGTCTATGTGGAATGTGGTTTGGCGGCCTTACATAATGTGGGATGATGATATCAATGGATTTAATTTTGAAGGCAGGTTGTTGGGATCTGGTGGGGTCCCCTTGATCCACTTTGATATGTGGAATTTCAGATTTCGGACCGTGTGATGAGACAGTTCGGGTTCATGCAAGGCATACCATCAACAGCCAAAAACCACGGTGACCTTAGGAAGGAGAAAAAGTTTAAATTTATTGATGTCGAGGATTGCATGGCCTTGAGAGGGGAATATATTTCGAGGTGGGAGGCATACATGGATCATCTCGAAGGACAACAAACTGAAATTTCTAATTATGTGTCAATAGATGATTACATGGTGTGGTATAGGAAAATTACACGTTGGAAAATCCACCGACCTTGACAGGCAAGCGACCTCGACAGTTGTTATGAGCCTCGGGCCATTTACAACCAACATCACCTTATTAAAATGGTATAAATTATATTCTTCTTTAATTTATCATGTATTGGAGTAAATACTTAATATTACATTTATTCATATTTAGTGTTAATAATATTTGTTTGTGTTTATCTTACATGACAGGTTACTTGATAAATTTTTAGCACTTACTCAGCTGCCTCCCGAGTTGGTTCTGCAAAAAAATAATTGGGATTACCAATACGCCCTATACGACTTCGAAGCAAGAGGGAAACAAATACCTCGACAGGGGGGTCCCACAAATTTTGGACCACAATCACAATTCTCCCAATTCAATGAAGGGCTTGGGAAACAAACTGATTATGTTGTACAAGAGAGTTACATACCCACCGCACAAGTAATCGAGGAGAGCTCCATTCCCACCACCCAAGCCTACGAGGAGTGTTACATTCCAACCTTCCAAACCTATGAGGAGTGTTACATTCCAACCAACCCTGACTTTGCGGGACTTTCTGACGCCAAGGGATTTAGTTCACAAAAGGTATATATAGTTATGTTAATAGTGATGGTTTTAATTATTATTGCTATATAATAATAATGTACATTTGGGTCTCAATCAGGTACAAGATGCGGGAGACCACATCTCTTATGGACCAAAAGGGTCCTTATCAAAAAAACTTAAAGATTGGAAGGAGACATTTGTAAATAAACATATGTTTGGAAACGTGGTGGCACCAGAAGAGGATTTATATCCTTTATCACATCCGCGCCAGTTATATGAATTAGACCACAATGCAGTGCAATCCTTACGGCCTGGGAGTTGGATATTCGAGCATGTCATCGACGCTTATATGTTGTTGCTACGAGACAGAGAGGAATACTACAGGTCGCGGGGAATACAAAGGTGGTCCCAATTTGGTTTCATGAATTCATTCTTCATGCATCTTGGGCAGAGCTATGTGCCCCTAACTAACGTGAATACTGCAAGTAGTTTTTGCAATCCGTATGTTAACCAAGATGTTGGTCCACCTTTACACGAATGCAAATGCATATTCACGCCCGTGTGTAGTACCAATCAACGCCATTTTATCTTGTTCCTATTCTCAGTTGAAGATTGGATGTTTACCATAATTGACCCACACTACAATGATACTAAGTATATTAAGTTACATGAAATGTACTCAGGATTTGTTAAAGTTGCGGTATAAAATATTTTAATCTTATAATGTCCTTTAATATTAAGAAATTATTAACCAACTACTTTGTACATGCAGGTACATTTGATACCATTTTGCAATGGTAATCCGATGCGTGAGTGGCCCAGCGGTAATCCTACTGTGCAGACCTTAAATATTCGACCGAAACAACACAACAACTCAGACTGTGGCATTTTTGTATGCAAGTATGTTGACTGTTTCGTTAGGGCCAATGGTAATATTTCTGAAGAGAAGTGGTCCTTGGAATATGTCACAGTCTTTCATTACCGCGTCGCATGAGAGCTCTACAAGAAATCCGCAAGATTACTTCCGGCCTCTGAGATATAGAACTTGTCCAACGTTATCTAATGTACATATTAATTAATAAGAATGCCTATTTGGTTGAACTTTTTGGGATTTTTAAATTCATAACTTAGTAATATGAATATTATTGAATCACATAAAACCACTTCATATTATTAATACGAAAAAATTATCTATTTAGTTGAACTGTATGGATATTTTTATTCGGACTAATATTAATAATCACATTATTTATATTAATATTAAAAATCATTATTAATATTATTTTTAATAATAGTAATACATGAATATAATAATAAATAGATAATGCATTCATTTCCTATCATTGAAACTTAATATAATAATAATAATAATAGAAACATAATAATAATCTAGAATATAGATTTAAATAGAAAATCCAATATGTATAATATAGATTTATATAAAAATAAATCGTAATATAATAATAATGCAAGAATATAGATTTATACATATTGGATTTTCTATTTAAATCTATATGATCACTTTATATTTTATTAAAGAATGATATTTATTTTTAATATATTAATAATCCTTTTATTGATATTATTACAAAAATAAGAAAAAATATTAAAGGGGATAATAATAAATATAGATATTAACTTATTTCTATTTTAACAAATCCAATATGTATAATATAGATTTATATAAAAATAAATCGTAATATAATAATAATGCAAGAATATAGATTTTGGGCGATGGTGAAGTTTTACTATAAGGATATATCCTTGGTTGAAATTAGCAGCTATGCCCGTGGTGCTCGGGTGGTCATATGACGAGGGATTGGTGCTTGAGGTCGTGAGTTCGAATCTATTTAGTAGGGAGTAATAGGGATACCGAATTTTTTTTATTTTTTTCTTCTCAGCCTTGACAGGCTGTACCAGCCGGGTCTTTTTTTATTATTTTATTTTATTTTAATTTGCTGAGTCATAACATATAATGGAGAAAAGAAGAAAAAAAAATAAAAAAGGTACCGGTATAAGCTGTTCCGACCGGATTATTTTAATAATAAATATTCATTTTTTTATAACTATACTGACAACATAATTTTACGTTGGCCTCTCTTATTAAAATAGAAGCCGGTACAGGTAAATAATTAGGCACAACAACCTGTGCCGTCTTATCAAATAGAAAAGCTAATCTCAGCCATCAATTGAATTTATCAACGGTCCAAAAAGGGGGTGTTGCACAGTTCTCATAGCAATCGGGTGCTATGGAAGGGTTCCCTATATATATATATATATATATATATATATATATATATATATATATATATATATATATATATATATATATATATATATACGGTTTCCTTCAGATGCGGACTGAAAACGCGAACTAAAGACAGACTTAAAAAAACACGCGAACTCTCTCTCTCTCTCTCTAACTCTTCCCCCCCTCTCTCTCTCCTTCAGATGCGAACTCGGCTAACTCTTCCCCCCACCTCTCTCTCTCTAACTCTTCCCCCCCTCTCTCTCTCTCTAACTCTTCCCTCTCTCTCTCTAACTCTTCCCTCTCTCTCGAAGCGAATCTATACCAAATCGAAAGGGACCAACGGAAGGAAAAGCTTCGACGGCCAACGGAACCATACCTAACGGAAGGTGAGGGTACTTCACTTTATTAATTTTGTAATTTTTTTTGAACCATATGAAATCTAGGGTTTATTTGGGGGTTTTGTTACATGGTTACATTAAATTAATAGGAGCAACTATTATACCCAAAATCTAGAATTTGTGTCAATTTCGTGGATTTCCTATTATAATAACAAGTAGAATTGGTGTCAATTTCTTGGATTTCCTCTTACAATAATGGTCCTGTGTAGTTTAATTAGCCGTACATAAATGATTTTGATTGAAGGGATTTGTAAACTGGGTATAGTTAAATTTGTAAGCTGGGTGTAGAAAGAGACGATTTTGATGTTGAGGTACTCACCTTTAGCCTTTCTATTGGAATGACACTTTCTTTTGTTACCTTTTGATGTTGTCCATATTATTGAGATTTTAAAAAGAACCACAGGGATTATTGGTAAAATCATCCTTTCATGCAAGCAAATTCTAACGTTTGAGCTAAAAAATGCTAGAGAATTTTTGATGGTTAACCACAACTGGCTTTAGTGGTTTGCCAGTTTATGGTTGTAAAACTGGTTCAAAGATGCATAAGATAGTTTCTATTTGTTTCTTTCTCCTGCCAAATGTTTGTAGAAATGTCTAACTAGGATAAGAACAAAGCTTTGTGTGATCAGACATGAGAAATTCGTATCCCTGGTAACAAACAGGTCAATATAGAGAGCATTTGTTTAATTATTCAGATGAATTCTTGTTATGCACCAATTGAGATTCTCAGTAATAGTAAGATTTTAGTATATTTTTTATTCTACTGATTTGGGGGTATCTTAAGAATATTATTTAGAAATTCTAATGTGATACAACTATACTCACTTTATTAAACATATTTATTAAATTGTGGATTTACGAATTACTACCCTGTCAATTGCTAAATTTTCAAAATTTATCTTATTGTTATAATTTTTGAAAATTGGACTGTATTTAAGGTGACATTCAAACAAAATAATTGCTAATACATATCATTTAAGCTTTTTTGCTCTATCCATTTGAAAATTATAAAAATACTAATCTTTCTTTTGGTTTCTCCTTAACAGGTATGCTTGCCATCTATAGTACATGAAATCATGCAGCAGGCAAAAGCAGTCCGGTTATTCAATGTGTAAGATGCTTCTCTCTTTTATGGTATGGTGGAATCAGAACTTTCCAGAGCATTTGGTGGATTAGAAAGACTTGACATGTTCTTCCCATTTGATCCATATTTATTACAGAATTCTAACAGGTTTGTGTTATTGTCGTGGGATTAAATAGTTTCAAATAGGTAACACTTATTCATTTGTTTATTTGCTCTTTAGGCATACTCTTCCTAGGGAGTTTTATAAACTTAACTCTATTCTCAACATTCTAAAAGATGTTGAACCCACATATATATTAGAATTTCTTGTCATCCTCTGCTCTGCAGTTTTTTGTGGTTTTGTGAATTTAGTAGTCCTAATTTAAATTATAGAGAAATTAAATAGGATGCTACCTTTGTGGTCCTTCAAATTCTTTTTTGTCCCCAGAAGATCATACCTAAACTCCTCAGGTTACCATGTGAATTTCTTCTTCTGGCTTAAATTTTTTGCTTTCCAAACCAATCTCTCCAACATAAACTTAGAACAATAAAATATTCCTCTAATGTTGCAATTTCTTATGGTTGCTTTTGGATCTAGAACTAAAGCGTTTAAAACTTTCTTTTAAAATTATGAAGATCCATTCATCTAAACTTCGTTTACTAGTCAATGGTGAGAACAACTTATGATGATGACGACGATGAAAGATGATGATCACAGTGAAGTTAGCATCGATGAAGATATTGCTAATGTGACAACCCCAAAACAGGTCCATTCCATCCAACTTATTCTGAGTCGCCAAATACATGGTACAGAAAATAACTAACACTTTATTACAACAATTGTCGTGTAAAATACAACAACACATATATTGTGAGTTTGGATACAAATATATACCAAATGTGACTCATGTCCTAATCGTGGACAACACCTCACAATGATACCTTACATAAAGGTATAGTCAAAAACTGTTTTAGAAATTAGAATCTTTGGGAAGTGCTCAAGGAAACCTTCGTACATGGGAGGCCATGCATCTAGTTTATGATAGATATCATATGGCCACAGAATTATCATTGGTTGACCCAATAGACCCCAAAGAAAAATGAGAAGTTTACTATCATATTCTTCCCAATGGTGAGTCTTCTCTTGACGTATCATTATCTCCACCGTCTCTAATTGAAAATTATACTTTAAATAAACACCAAGATTATATAGGTAGTGCTCGTAAAGATACTCAGCAAGTGAATGAGCACAACCCTGTCTTATGATGACACGAGGTTGTATGTCATTAGATATCTTGTATGATAGTGACAAAACACCCTTCCAACGTTGGGTTTGCTTCACCCTAGATGATTCACCAAATATAACTACTAAATAATGACCACCGTTCTATTTCCCTGTTACCCCCGCTCGACCCAGCTACACTCTTATTACCTGAAAGGAATTGTGAAACAAAAGGGTGAGCACAACTAGCCCAGTAAAGAATATCATGACTAAAGATAAATAAGTTATCAATAGCCTTCAATAGAATTAAATCAGAGATTTAAAATATATGGTATATGATAAAAATTTCAACCATAGTTGCATTGGAACGAGCAATCCATTAGAAGAGTCAAATAGACTATAAAGTCTATTATCTTCTCCACGTTAAAAGTCCACCAACAATGTTTTATCCCTGTAACATCAATCAACAATTCCTGTCCACAATCACGTGTATAACTCATAATCGTAATTGTAGTTCTAAATTCCTTTTCTCATCCAGGACAAAGATAATTTACATCATCTGAAACATTAAACATCATGATTATACTAAATCACGGTTCATGTTCATAATCATACTAATAAATTCATCTCTACACTACGGCCCAAAGATATTCATCAACAAGTCATCTTTGCACTAAATACCAAAGATATTCAACAACAGGTCATCCTTGCATTACGAGCCAAAGATATTCATCAACAACTCATTTTTGCACTACAGGCCAAAGATATTCAACAACAAGTCATCTTTGCATTACGAGCCAAAGATATTCATCAACAACTCATCTTTGCACTACAGGCTAAAGATATTCAACAACAAGTCATCTTTACATTACGAGCCAAAGATATTCATCAATAATTTATCTTTGCACTACGGGCCAAAGATATTAATCAATAATTCATCTTGGCACTACAGGCCAAAGATATTCCTCAACAGTTCATATTTGCACTACATGCCAAATATATTCATATCTCAAAGAAATATATAATCATTTTAAAACTTATATAAATAATAATTATAACCATGTTGATCAATTCACCTTTGCACTTAAGCTAAATATATTTAATTATAAATTTAATGGTCATGATCATACCAGTTAACAATTCATCTTTGCACTACAGGCCAAAGATATTCCTCACGATCATACCAATAATTTACCCATCTTTACACTCATGTGAAAGAGAAATTCAACATCAGTGTTATAAAAATGTTATATATGATAATAAAAATAATATGATCAACAACTGCATTTATTTTTAAGAGAAACAATCATAAATCAACGATAAATTGGTCAAAAAAAAGAAACTAATTTTGTCGTGAATAGTACCCGTGAATAGTAACTCGTAATTAGTAACTCGTGAATAGTAACTCGTGAATAGTAACCCCGACTCAAAAAGGTAGAAATTCCACAATAAAATTTATACCAATATTTTTATATAATGATATTGAAAGAATAACATTTCTTAAACTTATAAACAATTTATTTTAATTGTTTACACTTTATTAAATAATACATTTAATCATCATAAAATGCCAAACTCTTAAAATTTCATCACCAATAACCAAAACCCTCATAAAAAATCTGCATATACCTCATATAGGATTCTCAAGCCATAAAATCCTATTTTCCAATTTTCTTACTTCACATAATATATTTAATTTATTTACTCATAACCAGTCTATTTTTATGAATATTGAACATACATTTTTCTCAAAATTTTTAAAACTCATTTACTATTTTTCATATGGCCAAAACTGCCGAATATTTAGACATTTATCATAAATTATACTTTTATCCAAAAATTCCGAAATTCACAGAGTACACTGATATTATATAGATATACTTTCAATAAAAATTTCATTAATTTTGGAGTTAACCACAAGGAGTTATAAGCGGTTACTTTTAAAATAGTCTTTTCTCATAAAATTCATAACTCTTAATCTATAAATCCAAAAATCACCATTTTTGGACACAATCAAGAAAATCATCAAAATATCATTTCAAATTTTTCCAAAATTTTTGAAGGTCAGAAAAATTACGAAACTGAAAATCATGACGACCCTTAAAATCCCTTACTATCCCTTACAATCCCTTACCTCAAAAGAGCAGTACTTCTGACTGGATATCGGATATGACGCTGAAGAAAACTTGCACTGATGAATAGCAACTCACCAAGTATCTAAATACTCACAAAATACACTCAATAATCTAGAGAAAGAAAGAGAGAAAACTTATTTCTGGTGTGATTTTGAATTCTAACTTAGCTCTCTATTTATAGGAAAATGTTAGCACGCCGAAGCAGACTTGACCTGCTACCTGATGGCTTTACCTGCTACTATTGTCACCCACCACATTTGAAATAAAATTCAGCACATTTCTTCACCAACCATAAGTGGGGTCCACTCAATTCTAGAATTTTCCACCAAAATCATTTATAAATCTAATTTTCAAATCAGTCACCTCTTAAAATTCATAACAAATCATACGTTTATTTTTAACGGTTCAAAATTTGTGAACATATACTCAACTTATATATGTATAACATATCCAAAAATCACAACGATCCAACGGTCAGATTAAAAATTATAACTCACACAATATATCTCAAGAACAGTGATTTAATTTTCAATACATCCATACCGACAAAAACACCTCAACATTAATTCCTTCAATAATAACCACATAAATAAATCTATCATTTATATCCACATCAAATAAATATTTCATTATCATATAGATCAATAATTAATTATTCACAAATAATATTACAGAATCACAATTATGACAACCAGGCCGTTCCCAGGAAAGAGGGGGCTTTCTAATAAGGATTTCTCCTTACTGGCGCGCAATTAGATGACCAAACCTCTCCTTAGACAGAACTTTCTAGACATTGCCAATAATGCTATCTAATAATATTATTCAAAAATTATTGATCTGATAATAAAAAATACTGTGCAGCATCAATTATTGAAACAACAATAATATAAAATATCAACGCATCAATTATTGAATCAATAAAATAAAATATTAAACAGTAACTACTGTAACAATTATTGAGTAGTGCCTTTTTATGTAAGGATCAAAAATTCAAAAATACTGTGAAAAATCGTGTGCTACTGTGTAACCACGCGTATTACTGTATTTTAACCACCGGGTATTCCAACAGTGTTAACGGTAACAACTACGCCGTTATTTATAAAAACTCAATTTTGTCGTTTTCTTCATCCGACAGTTATTATGTTATGGGACCCACAAATGGCTGTGCCGTCGTACGAATATTCTCCGACAACAAGAATATTCCACGACCAAACGAATATTCCCCGACAACAATAAGTATTTTATAGCCACTTGCTTATTTTGAAAAAATTTCACATATCACCCTTAACTTTACCTTTTTATTAATTTAACTATTTACTAAATAGAAAAATTGAATACTTTTATATCATAAAATTCGGGGTCTTACAATCTTCCCTTCTTATAAAATTTCGTCCTCGAAATTTACGTACCTGGTATTTCAAAGAGTTGAGAATACCTTGATTTCATTTCAGATTCCATCTTCCCTTTCATCATGATTTTTCCATTGCTCATCTTCTGTATTTCAGATATCATTCTAGAATACAGCTTCAAAATAAAGGTTAATTGACATATCACAATTTGTCAACTTAAGTAAGAAAATTTAGCTTAGGTAGGACACACTAGCGAAGGATTTACACGTCTCTCCCTTCCTAGTTCTAATCTCGAATCTCCACCAGAGATCATATCCCTAAGCTCTGATACCAACTGTGACAACCCCAAAACAGGTCCATTCCATCCAACTTATTCTGAGTCGCCAAATACATGGTACAGAAAATAACTACAACTTTATTACAACAATTATCGTGCAAACTACAACAACACATATGTTGTGTGTTTGGATACAAAGATATTCCTCAATAGTTTATATTTGCACTACATGCCAAATATATTCATATCTCAAAGAAATATATAATCATTTTAGAACTTATATAAACAATAATTATAACCATGTTGATCAATTCACCTTTGTACTTAAGCTAAATATATTTAATTATATATTCAATGGTCATGATCATACCAGTTAACAATTCATCTTTGCACTACAGGCCAAAGATATTCCTCACGATCATACCAATAATTTACCCATCTTTACACTCAAGTGAAAGAGAAATTCAACATCAGGGTTACAAAAATATTATATATGATAATAAAAACAATATGATCAACAACTGCATTTATTTTTAAGAGAAATAATCATAAATCAACGATAAATTGGTTAGAAAAAGAAACCAATTTTTGTCGTGAATAGTACCTGTGAATAGTAACTCGTGAATAGTAACTCGTAAATAGTAACTCGTGAATAGTAACTCGTGAATAGTAACCCCGACTCAAAAAGGTAAAAATTCTACAATAAAATTTATATCAATATTTCGGTATAATGATTTTGAAAGAATAACATTTCTTAAACTTATAAACAATTTATTTTAATTGTTTACACTTTATTAAATAATATATTTAATCATCATAAAATGCCAAATTCTTAAGATTTCATCACCAATAACAAAAACCCTCATCAAAAATCTGCATATACCTCATATAGGATTCTCAAGCCATAAAATCCTATTTTCCAATTTTCTTACTTCACATAACATATTTAATTCATTTACTCATAACTAGTCTATTTTTATGAAAAATACCAAATCAGTTCCAAAAATATTTCTTTTCTGGGATTTAGCAGAATATTGTCCCATATTGAACATATATTTTTCTCAGAATTTTTAAAACTAATTTACTATTTTTCATATGGGCAAAACTGCTGAATATTTGGACATTTATCATAAATTGTACTTTTATCTAAAAATTCTGAAATTCACAGAGTACACTGATATTATATAGATATACTTCTAATAAAAATTTCATCAATTTTGGAGTTAACCACAAGGAGTTTTAAGCGGTTATTTTTAAAATAGTCTTTTCTCATAAAATTCATAACTCTTAATCTATACATCCAAAAATCACCATTTTTGGACACAATCAAGAAAACTTATCAAAATATCATTTCAAATTTTTCCTGAATTTTTGAAGGTCAGAAAAATTACGAAACTGAAAATCATAACGACCCTTAAAATCCCTTACTATCCCTTACAATCCCTTACCTCAAAAGAGCAGTACTTCTGACTGTATATCGGATATGACACTGAAGAAAACTTGCACTGATGAATAGCAACTCACCAAGTATCTAAATACTCACAAAATAAATTCAATAATCTAGAGAGAGAAAGAGAGAAAACTTATTTTTGGTGTGATTTTGAATTCTAACTTAGCCCTCTATTTATAGAAAAATATTAGCACGCCGAAGCAGACTTGACCTGCTACCTGATGGCTTTACCTGCTACTATTGTCACCCACCACATTTAAATTAAATTCAGCACATTTCTTCATCAACCACAAGTGGGGTCCACTCAATTCTAGAATTTTTCACCAAAATCATTTATAAACCTAATTTTCGAATCAGTCACCTCTTAAAATTCATAACAAATCATACGTTCATTTTTAACGGTTCAAAATTTGTGAACATATACTCAACTTATATATGTATAACATATCCAAAAATCACAACGATCCAACGGTCAGATTAAAAATTATAACTCACACAATATATCTCAAGAACAGTGATTTAATTTTTAATACATCCATTCCGACAAAAACACCTCAACATTAATTCCTTCAATAATAACCACATAAATAAATCTATCATTTATATCCACATCAAATAAATATTTCATTATCATATAGATCAATAATTAATTATTCACAAATAATATTACAGAATCACAATTATGACAACCAGGTCGTTCCCAGGAAAGAGGGGGCTTTCCAATAAGGATTTCTCCTTACTGGCGCGCAATTATATGACCAAACCTCTCCTTAGACAGAACTTTCTAGACATTGCCAATAATACCATCTAATAATATTATTCAAAAATTATTGATCTGATAATGAAAAATACTGTGCAGCATCAATTATTGAAATAACAATAATATAAAATATCAACGCAGCAATTATTGAATCAATAAAATAAAATATTAAACAGTAACTACTGTAACAATTATTGAGTAGTGCCTTTTTACGTAAGGATCAAAAATTCAAAAATACTGTGAAAAACCATGTGCTACTGTGTAACCACGCGTATTACTGTATTTTAACCACCGGGTATTCCAACAGTGTTAACGGTAACAACTACGCCGTTATTTATAAAAACTCAATTTTATCGTTTTCTTCATCCGACAGTTATTATGTTATGGGACCCACAAATGGCTGCGCCGTCGTACGAATATTCCCCGACAACAAGAATATTCCACGACCAAACGAATATTTCCCGAGAACAATAAGTATTTTATAGCCACTTGCTTATTTTGAAAAAATTTCACATATTACCCTTAACTTTAACTTTTCATCAATTTAACTATTTACTAAATAGAAAAATTGAATACTTTTGTTTCATAAAATTCGGGGTCTTACAGCTAAAGATGGTGAAAATGGGGTCAACACTAGAGATGATGGAATTGCCATGAGTTTTGATGACCTTTCTCTCAACGAGCGAGTTTGACAATTCCTTGAACAAGATTTCCATTACCCCCAAAAATTATAGGTTCGGAAGTGAGTTACAAGGACGCATGCGGATGCCCTCAAGAATCAGACCCTCCACAAGTCTAGAGTCTTTGTAATGTGTTTGTGATATTGTAAGACCCCAAAGTTTATGAAATAAAAGTATTTAATTTTTCTTATAATTACTATTCAGTAAATGGTTAAATTGATAAATATTAAAGTTAAGGGTGATATATGATTTTTTTTTCAAAATAAATAAGTGGTTATAAAATATTCATTGTTGTCGGGGAATATTCGTTTGATGGTGGAATATTCTTTCGGTCGGAGAATATTCGTACGACGGCACAGACATTTGTGGGCCCCATAACAGAATAATGGTCGGATGAAGAAAACGATAAATTTGAGTTTTTAGAAATAACAGCGTAATTGTTACCGTTAACACTGTTGGAATACCCGGTGGTTAAATTACAGTAATACGTGTTATTGCACAGTAGTTTTGAAATTATTGATCCGTACGTAAGAAGGCAGTACTGAATAATTATCACAGTAATTACTGTTCAATATTTTATTTTATTGATTCAATAATTGCTGCGTTGATATTTTATATTATTGTTGTTTCAATAATTGTTGCTGCACAGTATTTTTCATTATCAGATCAATAATTCATATTATTTAGAATAATATTATTAGATAGCATTATTGACAATGTCTAGAAAGTTTTGTCTAAGGAGAGGTTTGGTCATCTAATTGCGCGCCAGTAAGGAGAAATCCTTATCGGAAAGCCCCCTCTTTCCTAGGAACGGCTTGGTTGTCATAATTGTGATTCTGTAATATTATTTATGAATAATTAATTATTGATTTATATGATAAGAAAATATTTATTTTATGTTGGATATATTTATTGTGGTTAAAAATGAAGGAGTTTATGTTGAGGTGTTTTATTAGTTTTTTTGTCGGAATGGAGGTATTAAAAATCAAACCAGTGTTTTTGAGATATATTGCGAGGGTTATAATTTTTAATCCGACCGTTGGATTGTTGTGATTTTTGGATATGTTATACATATATAAGTTGAGTATATGTCCACAAATTTTGAACCGTTAAAAATGAACGTATGATTTGTTATGAATTTTAAGAGATGACTGGTTTAGAAATTATTGAAGTTTCGGAATTTATCATTTTGGTAGAAAATTTTAGAATTGGTAGGCCCCACTCTTGGTTGGTAAAAAAATATACTGAGATTTTTATTCAAATATGGTGGGTGAGAATAGTAACAGGTAAAGCCATCAGGTTGCAGGTTAAGTCTGCTTCGGTGTGCTAACATTTTTCTATAAATAGAGGGCTAAGTTAGAATTGAAAATTACACCAGAAACATAAGCTTTCTCTCTTTCTCTCTCTATATTATGAAGGATATTTTGTAAGTATTTAGATACTTTGAGAGTTGCTATTCAGTGCAAGTTTCCTTCGGCTTTGCATTCCAGTCAGAAATACTGCACTTTTGAGGTAAGGGATAGTAAGGAATTTTAAGGGTTATTATGATTTTCAGTTCGTAATTCTTCTGACCTTCAAAAAATTCTAAAAAAATTTGAAATGATATTTTGATGAGTTTTATTGATTGTGTCCAAAAATGGTGATTTTTGGATGTATATATTAAGAGTTATGAATTTTATGGGAAAAGACTATTTTAAAAGTAACCGCTTATAACTCCTTGTGGCTAACTCCAAAATTGATAAAATTTTTATTGAAAATATATCTATATAATATCAGTGTACTCTGTAAATTTTGGAATTTTTGGATAAAGGTACAATTTATGATAACTGTCTAAATATTCGGCTGTTTTGGCCATATGAAAAATAGTAAATGAGTTTTAAAAATTCTGAGAAAAATATATGTTCAATATGAGACTATATTCTACTGAATCGCAGAAAAGAAATATTTTTAGAACTGATTTGGTATTTCTTATGAAAATAGACTAGTTATGGACTAGTGAAGTAAGAAAATTAAAAAATAGGATTTTATGGCTTGAGAATCCTATATGAGGTATATGCAGATTTTTGATGAGGGTTTTGGTTATTGGTAATAAAATCTTATGAGTTTGGCATTTTAGAATGATTAAATGCATTATTTAGTAAAGTGTAAACAATTAAAATAAATTATTTATAAGCTTAAAAAATATTATTCTTTCAATATCATTATACCGAAATATTGGTATGGATTTTATTGTGAAATTTTTACCTTTTTCATGTCGAGTTACTATTCACGAGTTATTATTCACGAGTTACTATTTATGAGTTACTATTCACGAGTTACTATTCACGACAAAATTGGTTTTTTTTTAACCAAATTATAGTTGATTTATGAATATTACTCTTGAGATTAAATCTATATGTTGATTATATTGATTTTATTATCATATATAATATTTTTATAATCCTGATGTTGAATTTCTCTTTCACTTGAGTGTAAAGATGGGTAAATTATTGGTATGATCGTGACTGAGGAATATCTTTGGCCTGTAGTGCAAAGATGAATTATTAACCGGTATGATCATGACCATTGAATTTATAATTGAATATCTTTAGCTTAAGTGTAAAGATGAATTGATTAACATGGTTATAATTATTGTTTATATAAATTCTGAAATGATTATATATTTCTTTGAGATATTAATATATTTGGCCCATAGTGCAAATATGAACTGTTGATGAATATATTTGGCCTGTAGTGCAAATATGAACTGTTGTTGAATATCTTTGGCCTGTAGTGCAAAGATGAACTGGTGATGAATATCTTTGGCTCATAGTGCAAAGATGACCTGTGGTTGAATATCTTTGGCCAGTAGTGCAAAGATGAATTGTTAATGAATATCTTTGGCCCATAGTGCAAAGATGACATGTTGTTGAATATCTTTAGCCAGTAGTGCAAAGATGAACAAGTGTTGAGATGAACATGACCAACTGGTGATACAAATGAATATCTTTGGCCGTAGTGCAAAGATGAAGTTATTAGTATGATTATGAACATGAACTGTGATTTGGTGTAACCATGATCTTTGATGTTTTAGGTAAAGATAGGTGATGAAAATTATCTTCGTCTTGGATGAGAAGAGGAATTTAGAACTACAATTATGATTATGAGTTATTCATATGATTGTGGACCAGAATTGTTGATTGACGTTACATGGATAAAACATTGTTGGTGGATTTTTTAACATGGAGAAGATAATAGATTTTGTAGTCTATTTGACTCTTCTAATGGATTGCTCGTTCCGCTGCAACTATGGTTAAAAATTTTTATCATCTACCATATGTTCTAAATCTCTGATTTATTACTGTTGAAGGCTATTGATATTTTATTTATCTTGAGTCATGATATTCTTTACTGAGCTAGTTGTGCTCACCCTTCTGTTTCACAATTCCTTTCAGGTAATAAGAGTGTAGCTGGGTCGAGCGGGGATAACAAGGGAATAGAACGATGGTCATCATTTAGTAGTTATATTTGGTGAATAAAATAGGGTGAGGCGAACCCAACGTTGGAAGGGTGTTTTGTCACTATCATACAAGATGTCTAATGACATATAACCTCGTGTCATCATAAGACAGGGTTGTGCTCATCCACTTACTGAGTATCTTTACGAGCACTACCTATATAATCTTGGTATTTGTTTGAAGTATAATTTTCAATTAGAGACAGTGGAGATAATGATATGTCAAGAGAAGACTCACCATTGGGAAGAATATGATAGTAAACTTCTCGTTTTTCTTTGGGGTCTATTGGGTCAATCAAGGATAATTCTGTGGCCATATGATATCTATCATAACTTAGACGCATGGCCTCCCATGTATGAAGGTTTCCTTGAGCACTTCCCAAAGATTCTAATTTCTAAAACAGTTTTTGACTATACCTTTATGTAAGGTGTCATTGTGAGGTGCTGTCCACGGTTGGGACATGAGTCACATTTGGTATATATTTGTATCCAAACTCACAGCATATGTGTTGTTGTATTTTGCACGACAATTTTTGTAATAAAGTTGTAGTTATTTTCTGTACCATGTATTTGGCGACTCAGAATAGGCTGAATGGAATGGACCTATTTTGGGGTCGTTACATTTTGGTATCAGAGCTTAGGGATATGATCTTTAGCGGAGATCGGGAAATAGAACTAGGAGGGGAGAGATGAGTAAATCCTTCGCTAGTGTGTCCTACCTAAGCTTATTTGTTGGTCAGTCATAATATCGGGATATTATGTGATATGTTAATTTGTTCAATTAACCCTTGTTTTGAAGCTATATTCTAGAATGATATCTAAAATACAGGAGATGAGCAATGGAGAAATCATGATAACAGGGAAGATGGAATCTGAAATGAAAGCAAGGTATTCTCAACTCTTTAAAATACCAGGTACGTAAATTTCGGGGACGAAATTTTATAAAGAGGGGAGATTGTAAGACCCCGAATTTTATGAAATAAAAGTATTCAATTTTTCTTATAATTACTATGACGCCCCCAAAATATGTATACAATACCCATTTTGAGTCGCCAAATACATGGTACAAAAAGTAAACTACAACTTTAATAATACAATTGTCGTGCAAAATACGACAACACATACTGTGAGTTTAAATACAAATATTGTCTTCTAGACAATATCCACACTCAAATAAGTCTTCATTATAATTATTGAAATACTATTTTACAAAATAGTGAGGACTGCTAACACAACTGACTGGAAACATCACTCCACACCCCGACTAGTTCCCGCTATATTCTCACCTCCTGAGAAGAAAAATAGAACAAAAAAGGAAAAGGGTGAGCTCAACTAGCCAAGTAAAGAATATTATGACTAAGATATACAACAAATTATCATTAGTATTCAACAGGAAAAAATCTGATAGAATATAATCGACAACAAGTTTTAGATCAACAACTGCAGCGGAAACAACAAACTATTAGAAGAGTCAAGTAGAGAAAGAATTGTACTATCTTCTAAGATTTAAAAGTCCATCATCAGTATTTTATCCCTGTAACATCAATCAATATACATCTTTATCCAAATATTCATCTTTGCACTACAGGCCAAAGATATTCATTTGTATCACCTGTCAGTCATGTTCATCTCAACACCTGTTCATCTTTGCACTACAGGCCAAAGATATTCATCAAGTAATTATACATCTTTGCACTACAGGCCAAAGATATTCAGTAGTATCATCATTTAGGACTGAAGATGATGAAAAATATTTTAAAGAAAACGAATCCAGTGAGATAAAAGAATAAATATTAGGGATTCGTATTACAGTTTATCCAAGTTCAATAATACCCCATAATAACCAATTTTGAAGCAGAATTCAAAAATAAAGATTAAAACATGGATACAATCAAAGATAGTAACCATAATAGACATCTTGGACAAAAAGAGAAAATTTTATTTTTAGATGAATAGTGCCGTATTCGTGAATAGTGCCGTATACGTGAATAGTAACTCCGACACAAAAAGTTCTAAATTTGATAAAAAGTTCATATCAATATTTCGGCATAATGATATTGAAGAAAATATCATTTAAGAAGAAGATAATATCCCTTACCTCAAAATATCAGTACTTCTGGTCGGAATACCGGTATAAGGCTGAAAGAAACTTGCTCTGATGAATAGAAACTCTCAAAGTATCTAAATACTCACAAAAAATACTCAATAATCTAGAGAGAGAAAGAGAGAAAACTTGTTTCTGGTGTGATTTTCAATTCTAACTTAGCCCTCTATTTATAGAAAAATGTTAGCACGCCGAAGCAGACTTAACCTGCAACCTGTTGGCTTTACCTGCTACTATTCCCAACCACCACATTTGAATAAAAATCTTAGCACATTTCTTCACCAACGAAGAGTGCGGCTCACCAATTCTAGAATTTTCCACCAAAATGATAAACTCCGAAAATTCAACAATTTATGAACCAGTCATCTCGTAAAATTCATAACAAATCATACATTCATTTTTAACGGTTCAAAATTTGTGGACATATACTCAACTTATATATGTATAACATATCCAAAAATTACCACGATCCAACGGTCAGATTAAAAATTATAACCCCCGCAAAATATCTCAAAAACCCTGATTTTTAATACCTCCATTCCGATAAAAATACTGATAAAAACCTCAACATTAACTCCTTCATTTTTAACCACAAAAATATATCCCTCATTTATATTCACATAAAATAAATATTTTCTTATCATATGAATCAATAATTAATTATTCACAAATAATATTACAGAATCACAATTATGACAACCAGGCCGTTCCCAGGAAAGAGGGGGCTTTTCAATAAGAATTTTTCCTTACTGACGCGCAATTAGATGACCAAACCTCTCATTAGACAGAACTTTCTAGACATTGTCAATAATGTTATCTAATAATATTATTCAAATAATATGAATTATTGATCTGATAATGGGAAATACTGTGCAGTGACAATTATTGAAACAACAATAATATAAAATATCAACACAACAATTATTGAATTAATAAAATAAAATATTAAACAGTAACTACTGTAACAATTATTGAGTAGTGCCTTTCTTCGTAAGAATCAATAATTCAAAAATACTATGCAATCCGTGTGCTACTGTGCGACCATGCGTATTACTATATTTTAACCACCGGGTATTCTAATAGTATTAATAGTAACAACTACGCCGTTAATTATAAACAACTTATACTTGTCGTTTTCTTCATCCAATCGCTTTCCGTTATGGGGCCCACACAAGGCTGCACCGTCGTACGAATATTCCCCTACAGCAAGAATATTCCACGACCAAACGAATATTCACCGACCAAAAATAAATATTTTATAACCACTTGCTTATTTGAAATATTTGCACATTTTACCCATAACTAACCACATTAATCAAATCAACTCTTTCTATTTAAAAATAAAAAATAGAGGAAATTTAATTTTATTTATTAATAAGTTGGGGTCTTACAACCTCCACTCCTTATGAAATTTCGTCTTCGAAATTGACGTACGTACCTGGTGTTTCGAAAAGGTGAGGATACCTCGCTTTCATTTTTGATTCCAACTCCCAAGTTATTTCTTCAATAGCATGATTTCTCCATAAAACCTTAACTTGTGGTATAACCTTCGTGCATAGGACATGTTCTTTCCTATCCAATATCTTAACAGGTACCTCCTCGTACGTTACATCTTCGGCTATCTCATCTGGTTCTAACGCAATAATATGATTCGGGTCGTCCACATATTTACGTAACATCGATACGTGAAAAACATTATGAACATGCGACATACTTAGCGTTAAGATGAGTCTATAGGCCACAGTTCCTACTCGATCGAGGATTTCAAATAAATCAAAGGCTTGAGCTTTCTTCTCTTCATCGACTCTTACTTCTAGAATAACACATTCTTGCACCTTCTTCTTTATATTCATCAGCTCCAGATCTGTAGCTTGAGCGGCTTTAACGTTATCGATTAAAGTCGATTTTACTCGTATATCATCACGTGGGTCCCTAGAGTCATTAACTCTATCTCTATCATTTATAAATTATACAAAATAGGTCTTTGTGTTCAACAATATCACACTCGTACTCGCGCACAATCTTCTACTTAACGCGTCAGCTACCACGTTCGCTTTTTCAGGATGGTATGGTCAGAACAGGTTCTGAATGAGTCTCCTCTTGAGCTATTGGAAAATCTTCTCGCATTCCTCGCTCCATACGAATTTTGTATCTTTCTGAGTCAGCTAAGTTAACGGAGTAGCGATTCGAGAAAATCCTTCTATGAATCTCCGATAGTAACTCGTTAAGCCCAGAAAGCTACGTACTTTGGTCATCGACTTCGGTTGCTCTCAATTGTGATTCATATCCCAATCTTGGATAACACGTCATAATAGCACCTATTGTTTTACCACCACACAAATATAGAGTCCCTTACGGAGAGTCTGGCTTTGGTACATTCCACAAAGGAAGTCACCAAATAGAGGCTCGGGTACCAACTTCTATAGTTGGGTTTTTAACTCCTGAAGTTCAATAGGAGCTATTCAATATGAGATTTTAGAAATGGGTTTTGTATCGGGTTGAAAATCAATACAAAAATTCAATATCACGCTCTGGGTTAAGCTAGGAAATACGTCAGGAAATTCACTAACAACAGAAATATCATTCAAATCTGACGTATTTTTGTTCAAGTCCATGACATGGGCTAAGAAAGCTTGACATCCGTTTTTCAATAAACGAATGGCTTTATGGCTTGGTATGACAACGATTGATTTTAGTGATTTGGTTGCTTGAATTCGCATCACAGGTTGGTTAGGAATATGAAAACTAACAACCTTACGAAAACAATCAATTTTAGCATGATGAGTAGTTAACCAATCAATTCCTAAAATCACATCAAAAGCAAGTATCTTTAAAGAGATAAGGTCAACAGGTAATGTGATTGTGCCAACTTGGATTAAGCAAGATTTATAAACTGTAGATGTAATGAAAGTTTCTCCTAACGGAGTCTCCACAGATAGGTCAAAGTCTAATTTCTCCGGAGTCAAGTTTAAACGTTGAGCACAAGCAGGAGAGATAAAAGAATGGGTAGAACCGGTATCTAGTAAGGTATAAACTTCGCAAGAATTTATAATTAACTAACCCGTTATACATTCGTTCGGGTTCCTCGCATTTTGGGCAGTCACGACAAACGCTCTTCCAGAAACCGCCGACTTTATTTTGTCCGTATCCGCCTTTGGTGTCACCGTCCCAGCTGGACTTGGTTTTGCTATAGTACAATCTCGAGCGATATGTCCTTCCTTTCCATAATTATAACATACCTTGAACTGTTGTGGGCAGTTTGGACTTATATGTCCCTCCTCTTCGCATCTGTAACATCTAACTGGCGGTCATTCTCATCCCCTAGAATTTGTTCCTGGTGCTGGTGCTGCTGTCGACGTCTTCCTGTCATCGTTAAATCTTCTCTTCTTGAAATTTCCACTTGACTCACCTCTCCTATTATCATGGCCACGATGACCACCCGAGTGGTTACCACTTTTGTCTGTATTTTTCCCTCCTCGCTGGTTCTCATCGCTCCGATGACTGCTGTCACCAGTATGACCCTGGTTGTGGTCTCTCGGTTGAACATACTCATTATCTCGCTCTAATAATTGAGCCATGTTTACAACATCTGAATATAAAGAAAATTTATGAGAGATAAGATATTATCGAATCTCGGGTTTTAAACCTCTCAGAAACATCCTTGTCATTCGTTCCTCATTCTCGACCAAATGAGGTGCAAACCTGGATAACTTTGCAAACTTCGCTTCATACTGGGACACCGTCATGTTATTTTGTTCCAGTCTAATAAACTCTACCTCCTTCATATGACGAATACTTTCAGGAAAGTACTTGTCATTAAACAGTTTTTGAAATGTTTCCCATGACATGTTGAGTGCGTCAGGCTGGGTACGCTTCACCGACTCCCACCAGTAGTCTGCCTCACCGCGAAACATAAAGGTGGCGAATGGAACCTTCTGTTCCTCCGTGCATCACAAGACATCGAATATCTTGGTAATTTACTTGACCCACGTTTCCACCATGATCGGATTCGGCTTTCCCTTAAATTCTGGTGGTCTCAACTCTTTGAACTGCTTGGCTATGATAGACCGCGCGTTGTTATCATTTCCACCCTTATTCTGCACACGAGTCTCCTTCGTCTGATTTTGCATGAACTGCAAAAAGCTCCTAAACATTCCATCATTCATCGTTTGCTCGGTAACGTTGTTTACAGGAGGAATATTGCCTTCCTGTTGCACGTTCCCCTGGGTGGTGATCAAAGGTGTCTCCACGATTTGATTTACTCCATTATTAACGTTCTCAGCTGCCATTCTTAAATACTGCCATAAAATAAGGGTTAATAGTCATGTCATATATTATCCCTATACTCTGACCGATCAAATAAACACCAAATAAACTTAGTCAGGTCATACTAGCGAAGGAATTCCCCGTCTCTCCCCTCCTAGTTCTTGTCTCACATCTCAGCCAGGGATCATATCCCTAAGCTCTGATACCAACTATGACGCCCCCAAAATTGGTATACAACACCCATTCTGAGTCGCCAAATAAATGGTACAAAAAGTAAACTATAACTTCAATAATACAATTATTGTGCAAAATACGACAACACATACTGTGAGTTTAAATACAAATATTGTCTTCTAGACAATATCCACACTCAAATAAGTCTTCATTACAATTATTGAAACACTATTTTACAAAATAGTGAGGACTGCTAACACAACTGACTGGAAACATCATTCCACACCCCGACTAGTTCCCGCTATATTCTCACCTCCTGAGAAGAAAAATGGAACAAAAAAGGAAAAGGGTGAGCTCAACTAGCCCAGTAAAGAATATTATGACTAAGATAATATACAATAAATTATCATTAGTATTCAACAGGGAAAAATCTGATAGAATATAATCGACAACAAGTTTTAGATCAACAATTGCAGCGGAAATAGCAAACCATTAAAAGAGTCAAGTAGAGAAAGAATTCTACTATCTTCTAAGATTTAAAAGTTCATCATCAATATTTTATCCCTGTAACATCAATCAATATACATCTTTATCCAAATATTCATCTTTGCATTACAGACCAAAGATATTCATTTGTATCGCCTGTCAGTCATGTTCATCTCAACACCTGTTCATCTTTGCACTACAGGCCAAAGATATTCATCAAGTAATCATACATCTTTGCACTACAGGCTAAAGATATTCAGTAGTATCATCATTTAGAACTGAGGATGATAAAAAATATTTTAAAGAAAACGAATCCAGTGAGATAAAAGAACAAATATTAGGGATTCGTATTACAGTTTATCCAAGTTCAATAATACCCCATAATAACCAATTTTGAAGCAGAATTTAAAAATAAAGATCAAAACATGGATACAATCAAAGATAGTAACCATAATAGACATCTTGGACAAAAAGAAAAATTTTTATTTTTCAATGAATAGTGCCGTATTCGTGAATAGTGTCGTATACGTGAATAGTAACGTATACGTGAATAGTAACTCCGACACAAAAAGTTCCAAATTTGATAAAAAGTTCATATCATTATTTTGACATAATGATATTGAAGAAAATATCATTTACGAAGAAGATAATATCCGTTACCTCAAAATATCAGTACTTCTGGTCGGAATACCGGTATAAGGCTGAAAGAAACTTGCTCTGATGAATAGAAACTCTCAAAGTATCTAAATACTCACAAAATACACTCAATAATATAGAGAGAGAAAGAGAGAAAGAGAGAAAGAGAGAAAACTTGTTTCTGGTGTGATTTTCAATTCTAACTTAGCCCTCTATTTATAGAAAAATGTTAGCACGCCGAAGCAGACTTAACCTGTAACCTGATGGCTTTACCTGCTACTATTTCCAACCACCACATTTGAATAAAAATCTCAGCACATTTCTTCACCAACCAAGAGTGGGACTCACCAATTCTAGAATTTTTTACCAAAATGATAAACTCTGAAAATTTAACAATTTCTGAACCAGTCATCTCGTAAAATTCATAATAAATCATACATTCATTTTTAACGGTTCAAAATTTGTGGACATATTCTCAACTTATATGTGTATAACATATCCAAAAATTACCACGATCCAACGGTCGGATTAAAAATTATAACCCCCGCAAAATATCTCAAAAATCTTGATTTTTAATACCTCCATTCCGACAAAAATACTGATAAAAACCTCAACATTAACTCCTTCTTTTTTAACCACAAAAATATATCCCTCATTTATATCCACATAAAATAAATATTTCCTTATCATATGAATCAATAATTAATTATTCACAAATAATATTACAGAATCACATTTATGACAACCAGGCTGTTCCCAGGAAAGAGGGGGCTTTCCAATAAGAATTTCTCCTTACTGGCGGGCAATTAGATGACCAAACCTCTCCTTAGACAAAACTTTCTAGACATTTCCAATAATGTTATTTAATAATATTATTCAAATAATATGAATTATTGATCTGATAATGGAAAATACTGTGCAGTGACAATTATTGAAACAACAATAATATAAAATATCAACGCAGCAATTATTGAATCAATAAAATAAATTATGAAACAGTAACTACTGTAACAATTATTGAGTAGTGCCTTCCTTCGTAAGAATTAATAATTCAAAAATACTGTGTAATCCGTGTGCTACTGTGCAACCATGCGTATTACTATATTTTAACCACCAGGTATTCCAACAGTATTAACGGTAACAACTACGCCGTTAATTATAAACAACTTATACTTGTCGTTTTCTTCATCCAATCATTTTTCGTTATGGGGCCCACACAAGGCTGCGCCGTCGTACGAATATTCCCCGACAGCAAGAATATTCCACGACCAGACGAATATTCACCGACCAAAAATAAATATTTTATAACCACTTGCTTATTTGAAATATTTGCGTATTTTACCCATAACTAACAACATTAATCAAATCAACCCTTTCTATTTAAAAATAAAAAATAGAGGAAATTTAATTTTATTTATTAATAAGTTGGGGTCTTACAATTACTATTCAGTAAATGGTTAAATTGATAAATGTTAAAGTTAAGGGTGATATATGAATTTTTTTCCAAAATAAACAAGTGGTTATAAAATATTCATTGTTGTCGGGGAATATTCGTTTGGTCGTGGAATATTCTTTCGGTCGGAGAATATTCGTACGACGGCGCAGACATTTGTGGGCCCCATAACAGAATAACGGTCAGATGAAGAAAACGACAAATTTGAGTTTTTATAAATAACTGCGTAATTATTACCGTTAACACTGTTAGAATACCCGGTGGTTAAAATACAGTAATACGTGTTATTGCACAGTATTTTTGAAATTATTGATCCTTACGTAAGAAGGCACTACTGAATAATTGTCACAGTAATTACTGTTCAATATTTTATTTTATTGATTCAATAATTGTTGCGTTGATATTTTATATTATTGTTGTTTCAATAATTGTTGCTGCACAGTATTTCCCATTATCAGATCAATAATTCATATTATTTAGAATAATATTATTAGATAGAATTATTGACAATGTCTAGAAAGTTCTGTCTAAGGAGAGGTTTGGTCATCTAATTGCGCGCCAGTAAGAAAAAATCCTTATCGGAAAGCCCCCTCTTTCCTGGGAACGGCCTGGTTGTCATAATTGTGATTTTGTAATATTATTTATGAATAATTAATTATTGATTTATATGATAAGAAAATATTTATTTTATGTTGGATATATTTATTGTGGTTAAAAATGAAGGAGTTTATGTTGAGGTGTTTTATCAGTTTTTTTGTCGAAATGGAGGTATTAAAAATCAAACCAGTGTTTTTGAGATATATTGCGGGAGTTATAATTTTTAATCCGACCGTTGGATCGTTGTGATTTTTGGATATGTTATACATATATAAGTTGAGTATTTGTCCACAAATTTTGAACCGTTAAAAATGAACGTATGATTTGTTATGAATTTTAAGAGATGACTGGTTTAGAAATTATTGAAGTTTCGAAATTTATCATTTTGGTGGAAAATTCTAGAATTGGTGGGCCCCACTCTTGGTTGGTAAAAAAATATGCTGAGATTTTTATTCAAATATGGTGGGTGGGAATAGTAACAGGTAAAGCCATCAGGTTGCAGGTTAAGTCTGCTTCGACGTGCTAACATTTTCCTATAAATAGAGGGCTAAGTTAGAATTGAAAATCACACCAGAAATATAAGCTTTCTCTCTTTCTCTCTCTATATTATGAAGCATATTTTGTGAGTATATTTTGTGTCCAAAAATGGTGATTTTTGGATATATATATTAAGAGTTATGAATTTTACGGAAAAAGACTATTTTAAAAGTAACCGCTTATAACTCCTTCTAGTTAACTCCAAAATTGATAAAATTTTTACTGGAAATATATCTATATAATATCAGTGTACTCTGTGAATTTTGGAATTTTTGGATAAAGGTATAATTTATGATAAATGTTTAAATATTCGGCTGTTTTGGCCATATGAAAAATAGTATATGAATTTTAAAAATTCTGAGAAAAATATATGTTCAATATGGGACTATATTCTACTAAATCCCAGAAAAGAAATATTTTTGGAACTGATTTGGTATTTTTCATGAAAATGGACTAGTTATGAGTAAATGAATTAAATATGTTATGTGAAGTAAAAAAAATTGGAAAATAGGATTTTATGGCTTGAGAATCCTATATGAGGTATATGTAGATTTTTTATGAGGGTTTTGATTATTGGTAATGAAATCTTATGAGTTTGGCATTTTAGGATGATTACATGCATTATTTAGTAAAGTGTAAATAATTAAAATAAATTGTTTATAAGCTTAAAAAAATATTATTTTTTCAATATCATTATACCGAAATATTGGTATGAATTTTATTATGGAATTTCTACCTTTTTCATGTCGAGTTAGTATTCATGAATTACTATTCACGAGTTACTATTCATGAGTTACTATTCATGAGTTACTATTCACGACAAAATTGGTTTATTTTTCTGACCAAATTATAGTTGATTTATGAATATTACTCTTGAGTTTAAATCTATATGTCGATTATATTGATTTTATTATCATATATAACATTTTTGTAACCCTGATGTTGAATTTCTCTTTCACTTGAGTGTAAAGATGGGTAAATTATTGGTATGATCGTGACTGAGGAATATCTTTGGCCTGTAGTGCAAAGATAAATTGTTAATCGGTATGATCATGACCATTGAATTTATAGTTGAATATCTTTAGCTTAAGTGTAAAGATGAATTGATTAACATGGCTATAATTATTGTTTATATAAATTCTGAAATGATTATATATTTCTTTGAGATATTAATATATTTGGCCTATAGTGCAAATATAAACTGTTGATGAATATATTTGGCCTGTAGTGCAAATATGAACTGTTGTTGAATATCTTTGGTCTGTAGTGTAAAGATGAACTGGTGATGAATATCTTTGGCTCATAGTGCAAAGATGACTTTGTAGTCTATTTGACTCTTCTAATGGATTGCTCGTTCCGCTGCAACTATGGTTGAAATTTTTTATCATCTACCATATGTTCTAAATCTCTGATTTATTACTGTTGAAGGCTATTGATAATTTATTTATCTTGAGTCATGATATTTCTTTACTGGGCTAGTTGTGCTCACCCTTCTGTTTCACAATTCCTTTCAGGTAATAAGAGTGTAGCTGGGTTGAGCGGGGGTAACAAGGAAATAGAACGGTGGTTATCATTTAGTAGTTATATTTGGTGAATAAAATAGGGTGAGGCGAACCCAACGTTGGAAGGGTGTTTTGTCACTATCATACAAGATGTCTAATAACATACAACCTCGTGTCATCATAAGACAGGGTTGTGCTCATCCACTTGCTGAGTATCTTTACGAGCACTACCTCTATAATCTTGGTGTTTGTTTGAAGTATAATTTTCAATTAGAGACAGTGGAGATAATGATATGTCAAGAGAAGACTCACCATTGGGAAGAATATGATAGTAAACTTCTCGTTTTTCTTTGGGGTCTATTGGGTCAATCAAGGATAATTCTGTGGCCATATGATATCTATCATAACTTAGACGCATGGCCCCCCATGTACGAAGGTTTCCTTGAGCACTTCCCAAAGATTCTAATTTTTAAAACAGTTTTTGACTATACCTTTATGTAAGGTGTCATTGTGAGGTGCTGTCCACGGTTGGGACATGAGTCACATTCGGTATATATTTGTATCCAAACTCACAGCATATGTGTTGTTGTATTTTGCACGACAATTGTTGTAATAAAGTTGTAGTTATTTTCTGTACCATGTATTTGGCGACTCAGAATAGGTTGGATGGAATGGACCTATTTTGGGGTCGTTACAGCTATCCTCTTGTTCCAGTGGCGAAAAACAAGACCTTCTGTCGAAATTTCTGAGCGTACTGCTTTCTTGCTCTCAATGATGAGAAGTGGAAGCTGAAATGGGGATTCTGCTTGGTTATATGTGTCCAATATGTTTCTTCTGCTCCAGTATTTGTTGATATGTAATGTCATTGTAACATTCTAGAATTTTAAAGTGTAATATTAAATACTTATTGATTTATATAAGTATTTAATGGATATGTTTATGGTTGAATAAATAATTGTTCAATTTGAGTTGATGTGGTTTAGTTAATTATTTGCTAAATAAATAATTAAATATTAAATATCAAATATCTATTTGCAATATTAAATATTTAATGAATTATATATGTATTTAATGGCAATTTGAGTTGATGTGATTTAGTTAATTATTTGTTGAATAAATAATTAAGGAGCTAAGGAAATTAATTATTATGAGATCATATAATAAATTAATTTAATAAATAAGCTAGAGAGCTTACAGTGATTTAAATAAATTATAATATTTTAAATAGGAAATTGTAATTTAAAATATTAGTTGGTTAAATAAAATTATAATTATAAAGAAATTATAGTTTTTGATAATGATTTATATGTTAAAGTAATTTAATAGATTAATGTTTTAATTGATTTATTAATTAAATAGAAGTGTGACAAATAGCCTTGCTATAAAGGAGTTACTAAAATAAATTAAAAGAGTTTAATTTAGTTTTGGCCAAACAAGTCTTATTGCATATTAAGTCTTTAATCTAATAGTGTTTTATCAAACAAGGCATAAGGATTAATCCATTTGTTTTAAATCAATTTACCAAACAAGGTGTAAGGATTAAAGGGTTATTTTTATTAGCTTAACCAAACAAGCCTTATGGCTTTTGATTTTCAAAATAAAAATAACTGATGTCAGTTAAGTTAGAGTTTTATTATATATTTAATATATAAATTATATCTATATACGTTATATTATTTTACGTATGTTAGAGTTAGGAAAAAAGAAAGCTCAGAAGAAGAAAAAGGGAGAGAAGAAGAAAACTAGAGAAAATTTGAGAGAAAGTGAGTGATTTTAACAGGTTTTGGAGAAAAGAATTTGGAGAAAATAATAATAATCATCTTCATAATCCAAGGTAGGAACTCAATCTCTTTTTCTAAAAAGTTTAATGTTTTCTTCTTCTCAAAAAGTTCTCTGTAAAATATTTTGTAGTATGAATTGTTGATATACATGTATAACTTGGTATGATAGTTGATTATATGGTTATTTCATGAGTTTATGCATGATTAGAGATAATTTAATTCATGTATATATGTGTTTTGTGGAAGAAAGTATATCACAGTGTTCATATGAAAATATATATATGAATATGGCTATTTTAAAATAGAAATTAAGGTTCTAATTGTTGTTAAATTGATAAATTGATATTTGGAATTCCTAGAGTATGTAAAATCATAATCGTGGTGTTTTGAATTTAGTGTTTTGGTTGAAAAACAAATCCACAGTGTTGATTTTCTTTGAAAATATCAAAAATGGAGTTTTTGTCAAAAACATTAAAATTGGGTGTTGTATATTTGATGTCTATGTTATTTTATGAGTAGAAACATGTTAGAAGTCTTCAAAATATGTTTATATGAAGTTTATATGTGTATTACATGATAATCAGTCTATTAGATTCGAGCTTTTTGGCCAATTTGGCTTTTGTTCATGCTGTTGCCGAGTTTGGTCGCCGGATTCTGGTCTCTAGCGCCGCAGCGCGGCCTAGCAGTACAAATCTCGCGCCACAGCGCCGGCGCCACGCCGCAGCGCCAACCAATGGCCTGTGACCTGAGCCGCAGTGCCAACTCTGCGCCGCAGCGCGAACCACAGTGTAAACTGTGGCGCCGCAGCGCGAGTTAGCAGAATGTTCTGACAGTTTTGTTTTAGTGTACAAAACTTGAAAATAAATGTTATGTGTTGATAATAATAATGTTAAATGATAATTTCAGTACTATTAAACTATGAATGATCATGTTATTAAGTGTTACCTACTTGTAACATAGTGGATTATGTGAATGGGTAATTTAACCCATATGATGAATACATTTGTTTATATAAATATACAATGTTAGTAATGACTAACTATGTCAGTATGACAAATGTATAGGGTATTAATTCAAGTGGTAAGGGTTTAGCTTGTGCTAAAGGCAAGTTCTCTAACTCAAAACTTCATTGTGCAAGTTTTTCTGACTCTATCTTATAATTGAGCTATTTTATTGTTTTCAATTCGATTATCTTATAATGATGTAAGTCGTCTAGACTTTGGTTTGAGGACAAACACGTTATTCTTGTATTTCGATTATGAATTTTCATGTATAACTAAATTGCTATGCATGTTTATTATTCAATTCTAATTAACCTTGGCTTAGTGTTATTCAAGCAAGGTATGCTATAGTTATTCAAATTGTATGCTATTAGATTATTCCTAATGCATGACTTGCTATGATTGGTTCAATCACGATTATTCTATAGTATAGTGTTATTGGTTTTTATTCAACTACTCCGTAGTTGATGTTCGTTAAACTCCAAATTTCCTTGAAAGCTTATCCAAACCAAACTTACTTTGGTGCGGACTTGTATTCTAAATACTGAGATGAATAACTCTTTTAATAGAGGTTTACGCTTAGCGTTGAAATGATTGTGCACAATACATTGTACGAAGGGTTGATCCCCCTAAGTACGTGGAGTCCCTATAGTCTTATGATTGTTAAAGTTTAAGTTGAAAGATTACTTATAACTATGGACATGATTCGTGGTCATTAGACCCTCAGTAAATGTTAAAATTTTCAGAAAGTTAATAGAATATATTGTTCAGTTCTATTGATTCTGATATTGGCAATTGATGTAAAAGTTTAATGATTTACTTATTGTTATTTCAAGTGGGCCTTGTTTGCTCACTCTTGCCTGTAAAATTTCTTACAGCTAAAGTTGAAACTGGTGACGTACCGAGCACTAGTAAGGGAAAAGGAAAGATGAATAAATGCTGAAGACTTGTAATAATTTGATAGTTTATTTTCAGAATTTGGTTCAATGATTGTAATGAAGTTATTTATTTATCCGCACTTGAATAATTGTTGTTAAAGGTTAGATAACCTGGAAGATATTTATTTAAATTTAATCCTGTATGGGCAGGTTAATGTTAGAAATTAATGTTTTGATTACGTGAGCACCAAATCTTGAGGAAATGAAGTATCAGGATTTGGGGGTGTCTTTAGGTTATGAACCTTAGGTGGGGGGAAAAAGCCTTAGGAAGTAACCTTTGAAAAGATAGTGGAGATAACTCTTATCGAGTTTTAGGAAAGAAGTAATAAAACACTTATGTGCTTATGTGTTTATAACCTATGTGCTCGCGAGTGTTGAGTAGAATGATTAATAACTAAAACTTTAAAACTTTGTTGTCAGGATGACTAATGTCGGAGAATCCAGTCAAGCTAGGGAGGAGGGACCTCGAATGCCTATAGAGGAGGAGCCTCGCGACATTCAGGTAGTTTGGGAACAACTACTGCCACGGGAGTCAGCCCCGTTGGTCACAGTAGTTGAAGATGAGGATGATGATGTGGAGACATATGAGGAGGATCCCATTGAGTTACCACAGGAGGATGATGATGATGAGGACGTGGAGGAAAGGATTCCACTTAACTCGATAACAGGCTGTATATACGATGAGGTACATGACCATAACGTGGAACTTCAAGATACAGTTGAGTAGTTGTAGGAGATAGTAGCTGAACAACAGACTGCAATGACACAAAAAGACGGTGAGATCCAGGATCGTGAGGAACGACTGACAAACACCGAGGAGAAATTAATACAGACTGAAGGAGAGAAAGAACAATTGATCGAGATGGTTGCTGAACTAAAGAGCAAGCTGAGAGAAGAAGCTGCTAAGAGGGCAAGAGCTGAAAATGCATACGAGGAAGCTTATCAACGAACTGGAAGAGCAGCGAGAGATGCGCAGGCAAAGAGGATGAAGATGGAAGAGATAGATAAAGTATTTAACACCGCAATTAATCGAGCTCAAGATCGGGTCATGGGATATCCGATTCAGTTCGAGACGCTGCCATCATTCGTGTTAGATCGTAGAACAATGTTTCGAGTCATGGAGGAAGAACGTGATAGGGCTAAGAAGTACCTTAATAGATCATCGTAGAAAATGTGTCGGTAATGTACGTAATAAGTATTAAATAATGTGTAAATCCCTAGTGTTAAGTAACCATGGGATATGATAATAATGACGTTGTCCTGAAACTTTTGTAGTTCAGGAAAGTAATGTAAATAGCAGTGATGCTATTGTTTTATGTTTTCGAAAAGAATATGAATAAATAAAAGTTGTTACTTTATTCAAAGTGTTATGTGTTATGTGGTTATTTCTTTTGGAGGCAAGATAAGTAGAAATTTCTTAAAAGAATTGAATAAAAATCTAATGAATGTTTTTTAACAGAAAATGCCTCCCAGACGTCAACCAACACGACAGAGAACTACTGAAGGAACTAACAATAATGACAATATGGATGCGAATCCCGTTCAACAACTAGTGACACTACTGACAGGAGCATTGCAGAACCAACCACAAAACCATCGTACGACGTTTAAGGATTTCAAGGCGGTTGGACCACCTGAATTCCGTGGGTCCATGAATCCAGTCGAAGCATAGACCTGGATTATGGAGATGGAAAAAGTATTCGATGTCGCTCGGGTAGGGGATGATCAGAAGACTGCTTTCGCAACGTTCATGTTGAAAGCAGAAGCTAGTTATTGGTGGCAGGCCAATAAAGCGCGTGAAGGGCCAGGAGTGATGACCTGGGATAGGTTCAAGGAGTTGTTTTTTGAGACCTATTTTCCAGAGAGTTCGAAGAGTCAGCTGGAAGTACAATTTCTGGAACTGAAGCAAGGGACGATGACGGTGTCTGAGTATACTACGAAATTCAACGAATTGGCGAGGTTTGCACCATATCAAGTTAGCACAGACGAGCGTAAGGCAAAGAGATTTGAACAGGGACTGAAGCCCTGGCTATACAGTAGGGTTTCCCTATTCCAGTTGAAGACGTTTGCAGCAGTGATGGAGAAAGCAGTACTCGCTGAAGGTGGAGGCGAGGCAGTGATAAAGTTTAACCAGGAACAAAAGAAGAAGAAGAATGAGAATGAGACTAAGAATGGGAGTAGTAGCGATGGAAACAACAACAATAACAACTTGAAGAGGAAGTGGAATGGGAGTATGGGTACTGGAAACCAGCAGGGTAACCATCAAAACAAAAATTTTGAAGCATGTGCGACATGTGGGAAGTTTCACAGGGGTGCGTGCTTGATGGGGAAACGAGTTTGCTATAATTGTGGCCAAGAGGGTCACATCACCCCAAATTGCACTCAACCGAAGAAGAATGCGTGCTTCACGTGTGGATCCAAGGATCACTTTGCTCATGAATGCCCTAAGAAGAAGGAGGGAGTGACAACCAGAAGCAATGGAGGTAACAAAGGAAGTACATGGGCCATTGCAGGACCTGCATCATCAAACAAACCCACAGCCAGAACCTTCAACAGGACTGTGCAAGATGATGTGCAATCAAAAGATGTGGTGTCAGGTATTATCCCAATCAATGATATTGATGCATATGTATTATTTGATTCGGGTGCTACTTGCTCGTTTATATCTGATTAATTTGCTAAGAGGTTAGAATTGCCTAGAGAAGAACTGAATTTTCCTTTGAACATAGAAATTGTGAATAAGGAAATAATCCCTGTTAGATTCGTGTACAAGAACTGTAGGGTGAACATTAAGGAGAATATCTTGTTGGTAGATTTAATTCCGATTAGACTGGGGGAATTTGATGTAATTTTGGGAATGGATTGGTTGTTCAAATACGGAGCGGTAATTGACTGCCAAAAGAAATGTGTAAACCTTATGACTCCGTCAAAGGTAGTATTTTATGGTAGCAAGTTGCCTAGACAAACGAAATGTCTGACGACTATGCAGGCCAAGAAATTGTTGAGTCAAGGTTGTGTGGGCTATTTAGCTTACATAGTCGATACTCAGAAGAAGGGGGTAAAACTAGAAGAAATACCAGTAGTGAGGGAATTCGAAGACGTTTTTCCAGAGGATTTGCCAGGACTTCCGCCTGACAGAGAAATTGAGTTCGTGATCAACTTAGCACCGGGAACAACATCGATATCAAAGGCCCCGTACAGAATGGCTCCGATAGAAATGAAGGAACTGATGGTGCAACTGCAAGAACTGCTGGACAAGAAGTATATTCAACCAAGTGTGCCACCGTGGGGAGCGCCAGTTTTATTTGTGAAGAAGAAGGACGGGTCAATGCGTCTTTGCATTGATTATAGGGAGTTAAACAAAGTCACTATTAAAAACAGATACCCGTTGCCAAGAATAGACGACTTGTTTGATCAGCTGAAGGGTGCTAAGTACTTTTCGAAAATAGATTTGAGAAGTGGGTATCACTAATTGAAGGTAAGAAAGGAGGATATACCACGAACTGCATTCAGAACTTGGTATGGACATTACGAGTTTCTGGTGATGTCTTTTGGTTTAACCAATACACCTGCTGCGTTCATGGATTTGATGAACAGGGTGTTTAAACCATTCCTAGACAAGTTTGTAGTGGTATTCATTGATGACATTCTGGTGTATTCCAAAACTCAAGAAGAACACGTGGAACATTTACGTTTGACATTGGAGACACTAAGAAAGGAAAAGCTATACGCGAAATTCTCTAAGTGCGAATTTTGGCTCGACCGTGTACAATTTTTGGGTCATGTGATTGACAAAGATATAATTTCAGTGGATCCGTCAAAAGTGGAAGCAGTAATCAATTGGGAACAACCAAGAACACCGTCAGAAGTGAGGAGTTTCTTGGGACTGGCTGGTTATTATAGAAGATTTATTCAAGATTTTTCTAAGATAGCCACTCCGCTAACAAATTTGACAAGGAAAGCTGTAAAATTCGTTTGGACGGAGAAATGTGAAGAGAGTTTCCAAGATTTGAAGAAGAAGTTAAGTGTGGCACCTGTATTGACATTACCAGATAATACAGGAAATTTTGTGGTATATAGTGATGTCGCACACAAAGGATTGGGTTGTATTCTTATGCAAAACGGCAAAGTTATTGCCTATGCATCAAGACAACCAAAGGATTATGAGAAGGGGTATCCGACTCATGATTTGGAATTGGCTGCAGTTGTGTTTGCTCTGAAGATATGGAGGCACTATCTTTATGAAGAGAAATGTGAGATCTACACAGACCACAAAAGTCTGAAGTATATTTTTACTCAGAAGGATTTGAACATGCGTCAAAGAAGGTGGATGGAATTGATAAAAGATTATAATTTTGAAATCTTTTATCATCCGGGAAAAGCGAATGTGGTGGCAGATGCTTTAAGCAGGAAAGGTCGGGAGAAGTTGATGCTGATAACAACTCAGGAGGAGCTCATTTCAGCAATGACAAAATTGGAGTTGGAAATTAAATTTTCAAAAGAATCTGACGAACAACTATTCCAGATAGAAGCTGGTCCAACGTTACTGAACAAAGTGAAGATTGCTCAACTACAAGATGAAGAGTGTAGGAAAATCAAAGAGAATTTGGTTGAAGGCGGTGATGTAAAATACAAGATCGACACCGAAGGACTACTAAGGTTCGAGGGACGAATTTGGGTTCCAGCAGTGCTAGAACTAAAAGAAGAAATTTTGATCGAAGCTCATAGCTCAAAATATTCAATTCATCCAGGAAGCACGAAAATGTATCAGGATTTGCGCCGACATTTTTGGTGGCCAAATATGAAAAGGGATGTTGCTGAATGCGTAGCGAAATGCTTGACATGTCAGAGAGTAAAAGCCGAACATCAAAGACCCAGCGGATTACTTCAACCGTTGGAAATACCGAAATGGAAGTGGGAACACATCACGATGGATTTTGTGGTGAGCCTTCCAACTACTCAGAGAGGATGCGATGCGATTTGGGTGATAGTAGATAGACTGACGAAATCAGCGCACTTTCTACCAATAAAGATTAGATTCAATCTTGACCAGTTGGCAAGATTGTACATTAAGGAGATCGTTTCGAGGCACGGAGTGCCAGTATCAATTGTGTCCGATAGAGATCCGCGGTTCACATTGAATTTTTGGAAGAGACTACAAGAATGCATGGGGACACAGTTGCGAATGAGTATAGCTTATCATCCACAAACAGATGGCCAAAGCGAACGAACAATTCAGACATTGGAAGATATGCTGAGAGCATGTGTCATGGACTTTAAAGGAAGCTGGGAAGATCAACTACCGTTGGTAGAATTTGCTTACAACAACAATTATCACGTGAGCATCGGCATGCCACCTTACGAGGCATTGTACAGCAGAAAGTGCAGAACTCCACTGTGCTGGGATGAAGTCGGTGAACGCCAACTGTTAGGACCAAAACTGGTACAACAAACTGCTGACGTTGTTAAACTCATCAGGACAAGATTGGTCGCAGCCCAAGATAGACAGAAAAAGTATGCTGATAAAGACAGACAAGATCGTGCATTTGACGTAGGAACTTTTGTGTTCTTAAAAGTTTCTCCCTGGAAGGGGAAAATTTGTTTCGGTAAAAAGGGAAAGCTAAGCCCAAGGTTTATTGGACCCTTTGAAGTGCTGCGAAGAGTGGGAGAAGTAGCTTACGAGGTAGCTCTACCTCCAGTGTTGGAAAACATTCATAATATTTTTCACATTTCGGTGTTACGACCATATAAACCCGACTACAAGCATGTGATCGACTACGAACCGCTACAGTTCGAGAAAGATTTGTCTTATGAAGAGGTTCCTATCCAGATAGTCGACAAAAAAGAACAAGTGCTCAGGAATAAGGTGATACCTTCTGTGAAGGTGATATGGAGGAACCACAACGCTGAAGAAGCTATATGGGAACTCGAAGAGAAAATGTTGAATGCGTACCCTGAGTTATTTGTTTAATCTGTGTCTTCGATTCTGGGGACAAAATCTTTGTAAAAAGGGAGGAATGTAACGAATGATTTGTTTGAGTTATGATTCTGAGGACAGAATCCTTGTAAGGAGGGAATGATGTAACATTCCAGAATTTTAAAGTGTAATATTAAATACTTATTGATTTATATAAGTATTTAATGGATATGTTTATGGTTGAATAAATAATTGTTCAATTTGAGTTGATGTGGTTTAGTTAATTATTTGCTAAATAAATAATTAAATATTAAATATCAAATATTTATTTGCAATATTAAATATTTAATGAATTATATAAGTATTTAATGGCAATTTGAGTTGATGTGGTTTAGTTAATTATTTGTTGAATAAATAATTAAGGAGCTAAGAAAATTAATTATTATGAGATCATATAATAAATTAATTTAATAAGTAAGCTAGAGAGCTTACAGTGATTTAAATAAATTATAATATTTTAAATGGGAAATTATAATTTAAAATATTAGTTGGTTAAATAAAATTATAATTATAAAGAAATTATAGTTTTTGATAATGATTTATATGTTAAAGTAATTTAATAGATTAATGTTTTAATTGATTTATTAATTAAATAGAAGTGTGACAAATAACCTTGCTATAAAGGAGTTACTAAAATAAATTAAAAGAGTTTAATTTAGTTTTGGCCAAACAAGTCTTATTGCATATTAAGTCTTTAATATAATAGTGTTTTATCAAACAAGGCATAAGGATTAATCCATTTGTTTTAAATCAATTTACCAAACAAGGTGTAAGGATTAAAGGGTTATTTTTATTAGCTTAACCGAACAAGCCTTATGGCTTTTAATTTTCAAAATAAAAATAACTGATGTCAGTTAAGTTAGAGTTTTATTATATATTTAATATATACATTATATCTATATACGTTATATTATTTTACGTATGTTAGAGTTAGGAAGAAAGAAACCTCAAAAGAAGAAAAAGGGAGAGAAGAAGAAAACTAGAGAAAAATTGATAGAAAGTGAGTGATTTTAACAGGTTTTGGAGAAAAGAATTTGGAGAAAATAATAATAATCATCTTCATAATCCAAGGTAGGAACTCAATCTCTTTTTCTAAAAAGCTTAATGTTTTCTTCTTCCCAAAAAGTTCTCTATAAAATATTTTGTAGTATGAATTGTTGATATACATGTATAACTTGGTATGATAGTTGATTATACGGTTATTTCATGAGTTTATGCACGATTAGAGATAATTTAATTCATGTATATATGTGTTTTGTGGAAGAAAGTATATCACAGTGTTCATATGAAAATATATATATGAATATGGCTATTTTAAAATAGAAATTAAGATTCTAATTGTTGTTAAATTGATAAATTAATATTTGGAATTGCTAGAGTATGTAAAATCATAATCGTGATGTTTTGAATTTAGTGTTTTGGTTGAAAAACAAAATCACAGTGTTGATTTTCTTTGAAAATATCAAAAATAGAGTTTTTGTCAAAAACATTGAAATTGGGTGTTGTATATTTGATGTCTATGTTATTTTATGAGTAGAAACATGTTAGAAGTCTTCAAAATATGTTTATATGAAGTTTATATGTGTATTACATGATAATCAGTCTATTAGATTCGAGCTTTTTGGCTAATTTGGCTTTTGTTCATGCTGTTGCCGAGTTTGGTCGCCGAATTCTGGTCTCTGGCGCCGCAGCGCGGCCCAGCAGTACAAATCTCGTGCCGCAGCGCCGACGCCACGCCGCAGCGCCAACCAATGGCCTGTGACCTGAGCCGCAGCGCCAACTCAGCGCCGCAGCGCGAACCACAGTGTAAACTGTGGCGCCGCAGCGCGAGTTAGCAGAATGTTCTGACAGTTTTGTTTTAGTGTACAAAACTTGAAAATAAATATTATGTGTTGATAATAATAATGTTAAATGATAATTTCAGTACTATTAAACTATGAATGATCATGTTATTAAGTGTTACCTACTTGTAACATAGTGGATTATGTGAATGGGTAATTTAACCCATATGATGAATACATTTGTTTATATAAATATACAATGTTAGTAATGACTAACTATGTCAGTATGACAAATGTATAGGGTATTAATTCAAGTGGTAAGGGTTTAGCTTGTGCTAAAGGCAAGTTCTCTAACTCAAAACTTCATTGTGCAAGTTTTTCTGACTCTATCTTATAATTGAGCTAATTATTGTTTTCAATTCGATTATCTTATAATGATGTAAGTCGTCTAGACTTTGGTTTGAGGACAAACACGTTATTCTTGTATTTCGATTATGAATTTTCATGTATAACTAAATTGCTATGCATGTTTATTATTCAATTCTAATTAACCTTGGCTTAGTGTTGTTCAAGCAAGGTATGCTATAGTTATTCAAATTGTATGCTATTAGATTATTCCTAATGCATGACTTGCTATGATTGGTTCAATCACGATTATTCTATAGTATAGTGTTATTGGTTTTTATTCAACTACTCCGTAGTTGATGTTCGTTAAACTCCAAATTTCCTTGAAAGCTTATCCAAACCAAACTTACTTTGGTGCGGACTTGTATTCTAAATACTGAGATGAACAACTCTTTTAATAGAGGTTTACGCTTAGCGTTGAAATGATTGTGCGCAATACATTGTACGAAGGGTTGATCCCCCTAAGTACGTGGAGTCCTTATAGTCTTATGACTGTTAAAGTTTAATTTGAAAGATTACTTATAACTGTGGACATGATTCGTGGTCATTAGACCCTCAGTAAATGTTAAAATTTTCAGAAAGTTAATAGAATATATTGTTCAGTTCTATTGATCCTGATATTGGCAATTGATGTAAAAGTTTAATGATTTACTTATTGTTATTTCAAGTGGGCCTTGTTTGCTCACTCTTGCCTGTAAAATTTCTTACAGCTAAAGTTGAAACTGGTGACGTACCGAGCAGTAGTAAGGGAAAAGGAAAGATGAATAAATGTTGAAGACTTGTAATAATTTGATAGTTTATTTTCAGAATTTGGTTCAATGATTGTAATGAAGTTATTTATTTATCCGCACTTGAATAATTGTTGTTAAAGGTTAGATAACCTGGGAGATGTTTATTTAAATTTAATCCTGTATAGGCAGGTTTTCTTTTACTATTCAAGTATATTATGAATGGGTAGTTATAAATTAATGTTTTGATTGCGTGAGCACCAAATCTTGAGGAAATGAAGTATCAGGATTTGGGGGTGTCACAATCATAATTTGTAGTTTTAGGGAAAATTATTGTACCATTTTCTACTGATGTCATAACTTATTCCTTTTATAAATAGAGTTATTTTCAGACATTATCTGTTCTAGAAATGAATTGAAAGTTCTTAGTTTTGTAGCAACCTGTATCTAGTAAGTCTATATCAGTGTTCTATTTTTAATAAAATCCTATATGGTTGAATATGTAGTGGGGTTGATACGTTATTCTATTTCATTTTACGAGTAAAATAGATTGTTCTCCGAAAGTACACTTGTTTTGGACTAATGATAAACATTATCAGGTATCCCGAAATCGAAAGTACACTTGGTTGAATATGTAGTGGGATAAGATCATGTTTTTAATGTTTTTTTGCAAAAATTTATAATGTTTTTTTTGCAAAAATGATAGGTGATATAAGATCGTGTTTTTATTTATGTACATTACCTTTACTGTACGTAAAGGTAACTTTCTCCTAAGTTCCCCTACTCTCCCTCCTGGCCCCTTACCCGGGCTCTCCCTAGACCCCTAGGTTTTCAAACCTATAATAATAAGATATAACCCAATTTGAATTTGGGCGGAAAAACACAAGAATAATTCAGATTCATTTTAATTTTCAGATTGTTGAAACGGAGAGAGAGAATATGCCAGTGAATCAGTAAATATCGTTTAAGCAGCCAGTTAGATTCACATGGTCTTTAAATCCTCTGATCAGTTATCAATTAACTACACCTATAATAATCACAATAATAAAACTAGCATTTGAACTAAATTAATCTGGTCACGAAACGTTACACCATAATTAACGCTCATGGTTAGGGGAAATCAAAAAACAAACACTGTTAATAGTCATCAGGGAATATAAAAAAGAGGGAAATAGGGTTAACAAAACTTCAAAAAACCAAAACTCAAAATTCATATGAAAATCTAGGTATAACCAATCATTTCTCCTAACCAGCCTGACAAAGAATAATAACACATGCATTGGGAAAACCATGGGTTATTCTATTAACCATTTCCAATACACAGATAGTTAAAAATTTTTAACTCCGGCCACCACTAATGGCAGAGAACCAACTCAGCTACCTAAAAAGAAAAATCCATCACACTACTAATCTGTAATTGTTACCATATGTTTTGGATATGCAATCTTTAGAAACCCGAAAAAAAAAATACAAAACTTAAAGTACATGTAGAAAATTTTCTATAACCTTAAAGGGCATACTTGAAACTCCTGCTTAGAACAATCCCTCTAGGATGAGCAAAGCCACTCACTCTGTAAGTCATCACATTAGTTACCCTATCTCCATGTTACGTTCGGAATGGTTTATGAATTGTTATTATTGCATCCACCAGCAATGTGGTTTAAATGGCTTCTAGGGCCACCTGAGGACTCGCTTAGGGTGGCACGAGATGGGGGGGCTTTTGTCCACTGATGCACATGCACCTGAGACAAGCTTTGGTTGAGCAGGATAAACTTCAAAAGATTTGAAACTTCCATGCTATATATCAAACACGTTAGTTTAATACATTATACATGTCACCTTAATAAGAAAGTATGCATAATTAGTACAGTTTTTTATTTACTTTTTTTAAAAAAGAATAAAACAAGCAAATGTGCTATAGTAGATATCGAAACATAATACAAACCTCATAATTAATAGTTCCACCAGATGATGATGCTTGTCGAAGTGTTACATTAGATATGACACCATTTGCTGATAGAATGCATACAACTTACGTCTTGTGTTGAGAAAATTACATTAATTTTGCCAATACATCCTGAGAGTATAAGTTACAAATTACAATATCTGGTTAACTGGTTAGGAATTTTAAAATAAAAAAGCAAAATTAACTCTAATATTATATCAAGGATTGTAAAACATAAATCAGTTATACCCTCTTTTTGTAACGATGGGTGGGCTTCAAGATTCGAAACTCTAATTTTAAGACTAATAGGCTAATGTAATACAATTACTTTCAACAAATAGTGGTCCCCTAAATGCGTTTCAACAAGTTTTAGCTTTGTTGGTATCACCAGAACATTACATAACAAAGGTCCTTAGTTCAAAACTCCACCGTTTGTTGTAATATAATGAATTAAACACCAAAAAAATATTGTTCTTCTGGTGCATAACAAGAATTCATCTCAAGAATTAAACAAATGCTCTCTATATTGACTTGTTTGTTACCAGGGATATGGATTTCTCATGTCTGATAACACAAAGATTTGTTCTTATCCTAGTTGGGTATTTCTACAAACATTTGGCAGGAGAAAGAAACAAATAGAAACTATTTTATGCATCTTTGAACCAGTTTTACAACCATAAACTGGCAAACCACTAAAGCTAGTTATGGTTAACCATCAAAAATTCACTAGCATTTTTTAGCTCAAACGCTAGAATTTGCTTGCATTAAAGGATGATTTTACCAATAATCCCTGTGGTTCTTTTTAAAATCTCAATAATATGGACAACATCAAAAGGTAACAAAAGAAGGTGTTATTCCAATAGAAAGGCTCAAGGTGAGTACCTCAACATCGAAATCGTCTCTTTCTACACCCAGTTTACAAATTCAACTATACCCAATTTACAAATCCCTTCAATCAAAATCATTTATGTACGGCTAATTAAACTACCCATGACCATTATTGTAAGAGGAAATCCATGAAATTGACACCAATTCTACTTGTTATTATAGGAGAAAATCCACGAAATTGACACCAATTCTAGATTTTGAGTATAATAGTTGCCCCTATCAATTTAATGTAACCATGTACCAAAACCCCCAAATAAACCCTAGATTTCATATGGTTCAAAAAAAATTACATAATTAATAAAGTGGAGTATGCTCACCTTCCGTTAGGTATAGTTCCGTTGGCCGTCGAAGCTTTTCCTTCCGTTTGTCCCTTTCGATTTGGTACATATTCGCTTCGAGAGAGAGGGAAGAGTTAGAGAGAGAGGGGGGAAGAGTTAGAGAGAGAGAGGGAAGAGATAGCCGAGTTCGCATCTGAAGGAGAGAGGGAGGGGGGAAGAGTTAGAGAGAGAGAGAGAGAGTTCGCGTGTTTTTTTAAGTCCGTCTTTAGTTCGCATTTTCAGTTCGCATCTGAATGAAACCGTATATATATATATATCTTCTATTTGGCTAAAACAGGGACACAATCACAAGAAGCATATATCAGTTAAGGAGCTTGAAGTTAATATTAGTCTTATACGATATACACTTCCATATAGAGAGCTTTCAACGTTTAATTTTTTCTAACATGTCATTTATATTGTTAGTCTTTTATTGGTTGGAAAATCATAACATATTGTATTCAAAATGCTGTGTAACAAGTTCTTAGTTCAAGCACTGTAAAACTTGTACGATCTAGTATTGGATATTTTGTTCAAGGGAAGCTTTTATGGTTGCACAGGTGCAAAGGTTGTAGAGGTACAAAAAGGGACAGAGGTGTCCATCGCAGTGAAAAGCTTTATTTGAACATGGAGTTCTTTTATTGTATTTAATTGAGTCTTAAATTTAATAAAAAGAGTCTTCTATACCGGTTGATATTGGACGTGGATTAAGCCATTAGAGGTTAAGGGCAGAACCATATAAAAATCCATGTGTCTATGGTTTGTTAATTCTTGTGGTTTGATCATTTGAGTCTCACTTTGCATACATATTCACGTAAAATAGTCTCCTGCTAGAACAAATTATACTAATCCAGACACCTAGTTTTACCCGTTTGAATTATATATAAAGGTGTCTGTTTTAAGCATGCAGCTACAAAAATTAAAAGTTGGCGTTGTAGTATATATATCATGTGTTGATGATATTTGCATGTTTGAATATTGTTTTACTTATGAACTTATATAATAAATTAATTAGATTAGTTTTATTTGATTTGGAGATAATTTGATGATTGTTCATGGTGAAACAAACTTTAACTTGTGCATATATATATATATATATATATATATATATATATATATATATATATATATATATATATTGATTTGTAATATTTTATGAGTAGATAATATTGCTAAATGTGTATATGCATGAGTTTTAAGAAAATTATTATTCTTATAAACTAATTGAAATTAATTTATTATTAGTGATTGTAGTAAAAATTTGAGAAATTTACTTGTCTTTATGGATAACAAATTAGTTGTGAATTAATTTATTTTAAAAATAAAGTAAATTTATGTTCGTCTTGAACAAAATTATGCATATAAAATTTGAGTTAATATTTAGTGTGTAATATTACTTGGTATTTGTATGCATGAATTTTGAGATAAAATTACTTTGTTTGTGGATAATAAATTAATTATCAACTAATAATTAGAAGAGATATTGTAGAAGTAAATTTGGTATAGTAATTCTTGTATACAATGTTATTGTGATGTTGAGAAAACACTTAGAAATATTATTCATAGTGTATTTAGGATAATCATAATGGGTATATATGTTGATTTATTTTTTATGTGTACTTCTTGTTCAAGAAGTAGTAAATTTTAATGTGATTATATGAATTTTGTATATTCTTATTGTGACGCCCCCAAAATTAGGTATACATCACCCATCTTGAGTCGTCAGATACATGGTACAGAATACAAATATAACTTACTAATACAACTGTCGTGTACAATACGACAAAACATAACTGTGAGTTTGAATACAATTATTGTCTACTAGAGACTATACAAACTCAAAAGGAGTCCTCATTACAATTATTGTCACACTATTTAATAGAATAGTGAGGACTACTAATACTATCATCTGGTCCATCACTCCGTTCCCCGACTCGTCCCAGCTATATTCTCATTTTCTGAAGAGAACAATGAAAGAAAGGGTGAGCTCAACTAGCCCAGTAAGAAATATTATGACTATGATAATGCAGAATAAATTATCATTAGCCTTCAACAGTGTTAAACTGATAAAATATAACGAACATCAAGTTTAACTGCAGCGGAACAAGCAATCCATTAAAAGAGTCAAGTAGAAAATAAAATCTACTATCTTCTATGATTTAAAAGGTTTTTCAACACTGTTATCACTGGGACCTAGCTTAATAAAATAATCCACATCATCGAATCACCCCTGCACTACGGCCAAGGATATTCGTGTATTCATTAATAGTCATGATCATGCTAACAACTGTCCATCAATGCACTACGGGCCAATGAGGACTTTTACCATATCATTTGTACATTACGGTCATGATTATACCGAATAATTCTTGGTCATAATCATACCAAGTCCATCTATGCACTACAAGCCACATATGACTTTCAACATTTATAAACATGAGGATGATGACAATGATATAAGAATTCAATAAAACAAGTTCAAGAATTAATATCCAAGAATTAACAACGTCCAAATTGTCAACATGATACTGCTTTGTGGAGTAAAATTCAAGAATACTTAGAAGAATATTTTCATGAAAAGATACTGGATGAACCGCAATTATCAAGGATATTCCACTAATTTTATAGAGTATAGAAGTTAAAACTTAACCAACTGAGTATAATAAAGAATGGAATAACAAAAGAAATCACCCGGCATGCGATAGACCGCACAGACAGGTTATTCCAACAGAATAATAAATAATGGAACCAGGTCCGGCATAAACGCACAGATAAAAAATTCCAACAGAATAATAATTAATGGAACCAGGTCCGGCGTAAACGCACAGACAGGATATTCCGACAGAATAATAAATAATGGAACCAGGTCCGGCGTAAACGCACAGACAGGATATTTCGACAGAATAATAAATAATGGAACCAGGTCCGGTGTAAAATACACAGACAGGATGTTCCAACAGAATAATAACAAGACGGAACCAGGCCCGGTGTAAAACACACAGACATGATGTTCCAACAGAATAATAATAAAAACGGAACCAGGTCCGGTGTAAAACACACAGACAAGATGTTCCAACAGAATAATAGAAGAATGTCACCAAGTATAGGGTAGACCGCGTATAAAGGTTATTCCAACAGAATAATAAGAAATGGAATAACAACAGTTCTCTTCATGAATAAGAAAGAATAACACCCCTTACCGTTTTAAAGAAGAACTGAAATAAGGAAGTAGTTAAGTAGCAGAATACTTTTCTTCTCTCTCTTTCTCTATAGTTTCTCTCTATAGAGTTCAGTGAATTCGTAAGAAATAATGAAGGAATGAGCTACTATTTATAGAAAAATGGAATGCATAGTAACTAATCCATGAACGGTCCAGATTGATTACTTTAATCTGACGGTCCATATTTAAAGAAAAATCTTTTAAATAAAATATAATATATTCTATTTATAGAATAACTTTAATAAAGTATTCTGTTTTATATAAAAAGATGTTTCTGTTTTATTACGTTAATAATACGAATAAAACAAAACTTCATTATCGCTAAATAATTCATATTATTAACTGACAATAATTGAATCAAACTGAGTGACTTCTCACATAAGCATTAATAATCAATACCGTGTGCTATTATGCAACCACACGTATTACTGTAATTTTACTACTGAGTAGTTCAACAGTATCAATGGTAAAACTTCCGCCGTTATTTTTAATAAAATATTTTTGTCGTTTTCTCAATCCGACAATAATTCCGTTGTGGGGTCCACCAATAATTGTGCCATTGTACGAATATTCCCTGTTAAAACGAATATTTCCCGACCAATCGAATATTATATAACAACTTGCGTACTTTGCAAAATTTATAAATATTACCCACAACTATAACATTATATCAAATTAACTCCATAATATTCAAAAATGATATTTATAGAAAATTCATCTTTATTTATAAAAGTTGGGGTCTTACAACCTTCCCTTCTTATGAAATTTTGCCCTCGAAATTAGGGTACGTACCTGGTATGTCGAAGAGATAAGGATACCTTGATTTCATTTCAGATTCTAACTCCCAAGTCATTTCCTCAACATCGTGATTTCTCCACAAAACTTTAACTTGAGGTATAACCTTGGAACGTAGTATATGTTCCTTCTTATCCAAGATTTGAACAGAAACTTCTTCATACGTCAAATCCTCCGCTATTTCTTCCGGTTCTAACTCAATAATGTGGTTCGGGTCTTCCACATATTTACGTAACATGGATATGTAAAAAACGTTATGAACACGAGACATACTTGACGGTAAAGCGAGTCTATAAGCCACAGTTCCTACTCGATCGAGGATTAAAAATGGACCGATGAATCGAGGATTGAGCTTTCCTCTCTTTCCAAATCTCGTAACTCCTTTCCATGGAGCAACCAAATCGTAAATCCGTGCTCATAGCTTTTGATAAACTAACCCAAAATCGTGAAGTGAATCTTGGGTCTCGATCAGAAACTATGGATACTGGCATACCATGTAGTCTTACAATCTCGTTTATGTACATACGAGCAAGACGTTCAAGTGTATGAGTTTCTCGTATCGGTAAGAAATGAGCAGACTTGGTCAATCTATCAACAATGACCCAAATCACATCTATACCTTGAGAAACCTTAGGAAGATCGGTAACGAAATCCATGGTAATGTGCTCCCATTTCTATTCTGGAATTTCAAGTGGTTGCAATGGACCTTTTGGTACTTGATGCTCCGCTTTGACTCGTTAACAAGTTAGACACCTTGAGATAAATAGCGCTATCTCTCTCTTTATATTGCTCCACCAAAATGTATGACGAAGATCATGATACATTTTGGTACTTCCACGATGGATTACAAACGGTGTGTTGTGCACCTCCATCACGATTTCATACTTTAAATCAGGGTTGTTAGGAACACAAATTCTGGAGTTGACTCGAAGTATTCCTTCTTCATCGATTCTTGCTTCCGGCATAGCACCTTCTTGCACTTTCTTCCTCATACGCATCAGCTCCAGGTCTGTAGCTTGAGCAGCTTTAACTTTATCGATTAAAGTTGGTTCTACTCGTATATTCACCATCATCACATGGGTCCCTAGAGTCTTTAACTCTATCTCCATCCTTTGCAAGTCACACAAAATGGGCTTTTGTGTTGATAATATCGCACTCGTACTTGCATATGATCTTCTACTCAATGCGTCAGCTACCACGTTCGCTTTTCCAGGATGGTATTGAATGGTATGATCATAATCTTTCAACAGTTCAAGCCAACGTCGTTGTCGCATGTTGAGTTCCTTTTGAGTGAAGAAATATTTGAGGCTTTTATGATCCGTAAAGATCTCCACTTTCTCACCGTACAAGTAATGCCTCCAAAATTTAAGTGCAAAGACAACAGCTGCCAACTCTAGATCATGAGTAGGATAATTCCTCTCATATTCCTTGAGTTGTCTTGATGCATAGGCTATGACTTTTCCATGTTGCATGAGAACGCATCCAAACCTTTTACTCGAAGCATCACTGTAGATGACAAATCCATCCGAGCGAGATGGTATTGTTAGAACAGGTGCTGAAATGAGTCTCCTCTTGAGTTCTTAAAAACTCTTCTCACATTCTTCGCTCTAACCGAACTTTGTGTCTTTTCGAGTCAGCTGAGTTAATGGAGTAGCGATTCGAGAAAATCCTTCCACGAATCTCCGATAATAACCAGCTAAACCAAGAAAGCTACATACTTCGGTCACAGATTTAGGTTGCTCCCAGCTTTGAATAGCTTCAATCTTTGCCGGGTCAACAGATATTTCACGACTTGATACTACGTGCCCAAGGAATGCTACCTCCTCCAGCCAGAACTCACACTTCTTCAACTTGGCATAAAGCTTGTATTCACGAAGCTTTTGGAGTACCAGCCTCAAGTGTTGCTCATGATCTTCACGGCTTTTGGAATAAATAAGGATGTCATCAATAAAGACGACCACAAAGTGATCCAAATATTCCTTGAATACCCGGTTCATCATATCCATGAAAGCAGCAGGAGCATTAGTGTAAGACCCCAACTTATTAATGAATAAAATCAAATTTTCTCTAAATATTATTGTGAATAATAAGGGGTTAATTTGATATAATACTTTGGTTATGGGTGAAATGTGCAAATTTTACAAAATAAGCAAGTGGTTATAAAATATTTATTTTGTCGGGGAATATTCGTTTGGTCGTGGAATATTCTTGCTGTCGGGGAATATTCGTACGACGGCGCAGCCTTGTGTGGGCCCCATAACGGAAAGCGATTGGATGAAGAAAACGACAAGTATAAGTTATTTATAAATAACGGCGTAGTTGTTACCGTTAATACTGTTGGAATACCCGGTGGTTAAAATACAGTAGCACACGGTATTGCACCAATTATTGATTCTTACGTAAGAAGGCACTACTCAATAATTGTTACAGTAGTTATTGTTCAATATTTTATTTTATTGATTCAATAATTATTGCGTTGATATTTTATATTATTGTTGTTTCAATAATTGTTGCTGCACAGTATTTTTCTTTATCAGATCAATAATTCATATTATTTGAATAATATTATTAGATAACATTATTGGCAATGTCTAGAAAGTTCTGTCTAAGGAGAGGTTTGGTCATCTAATTGCGCGCCAGTAAGGAGAAATCCTTATTGGAAAGCCCCCTCTTTCCTGGGAACGGCCTGGTTGTCATAAATGTGATTCTGTAATATTATTTGTGAATAATTAATTATTGATTCATATGATAAGGAAATATTTATTTTATGTGGATATAAATGAGGGATATATTTTTGTGGTTAAAAATGAAGGAGTTAATGTTGAGGTGTTTTATCAGTATTTTTATCGGAATGGAGGTATTAAAAATCAAATCAGGGTTTTTGAGAAATATTGCGGGTGTTATAATTTTTAATCCGACCGTTGGATCGTGGTAATTTTTGGATATGTTATACATATATAAGTTGAGTATATGTCCACAAATTTTGAACCGTTAAAAATGAACGTATGATTTATTATGAATTTTACGAGATGACTGGTTCAGAAATTGTTGAATTTTCGGAGTTTATCATTTTGATGGAAAATTCTAGAATTGGTGGGCCCCACTTGTGGTTGGTGAAGAAATGTGCTGAATTATATTTCAAATGTGGTGGGTGGGAATAGTAGCAGGTAAAGCCATCAGGTTGCAGGTCAAACCTACTAAAATTTTCCTATAAATAGAGGGCTAAGTTAGAATTGAAAATCACACCAGAAACAAGTTTTCTCTCTTTCTCTCTCTAGATTATTGAGTGTATTTTGTGAGTATTTAGATACTTTGAGAGTTTCTATTCATCAGAGCAAGTTTCTTTCAGCCTTATACCGGTATTCCGACCAGAAGTACTGATATTTTGAGGTAAGGGATATTATTTTCTTCTTAAATGATATTATTTTCTTCAATATCATTATGCTGAAATATTGATATGAGTTTTTATCAAATTTGGAACTTTTTGTGTCGGGGTTACTATTCACGTATACGTTACTATTCACGTATACGGTACTATTCACGAATACGGCACTATTCACCGAAAAATAAAATTTTCCCTTTTTGTCCAAGATGTCTATTATGGTTACTATCTTTGATTGTATCCATGTTTTGATCTTTATTTTTGAATTCTGCTTCACAATTGATTATTATGAAGTATTATTGATCTTGGATAAACTGTTATACGAATCCCTAATATTTGTCCTTCTGTCTCACTGGATTCGTTCTCTTTAAGATATTTTTCATCATCCTCAGTCCTAAATGATGATATTACTGAATATCTTTGGCCTGTAGTGCAAAGATGTATGATTACTTGATGAATATCTTTGGCCTGTAGTGCAAAGATGAACAGGTGTTGAGATGAACATGACTGACAGGTGATACAAATGAATATCTTTGGCCTGTAGTGCAAAGATGAATATTTGGATAAAGATGATTATTAATTGATGTTACAGGGATAAAATATTGATGATGGACTTTTAAATCTTAGAAGATAGTAGAATTCTTTCTCTACTTGACTCTTCTAATGGTTTGCTGTTTCCGCTGCAGTTGTTGATCTAAAACTTGTTGTCGATTATATTCTATCAGATTTTTCCCTGTTGAAGACTAACGATAATTTGTTGTATATTATCTTAGTCATAATATTCTTTACTGGGCTAGTTGAGCTCACCCTTTTCCTTTTTGTTCCATTTTTCTTCTCAGGAGGTGAGAACATAGCAGGATCTAGTCGGGGTATGGAGTGATGGTTCTAGAAAGATGTTTTAGCAGTCCTCACTATTTCTGTAAAATAGTGTTTGAATAATTGTAATGAGGATTTATTTGAGTGTGGATATTGTCTAGAAGACAATATTTGTATTTAAACTCACAGTATGTGTTGTCGTATTTTGCACGACAATTGTATTATTGAAGTTGTAGTTTGCTTTCTGTACCATGTATTTGGCGACTCAGAATGGGTGTTGTATACCTATTTTGGGGGCGTCACAGTTGGTATCAGAGCTTAGGGATATGATCCCTGGCTGAGATGTGAGACAAGAACTAGGAGGGGAGAGACGGGAAATTCCTTCGCTAGTATGACCTGACTAAGTTTATTTGGTGTTTATTTGGTCGGTCAGAGTATAGGGATAATATATGACATGACTATTAACCCTTGTTTTATGGCAGTATTTAAGAATGGCAGCTGAGAACGTTAATAATGGAGTAAATCAGACCGTGGAGACACCTTTGATCACCACCCAGGGGAACGTGCAACAGGAAGGCAATATTCCTCCTGTAAACAACGTTACCGAGCAAACGATGAATGATGGAATGTTTAGGAGCTTTTTGCAGTTCATGCAAAATCAGACGAGGGAGACTCGTGTGCAGAATACGGGTGGAAATGATAACGCGCGGTTTGTCACAGCTAAGCAGTTCAAAGAATTGGGACCACCAGAATTTAAGGGAAAGCCGGATCCGATCATGGCGGAAACGTGGGTCAAGCAAATTACCAAGATATTCGATGTCTTGGGATGCACGGAGGAACAGAAGGTTCCATTCGCCACCTTTATGTTCCGCGGTGAGGCAGACTACTGGTGGGAGTCTGTGAAGCGTACCCAGCCTGACGCACTCAACATGTCCTGGGAAACATTTCAAAAACTGTTCAATGACAAGTACTTTCCTGAAAGTATTCGTCATATGAAGGAGGTGGAGTTTATCAGACTGGAACAAAACAACATGACGGTGTCCCAGTACGAGGCGAAGTTTGCAGAGTTATCCAGGTTTGCACCTCATTTGGTCGAAAATGAGGAACGAATGACAAGGATGTTTCTGAGAGGTCTAAAACCCGAGATTCGACAATATCTTATCTCTCATAAATTTTCTTTATATTCAGATGTTGTAAACAGGGCTCAATTATTAGAGCGAGATAATGAGTATGTGCAACCGAGGGACCACAACCAGGGTCATACCGGTGGCGGCAGTCATCGAAGCAATGAAAACCAGCAGGGAGGAAAACATTCGGACAAAAGCGGTAACCACTCTGGTGGTAATCGTGGTCGTGATAATAGAAGGAGCGAGTCGGGAGGAGATTTCAAGAAGAGAAGGTACAACAATGATAACGTGAAGACGTCAGCACAAACATCAACTGTTTCTAGGGGAGGAGAACGACCACCGGTCGTATGTTACAAATGTGGGAAAGAGGGACATATCAGCCCAAACTGCCCACAACAATCCAAGGTATGTTATAACTGTGGAAAGGAGGGTCATATAGCTCGAGAGTGTTCTGTAGCAAAACCAAGTTCAGCGGGGATGGTGACTCCAAAAGCTGTCCCGGATAAGTCGAAATCAGCGGTTCCTGGAAGGGCGTTTGTCGTTACTGGCCAAAACGCGAGAAACCCGAACGAGGTGATCACGGGTAAGCTAATCTTGAATTCTTGCGAAGTTTATACTTTACTAGATACCGGTTCTACCCATTCTTTTATCTCTCCTGCTTGTGCTCAACGTTTAAACTTGACTCCGGAGAAATTGGACTTTAACTTATCTGTTGAAACTCCGTTGGGTGAAACCTTCGTTACATCTACAGTTTATAAATCTTGCATGATCCAAGTTGGCACTATCACATTACCTGTTGATCTTATCTCTTTAAAGATACTTGCTTTTGATGTGATTTTAGGAATTGATTGGTTAACCACTCATCATGCTAAAATTGATTGTTTTCGTAAGGTTGTTAGTTTTCATATTCCTAACCAACCTGTCATACGAATTCAAACTACTAAACCACTAAAATCAGTCACTGTCATATCAAGCCACAAAGCTATTCGTTTATTGAAAAACGGATGTCAAGCTTTCTTAGCCCATGTTATGGATTTGAACAAAGACAAGTCAGATTTGAATAATATTTCTATTGTTAGAGAATTTCCCGATGTATTTCCTGAAGAACTTCCTGGTCTACCCCCAGAACGTGAAGTTGAATTCTTTATTGACCTTGAACCCGGTACAAAGCCCATTTCTAAAACTCCATATCGAATGGCTCCTATTGAACTTCAGGAGTTAAAAGTCCAACTACAGGAGTTGTTGGACATCGGTTTTATTCGTCCTAGTACGTCTCCTTGGGGTGCTCCTGTTTTATTCGTAAAGAAGAAAGACGGGAGTATGCGACTTTGTATCGACTATCGAGAATTGAATCATGTCACTATCAAGAATAGGTATCCGCTACCTCGCATTGATGACCTGTTCGACCAGTTGCAAGGAACACAATTCTTTTCAAAGATCGATCTTCGTTCTGGATATCATCAGCTGAAGATTAAAACTGAGGATATTCCAAAGACTGCCTTCAGAACTCGGTACGGGCATTATGAATTCTTAGTAATGTCTTTTGGATTGACTAATGCTCCTGCTGCCTTCATGGATATGATGAACCGTGTATTCAAAGAATATTTGGATCAGTTCGTTGTTGTCTTTATTGATGACATCCTCATCTATTCCAAAAGCCGTGAAGATCATGAGCGCCATTTGAAGCTGGTACTGCAAAGGCTTCGTGAAAATAAGCTATATGCCAAATTGAAGAAATGCGAGTTCTGGCTTGAGGAAGTAGCATTCCTTGGGCACGTGGTGTCAAAACATGGAGTATCTGTCGACCCGGCGAAGATTGAAGCCATACAAAGTTGGGAGCAACCGAAGTCGGTAACCGAAGTACGTAGCTTTCTGGGCTTAGCTGGTTATTATCGGAGATTTGTGGAAGGATTTTCTCGAATCGCTACTCCGTTAACTCAGCTGACTCGGAAAGATACAAAATTCGTATGGAGTGAGGAATGCGAGAAGAGTTTCCAAGAACTCAAGAGGAGACTCATTTCGGCACCTGTTCTGACAATACCATCTGGTTCGGATGGATTTGTTATCTACAGCGATGCTTCAGGCAAAGGGTTAGGATGTGTTCTCATGCAACATGGGAAAGTCATAGCCTATGCCTCACGACAACTCAAAGAATATGAGAGGAATTATCCTACTCATGATTTGGAGTTGGCAGCAGTCGTTTTTGCGTTGAAGATCTGGAGACACTACCTGTATGGGGAGAAAGTGGAGATCTATACAGATCATAAAAGCCTCAAATATTTCTTCACCCAAAAGGAACTCAACATGCGGCAGCGACGTTGGCTCGAGCTGTTGAAAGATTACGATCATACCATCCAATATCATCCTGGAAAAGCAAACGTAGTAGCTGACGCATTGAGTAGAAGATCATATGCGGGTACGAGTGCAATGTTGTTAACACAAAGGCCCATTTTGTATGACTTGCAAAGGATGGAGATAGAGATGAAGGCTCCAAGTACCCACATGATGATATCAAATATACGAGTAGAACCGACTTTAATCGATAAAGTTAAAGCTGCTCAAGCTACGGACATGGAGCTGATGCGTATGAAGAAGAAAGTGCAAGAAGGTGCTATTCCAGAAGCAAGAATCGATGAAGAAGGAATACTTCGAGTCAACTCCAGACTTTGTGTTCCTAACGATTTTGACTTGAAGCATAGAATAATGATGGAGGCACACAACACACCGTTTGCAATCCATCCTGGGAGTACCAAAATGTATCACGATCTTCGACATACATTTTGGTGGAGCAATATGAAAAGAGAGATCGCGGAGTTTATCTCGAGATGTTTAACTTGTCAACGTGTAAAAGCGGAGCATCAAGTACCAAAGGGTCCATTGCAACCACTTGAGATTCCGAAATGGAAGTGGGAACACATTACTATGGATTTTGTTACGGGTCTTCCCAAGGTTTCTCAAGGCATAGATGCGATTTGGGTTATTGTTGATAGATTAACCAAGTCCGCTCATTTCTTGCCGATACGTGAGACTTATTCCCTTGAACGTCTTGCTAGTATGTACGTGAACGAGATTGTGAGATTGCATGGCATGCCAGTATCCATAGTTTCGGATCGTGACCCAAGATTCACTTCACGATTTTGGGTTAGCTTGCAGAAAGCTATGGGCACGGATTTACGATTCAGTTCAGCATACCATCCTCAAACGGACGGACAATCAGAGAGGACTATTCAAACTCTTGAAGATCTATTAAGACTTTGTGTCCTAGATCTCAAAGGGAGTTGGGATAAGTACCTACCATTGGTGGAATTCTCCTACAACAACAGTTATCAGGCGAGCATAGGTGTGGCTCCATTCGAGGCGTTGTATGGAAGAAAATGTCGTTCTCCAGTATGCTGGGACGAGGTGGGTGAAGCAACATTGTTGGGACCAGAGTTGGTACGCATTACTACAGAGAAGATCCAAACGATTCGACAACGTATACAAACGGCACAGGATCGACAAAAGAGTTATGCGGATCTTCATCGGAAGGACGTGGAATTTAATATTGGGGATCATGTATTGTTACGTGTTGCACCATGGAAGGGAGTTACAAGATTTGGGAAGAGAGGAAAGCTCAATCCAAGATTTGTTGGTCCATTTGAGATTCTTGAGCGAATAGGAAATGTGGCATATAGACTCGCATTACCTCCAAGCATGTCTCGTGTTCATAATGTTTTTCACATATCTATGCTTCGTAAATATGTTAAAGACCCGAACCACATTATTGAGTTAGAACCAGACGAGATAGCTGAAGATTTAACGTACGAGGAGGTACCTGTTAAGATCTTGGATAGGAAAGAGCATGTCCTACGCACGAAGGTTATACCACAAGTTAAGGTTTTGTGGAGAAACCATGCTATTGAAGAAATGACCTGGGAGTTGGAATCAGAAATGAAAGCGAGGTATCCTCACCTTTTTGAAACATCAGGTACGTACGTCAATTTCGAGGACGAAATTTCATAAGGAGGGGAGGTTGTAAGACCCCAACTTATTAATGAATAAAATCAAATTTTCTCTAAATATTATTGTGAATAATAAGGGGTTAATTTGATATAATACTTTGGTTATGGGTGAAATGTGCAAATTTTGCAAAATAAGCAAGTGGTTATAAAATATTCATTTTGTCGGGGAATATTCGTTTGGTCGTGGAATATTCTTGCTGTCGGGGAATATTCGTACGACGGCGCAGCCTTGTGTGGGCCCCATAACGGAAAGCGATTGGATGAAGAAAACGACAAGTATAAGTTATTTATAAATAACGGCGTAGTTGTTACCGTTAATACTGTTGGAATACCCGGTGGTTAAAATACAGTAGCACACGGTATTGCACCAATTATTGATTCTTACGTAAGAAGGCACTACTCAATAATTGTTACAGTAGTTATTGTTCAATATTTTATTTTATTGATTCAATAATTGTTGCGTTGATATTTTATATTATTGTTGTTTCAATAATTGTTGCTGCACAGTATTTTCCTTTATCAGATCAATAATTCATATTATTTGAATAATATTATTAGATAACATTATTGGCAATGTCTAGAAAGTTCTGTCTAAGGAGAGGTTTGGTCATCTAATTGCGCGCCAGTAAGGAGAAATCCTTATTGGAAAGCCCCCTCTTTCCTGGGAACGGCCTGGTTGTCATAAATGTGATTCTGTAATATTATTTGTGAATAATTAATTATTGATTCATATGATAAGGAAATATTTATTTTATGTGGATATAAATGAGGGATATATTTTTGTGGTTAAAAATGAAGGAGTTAATGTTGAGGTTTTTATCAGTATTTTTGTCGGAATGGAGGTATTAAAAATCAAATCAGGGTTTTTGAGAAATATTGCGGGGTTATAATTTTTAATCCGACCGTTGGATCGTGGTAATTTTTGGATATGTTATACATATATAAGTTGAGTATATGTCCACAAATTTTGAACCGTTAAAAATGAACGTATGATTTATTATGAATTTTACGAGATGACTGGTTCAGAAATTGTTGAATTTTCGGAGTTTATCATTTTGATGGAAAATTCTAGAATTGGTGGGCCCCACTTGTGGTTGGTGAAGAAATGTGCTGAATTATATTTCAAATGTGGTGGGTGGGAATAGTAGCAGGTAAAGCCATCAGGTTGCAGGTCAAACCTACTAAAATTTTCCTATAAATAGAGGGCTAAGTTAGAATTGAAAATCACACCAGAAACAAGTTTTCTCTCTTTCTCTCTCTAGATTATTGAGTGTATTTTGTGAGTATTTAGATACTTTGAGAGTTTCTATTCATCAGAGCAAGTTTCTTTCAGCCTTATACCGGTATTCCGACCAGAAGTACTGATATTTTGAGGTAAGGGATATTATTTTCTTCTTAAATGATATTATTTTCTTCAATATCATTATGCTGAAATATTGATATGAGTTTTTATCAAATTTGGAACTTTTTGTGTCGGGGTTACTATTCACGTATACGGCACTATTCACGTATACGGCACTATTCACGAATACGGCACTATTCACCGAAAAATAAAATTTTCCCTTTTTGTCCAAGATGTCTATTATGGTTACTATCTTTGATTGTATCCATGTTTTGATCTTTATTTTTGAATTCTGCTTCACAATTGATTATTATGAAGTATTATTGATCTTGGATAAACTGTTATACGAATCCCTAATATTTGTCCTTCTGTCTCACTGGATTCGTTCTCTTTAAGATATTTTTCATCATCCTCAGTCCTAAATGATGATATTACTGAATATCTTTGGCCTGTAGTGCAAAGATGTATGATTACTTGATGAATATCTTTGGCCTGTAGTGCAAAGATGAACAGGTGTTGAGATGAACATGACTGACAGGTGATACAAATGAATATCTTTGGCCTGTAGTGCAAAGATGAATATTTGGATAAAGATGATTATTAATTGATGTTACAGGGATAAAATATTGATGATGGACTTTTAAATCTTAGAAGATAGTAGAATTCTTTCTCTACTTGACTCTTCTAATGGTTTGCTGTTTCCGCTGCAGTTGTTGATCTAAAACTTGTTGTCGATTATATTCTATCAGATTTTTCCCTGTTGAAGACTAACGATAATTTGTTGTATATTATCTTAGTCATAATATTCTTTACTGGGCTAGTTGAGCTCACCCTTTTCCTTTTTGTTCTATTTTTCTTCTCAGGAGGTGAGAACATAGCAGGATCTAGTCGGGGTACGGAGTGATGGTTCTAGAAAGATGTTTTAGCAGTCCTCACTATTTCTGTAAAATAGTGTTTGAATAATTGCAACGAGGACTTATTTGAGTGTGGATATTGTCTTGAAGACAATATTTGTATTTAAACTCACAGTATGTGTTGTCGTATTTTGCACGACAATTGTATTATTGAAGTTGTAGTTTATTTTCTGTACCATGTATTTGGCGACTCAGAATGGGTGTTGTATACCTATTTTGGGGGCGTCACAGTTAGTCAATCCAAAGGACATGACTAGGAATTTATAATGCCCGTACCGAGTTCTGAAAGCCGTCTTTGGAATATCCTCAGTTCTAACCTTCAGCTGATGATATCTAGAACGAAGATCGATCTTTGAAAAGAATTTTGCTCCTTGCAACTGGTCAAACAGGTCATCAATACGTGGCAATGGGTACCTGTTTTTGATGGTGACATGATTCAACTCCCGATAATCAATACAAAGTCGCATACTTCCATCTTTCTTCTTCACGAATAGAAAGGAGCACCCCAAGGAGAAGTACTAGGACGAATAAAGCCAATGTCTAACGATTCCTGCAGTTGGATCTTTAACTCCTGAATTTCAATAGGAGTCATTCGATATGGGGCTTTGGAAATGGGTTTTGTACCTGGTTCAAGGTCGATACAAAATTCAATTTCACGCTCTGGGGGTAGGCCAGGAAGTTCTTCAGGGAATACGTCAGGGAATTTATTAACAATAGAAATATCATTCAAAACTGACGTATTTTTGTTTAGATCCGTGACATGAGCTAAGAAAGCTTGACATCCATTTTTTAATAAATGAATAGCTTTATGGCTTGAGATGACAGCGATTGATTTTGATGGTTTGGTTGCTTAAATTCGCATAATAGGTCAATTAGGAATATGAAAGCTAACAACCTTACGAAAACAATCAACTTTTGCATGATGAGTAGTTAACCAATCAATCCCTAGAATCACGTCAAATGCAAGTATTTTTAATGAAATAAGATCGACAGGTAATGTGTAGGTACCAACTTGAACCAAACAAGACTTATAAACCGTGGATGTAATGAAGGTTTCTCCCAATCGAGTTTCAACAGATAAGTCAAAGTCTAATTTCTCCAGAGTCAAATTTAATCGATGAGCGCAAGTAGGAGAAATAAAAGAATGGGTAGAACCGGTATCAAATAAAGTATAGACTTCGTTAGAGTTTATGATAAGCTTACCCGTGATGACCTCATTCGGGTTCCTTGCTTTCTGGGAGGTCACAACAAACGCTCTCCCTTGCACTACCGGTTTTGATTTTTCTGGGACGGCCTTTGGTATCTCCATCGTGGCTGAACTTGTTTTTGGTAAACGACAAAATCGAGCTAAATGACCTTCTCTTCCATAATTATAACATGCTTTAGACGGCATCACGCAGTTTGGACTGATGTGCCCCTCCCATCCGCATTTGAAACATATGATAGGTGGTCGTTCTCCTTTCTCAACAACGGGTGCTGGTGCTGACGTCTTTCCATCATTATTGAATCTCCTCTTCTTGAAATGACCATTCTTATTGTATTGGCCCTGATTACCACCGAAGTGGTTACCATTTCTGGCCTGTTGATTCCCTCCACGCTTGTTGTCACCGCTTCGATGACTGCTCTAACTGGTATTATCATTTTGCCGACTGCTCTCTTTTGGTTGCGTTGACTCGTTATCGCGCTCCACTAACTGGGCCCTATTCATAATATCTGAATACAAACACAGTTTATGAGAAATAAGATGTTGACGTATCTCAGGTTTCAAACCTAGCAAAAATATTCGCGTCATTCGCTCTTCATTATCCATCAAGTGGGACGCAAACCGGGAAAACTCAGCAAATTTAGCCTCATACTGCGACACTGTCATATTATTCTGCTCTAATTTGATGAACTCCACCTCCTTCATGTGACGAACACTTTCGAAAAAGTATTTGTCATTGAATAGCTCTTGGAACTTCTCCTAAGACATCTTCAGTGCGGCAGGTTGAGTACGCTTAATCGATTCCCACTAGTAATCTGCCTCTCCTCGCAACATAAAGGTGGCAAAGGGAACCTTTTGCTCCTCAGAGCATCCCAAGATATCAAATATCTTGGTGATCTGCTTTATCCATATTTCCGCTATAAGTGGTTTTTGCTCTCCCTTAAACTCCTATGGTCCCAGCTCCTTGAACTGTTTAGCGGTGATCGTCTGAGAGTTTTCAGTGTTTCCACCTACATTTTTGATAGGAGCCGCTCTCGCCTGCTGTTGTATGAACTGCATAAAGCTTCTGAACATTCCATCATTCATCATCTGGTCAGTGTTATTGTTTGCATGAGGATTGTCACCTTCCTGATGCACATTATCCCGATTATTGATATGTGGTGAATCAACAGTCGCCTGTGCTCTAGTGTTGTTCTCAACATTCTCAGATGCCATTTTCAGATACTGCCACAAAAGTTAATTGATATGTTATATATTATTATTATATTCTGACCGACCAATTAAATACCATGCAAATAAACTTAGGTAGGTCATACTAGCGAAGGAATTCCCTGTCTCTCCCCTCCTAGTTCTATTCTCACATCTTAGCCAGGAATCATATCCCTAAGCTTTGATACCAACTGCGACGCCCCCAAAATTAGGTATACATCACCCATCTTGGGTCGTCAGATACATGGTACAGAATACAAATACAACTTACTAATACAACTGTCGTGTACAATACAACAAAACATAACTGTGAGTTTGAATACAATTATTGTCTACTAGAGACTATACAAACTCAAAAGGAGTCCTCATTACAATTATTGTCACACTATTTAACAGAATAGTGAGGACTACTAATACTATCATCTGGTCCATCACTCCGTTCCCCGACTCGTCCCAGCTATATTCTCATTTCCTGAAGAGAACAGTGAAAGAAAGGGTGAGCTCAACTAGCCCAGTAAGAAATATTTTGACCAAGATAATGCAGAATAAATTATCATTAGCCTTCAACAGTGTTAAACTGATAAAATATAACGAGCATCAAGTTTAACTGCAGCGGAACAAGCAATCCATTAAAAGAGTCAAGTAGAGAATAAAATCTACTATCTTCTATGATTTAAAAGGTTTTTCAACACTGTTATCGCTGGGACTCAGCTTAATAAAATAATCCACATCATCGAATCACCCCTGCACAACGGCCAAGGATATTCTTTAGTATCACGACCACAATTATCCATGCACTACGGGCCAAGAAAGAAGATTCAAGAAGATGGGTGTTTGGCAAAACCCTAGTTTTTCTATCTCTCATAGAAACAGAGCATACTCTCTAACAATTGGAATCACGTCTACTTGATATCTGATATAAGACTTCTCTTATAAAGATATCAGTTAACCCTTCTAATATAATTAGAAAATAGAGTATTATTTAATTGATCAAATTCCTTTAAATAGTTAAGCTCCCTAATATTATTAGAGATAATTAATTAAACTCTTTTAATTAATTAGCCTCCTAATCTTATTAGAAATATATGAGAGCACTTTTATTAATTAATTCGCAAACTCCTTTAGGAATTAAATAATAATAATAATAATAATAGTAATAATAATAATAAGACTCTTCTTATTAATTTATATTTAAATATTTCCAAAATATTAAATCATAAATATTAAGCTATTTAATTTATTCTATCACCATAGATTAAATTAAATACATGTAACTTATTATTACGATTATGCTATTTACTTCTTAAATAAATATTCTTTCTTTTATGGTGTGACCCTTTAGGTTCTCCATATTAAATCAGTTGTGAATAAATCAATTAGAACAATTCTAATCTTATTTAAATAAATAAAATAAACTATTAATTTATGTGACGCCCTCAAAATAGGTATACAACACCCATTCTGAGTCATCAAAAATATGGTACAGAAACAACTACAACTTTATTAATACAATTATCGTGTAAAATATGACAACACATAAACTGTGAGTTAAAATACAAATATTATCTTCTAGACAATATCCACACTCAAATAAGTCCTCATTACAATTATTGATACACTATTTTATAAAATAGTAAGGACTATAATAACAACTGCCTTGGAACATCACTCCACACCTCGACTACTTCCCGCTATATTCTCGCTTCCTGAGAAGAAAAATTGAACAAAAAGGAAAAAGGGTGAGCTCAACTAGCCCAGTAAAGAATATTATGACTAAGATAATATAGAAAAAATTATCGTTAGTCCTCAACAGGGAAAATCTGATAGAATATAATAGACAATAAGTTTTAGATCAACAACTGCAGCGGAAACAACAATCCATTAGAAGAGTTAAGTAGAGAATGAATTCTACTATCTTCTAAGATTTAAAAGTCCATTATCAATATTTTATCCCTGTAACATCAATTAATATACATCTTGAATCAAATATTCATCTTTGCACTACAGGCCAAAGATATTCATCAGTTGGTCATGCTTATCTAAACACATGTACATCTTAGCACTACGGCCAAAGATATTTATCAAGAAATCATTCATCTTTGCACTACAGGCCAAAGATATTCAGTAATATAATCATTTAGAACTGAGGATGATGAAAAATATTTTAAAGAAAACGAATCCAGTGAGATAAAAGAATAAAGATTAAGGATTAAGGATTCGTATTTTGGTTCATCCATGTTCAAAAATATTCCATAATAAACTATTGTGGAGCAAAATTTAAGAATGAGGATCAAAACATGGATACAATCAAGGCTAGTAACCATAATAAATAACTTGGACAAGAAAAGAAGATTTTAATTTTTCTGTGAATAATGATGTATACGTGAATAGTGTCGTTTAGTAACCCCGACAAAAAAAGACAAGAATTTTACAAGAAAAATCATACTAATATTCTGGTATAATGATATTAAAAGAAATAACATCATTTACAAAAAAAATAACATCCCTTACCTCAAAAGGACAGTACTTCTGACTAGAATATCGGATATGGTACTGAAGGAAACTTGTACCGTATAGCAACACTCAAAGTATCAAAATACTCACAAAAATACACTCAATAATATAGAGAGAGAAAACTTCAGTTTCTGGTGTGATTTTTAATTCTAACATAAGCACCCTATTTATAGAAAAATGCTTAGAACACCAAAGCAGAAAATTTAATAAAATATTAATATAATTAAAAAAATTTCACGCCCACCTTAGACAAACTGATTTCAGCATGTTTACAACACGTATGAGGCCCATCTAATTGCAAAAAACGTTTTTATTAAAAAAAATATTTAAAACTTCAAAAATTAATTATTCCGGAACTTCAATAATTCATAATAAATAGCTCATTTATCAGAAAAATTAGAATCTTTTGCCCATTCCATAAGAAATTCAATTCTCTACAATTTTATAAGTTTAAGTTTTTCTAAATTCCAAACAGAAATTGATCGAAATCCACATACGGACGATTTTACAGACTATAATCAAATTTCAGTCAAAAATTGGGCCTACCGACAATGTTTAACATGTTTTTATCATTTATTGCAACAAAAATATTCTTCCTCCTCATTAATTCATATGTCACACATTCATCGTAAAAATATCATCATTATTATACTATTAAAATATAATATATTTAAATGAATCATTTTATCAAAAAAGATAAAATATCAATTTTCAACAATTGTCACTTTTCTAAAAATTCTCCCATTTATATCCACATAAATAAATATTTTTCTTATCATATAAATCAATAATTAATTATTCACAAATAATATTACAGAATCACAATACTGACAACCAGGCCGTTCTCAGAAAGATGGGGCTTTCCAATAAGGATTTCTCCTTACTGGCGCGCAATTAGGTGATCAAACCTCTCCTTAAACAGAACTTTCTAGACATTACCAATAATGTTATCAAATAATATTATTAAAATAATATGAATTATTGATCTGATAATAGAAATACTGTGCAGTGACAATTAGTAAAACAATAATAATATAAAATATCACCGTAGCAAGTTATTGAATTAATAAAATAAAATATTAAACAGTAATTACTGTAACAATTATTGAGTAGTGCCTTCTTACGTAAGAATCAATAATTGGTGCAATACCGAGTGCTACTATGCAACACCGCGTATTACTATATTTTAACCATCGGGTATTCTAATAATGTTAACGATAACAACTACGCCGTTATTTATAAAAACTTGTACATGTCGTTTTCTTCATCCAATCGCTTTCCGTTATGGGACCCAAACAAGGCTGTGCCGTCATACGAATATTTCTCGACAATAAAAATATTCCATGACCAAACGAATATTCCCCGACAATAGTAAATATTTTATAACCACTTACTTATTTAAGATATTTGCGCATTTTATCCATAACTAACCACATTAATCAAATCAACCCTAATTATTTCAAAATAGAGGAAGTTCAATTTCATTATAAAAAGCTGGGGTCTTACAACCTCCCCTCCTTATAAAATTTCATCCTCGAAATTGACGTACGTACCTGGTATTTCAAAAAGGTGAGGATACCTCGCTTTCATTTCCGTTTTTAACTCCCAGGTCATTTCCTCAATAGCATGGTTCATCCACAAAACTTTAACTTGTGGTATAACCTTTGTGCGTAGGACATGCTCCTTCCTATCCAATATCTTGACAGGTACCTTATCGTATGTTAAGTCTTCAGCTATCTCGTCTGGTTCTAACTCAATAATGTGGTTCAGGTCTTTCACATATTTACGAAGCACAAATATGTGAAAAATATTATGAACACGAGACATGCTTGGAGGTAACACAAGTCTATAGGCCACATTTCGTACTCGGTCAAGAATCTAAAATGGACAAATAAATCATAGATTGAGCTTTCCTCTCTTTATAAATCTTGTAACTCCCTTCCATGGAGCAACACGCAATAATACATGATCTCCAAAATTAAATTCCACGCCCTTTTGATGAAGATTCGCATAACTCTTTTATCGATCCTATGTTGTTTTTATATGTTGTCGAATCATTTGGATCTTTTATGTAGTCATACGTACCAACTATGGTCCCAACAATGTTGCTTCACCCACCACATCCCAACATATTGGAGAGCGACACTTTCGTCCATACAATGCTTCGAATGGAGCCACACCTATACTTGCCTGATAACTGTTATTGTAAGAGAATTCCACCAATGGTAAATACTTATCCCAACTCCCTTTGAAGTCTAGGGCCCAGAGTCTTAATAGATCTTCAAGAGTTTGAATAGTCCTCTCTGATTGTCCATCCGTTTGAGGATGGTATGCCGAACTGAATCGTAAATCTGTGCCCATAGCTTTCTGTAAGCTAACCCAAAATTGTGAAGTGAATCTTGGGTCACGATCCAAAACTATGGATACTGGCATTCCATACAACCTCACAATCATAAGAGCAAGACGTTCAAGGAAATAAGTCTCTCGTATCGGCAAGAAATAAGTAGACTTAGTTAATCTATCAATAATAACCCAAATCGTGTCTATGTCTTGAGAAACCTTGGGAAGACCCGTAACGAAATCCTTGGTAACGTGTTCCCACTTCCATTTCGAAATCTTAAGTGGTTTCAATGGACCCTTTGGCACTTGATGCTCCGCCTTTACACGTTGACAAGTTAAACACCTCGAGATAAACTTCGCGATCTCTCTCTTCATATTGCTCCACCAAAATGTATATCGAAGATCACGATACATTTTGGTACTTCCAGGGTGAATTGCAAATGGTGTGTTGTGTGCCTCCATCATGATCTTGTACTTCAAATCAGAGTCATTAGGAACACAAAGTCTAAAATTGACTCGAAGTATTCCTTCTTCATCGATTCTTGCTTCTGGGATAACACCTTCTTGTACTTTCTTCTGCATACGCATCAGCTCCGGGTCTATAGCTTGAGCAACCTTAACTTTATCGATTAAAGTTGGTTTTATACGTATACTTGACATCATCACATGGGTCCCCGGAGTCTTAAATTCTATCTTCATCTTTTGTAAATCACACAAAATGGGACTTTGTGTTGACAACATCGCACTCATTCCCGCATATGATCTTCTACTCAATGTGTCAGCTACCACGTTCACTTTTCCAGGATGGTATTGAATGGTATGGTCGTAATCTTTTAACAGCTCGAGCCAACGTCGTTGCCGCATGTTGAGTTCCTTTTGGGTGAAAAAATATTTGAGGCTTTTATGGTCCGAATATATCTCCACTTTCTCCCCATATAGATAGTGCATCCAAATTTTTAACGCGAAAACGACTGTTGCCAACTCTAGATCATGAGTAGGGTAATTCTCTCATATTCTTTGAGTTGTCGTGAGACATAGGCTATGACCTTCCCATGTTGCATGAGAACACATCCTAACCCTTTGGCCGAAGCATCGCTGTAGATAACAAATCTATCCGAACCAGATGGTATTGTCAGAACAGGTGCCGAAATGAGTCTTCTCTTAAGCTCTTGAAAACTCTTCTCTCATTCCATGCTCCATACTAATTTTGTATCTTTCTGAGTCAGTTGAGTTAACGGAGTAGCGATTCGAGAAAATCCTTCAACGAATCTCCGATAATAACCAACTAAACCCAGAAAGCTACGTACTTCGGTCACCGACTTCGGTTGCTCCCAACTTTGTATTGCTTCAATCTTCGCCGGGTCAACAGAAACTCCATGCTTTGACACCACGTGCCCAAGAAATGCTACTTTCTCAAGCCAGAACTCGCATTTCTTCATCTTGGCATATAGCTTGTTTTCACGAAGCCTTTGAAGTACCAGCTTCAAATGGTGCTCATGATCTTCACGACTTTTAGAATATATGAGGATGTCACCAATAAAGACAACAACGAACTGATCCAAATATTCCTTTAATACTCGGTTCATCATATCCATGAAAGTCGCAGGAGCATTAGAGCTGATAAATGTGAAGAAGAAGGTTTAAGAGGGCGTTATTCAAGAAGCAAGAATCGATGAAGAGAGGAAATCTCAACCCTCGATTTAATTGACCCATTTGAAATCCTCGATCGAGTAAGAACTGTGGCTTATATACTTGTTTTACCGCTAAGTATGTCGCGTGTTCATAACGTTTTTCACGTATCGTTGTTAGTAAAAACTTAGTCTTGGGAACTTTGGAGCCAAATTTTAGAATAATTAATGAATTTGAAAAATTATGAAATCATAGGAGTTTTGTAGAGCATGTTACAAGCTTTCTATAGCCTCAAAAACGGACTAATTCCGATAACGGATGAAGAAGTTATGAAGATTTGAAGTATATGTGTCAAAAGTTGCAAAATTTGGAAAATTGGAGATAAGTGCTAAAGGTCGAGTGCCTAGGCACTAGACTCAGCACTGGGAATCTATTCTTGGGAGCCTAGGCGCTTGCCCAAGGCCAATTTTTGGCGCCTAGGCGCTAGTCTAGTGTTAAGCCAAAATCTATTTGGACGTCCTCTAGTAAATTAGGCATAACTTTTTCATACAAACTCCGATTGAGGTGATTCAAGATGATCCGGAACGAGGACGAATAGACCTACAACTTTTGTTTTTTTAGTTATTTAATTTGAGATCGTTAGAAGGGTTAAAAATGATTATCTTTGGAACTATTGTGTTTTCGGAGGCAATCGGAGGACGTCGGGCATGTACGTATGCAACGTGCAATGTTTTTAATGATAAAGGTTGTGACGCCCCCAAAATAGGTATACAACACCCATTCTGAGTCGCCAAAATACATGGTACAGAAATTACTACATCTTTATTATTACAACACAAGAACTGTGAGTTTAAATACAAATATTGTCATTTAGACAATATCCACACTCAAATAAGTCCTCATTACAATTATTGATACATTATTTCACAAAAATGGTGAGGACTACTAAAGTAACTTCTAGAACCATCATTCCATACCCCGACTAGTACTCGCTACATTCTCGCCTCCTGAGAAAAATGGAACAAAAAGGAAAAGGGTGAGCTCAACTAGCCCAGTAAAGAATATTATGACTAAGATAATACAGAACAAATTATCGTTAGTCTTCAACAGGGAAAAATATAATAGAATACAATAGACAACAAGTTTTAAATCAATAACTGCAGCGGAAACAGCAAACCATTAGAAGAGTCAAGTAGAGAATGAGTTCTACTATCTTCTAAGATTTAAAAGTCCATCATCAATATTTTATCCCTGTAACAATAATCAATAACCATCTTTAATCAAATATTCATCTTTGCACTACAGGCCAAAGATATTCATTTGTATCACCAGTCGGTCATGTTCATCTCAACACCTGTTCATCTTTGCACTACGGGCCAAAGATATTCATCAGTTAATCATTCATCTTTGCACTACGGGCCAAAGATATTCAGTAATATCATCATTTAGGACTGAGGATGATGAAAAATATCTTAAAGAAAACGAATCCAGTGAAAGAAAATAACAAATATTAAGGATTCGTATTTCGATTTATCCATGTCCAAAAATACCTTATAATTATTCATAGTGAAGTAGAATTCAAGAATGATCAAAACATGGATACAATCAAAGCTAGTACCCAGAATAGATATTTTGGACGAAAAGAAGAAAATTTTATTTTTCGGTGAATAGTAACTCGTGAATAGTAACTCGTGAATAGTAACTCATGAATAGTAACCCCGACGTGAAAAGTTTCAAATTTGATAAAAATTTCCAACCAATATTTCGGTATAATGATATTGAAGAAATAATATCATTTTCGAATAAAATAACATCCCTTACCTCAAAATAATCGTACTTCTGACTGAATTTTGGGTATAGTGCTGACAGAAACTCGCACCGTATAGCAACACTCAAAGTATACTCACAATAATACGCTCGATAATATAGAGAGAGAAAGAAAGAAAACTTTGCTTCTAGTGTAATTTTCAATTCTAACTTAGCCCTCTATTTATAGAAAAATGTTAGAACGCCATAGGAGACTAAAATAATAAAATATATTATTTTATTTTATTTTCTTTACGTATGCTAAGACCATGACTATCAAGGCATGCAAAATCTGAATTTTCCAGCAGCCCACATGCATATTCACCACCAACCAAAAAGTGGGTCCCACCCATAATTTAATAAAAATTATTTTATTTTTTCGAAACTTCAGTAATTCATAGAAAATAGACCGTTTATCAGAAAAATACGAATTTTATGTCCATTCTGACTGAAATCGAATTCTCTACAATTTTGTAGCTTTGAGTTTTTCCAAATTCCAAACCAAAAATATTCGAAATCTACAAACGGATGATTTTTAATACCTCCACATCGACAAAATACTGATAAAACACCTCAGCTTTAATTCTTTCATTTTTATCCACATAAAAATAAATATATCCATCATTTATATCCACAAAAATAAATATTTCCTTATCATATGAATCAATAATTAATTATTCACAAATAATATTACAGAATCATATTTATGACAACTAGGCCGTTCCCAGGAAAGAGGGGGCTTTCCAATAAGGATTTCTCCTTACTGGCGCGCAATTAGGTGACCAAACCTCTCCTTAGACAGAACTTTCTAGACATTGCCAATAATGTTATCTGATAATATTATTCAAATAATATGAATTATTGATCTGATAATGGGAAATACTGTGCAGTAACAATTATTGAAACAACAATAATATGAAATATCAATGCAGCAATTATTAAACCAATAAAATAAAATATGAAACAGTAATTACTGTAACAATTATTGAGTAGTGCCTTCTTACGTACGAATCAATAATTCAACTATACTGTGCAATCTGTGTGCTACTGTGCAACCACGCGTTATTACTGTATTTAACCACCGGGTATTTCAACAGTATTAACGGTAACAACTACGCCGTTATTAATAAACAACATATACTTGTCGTTTTCTTCATCCAATCGCTTTCCGTTATGGGGCCCACAAAAGACTGCGCCGTCGTACGAATATTCCCCGACAGGAAGAATATTCCACGACCAAACGAATATTCTCCGACAACAATGAATATTTTATAACCACCTGCTTATTTGAAATATTTGCGTATTTTACCCATAACTAACCTCATTAATCAATTTAACACTTACTATTTCAAAATAATAAATAGAGGGAATTTAAATTTCATTTATTAATAATTTGGGGTCTTACAACCTCCCCTCCTTATGAAATTTCGTCCTCGAAATTGACGTACGTACCTGGTGTTTCGAAAAGATGAGGATACCTCGCTTTCATTTCCGTTTCCAACTCCCAGGTCATTTCCTCAATAGCATGGTTTCTCCACAAAACTTTAACTTGTGGTATAACCTTCGTGCGTAGGACATGCTCCTTTCTATCCAAGATCTTGACAGGTACCTCTTCGTACGTTAAGTCTTCAGCTATCTCGTCCGGTTCTAACTCAATAACGTGGTCTGGGTCTTTCACATATTTACGTAACACAGATATATGAAAAATATTATGAACACGAGACATACTTGGAGGTAACGCGAGTCTATAGGCCACATTTCCTACTCGGTCAAGAATCTGAAATGGACCAATAAATCGTGGATTGAGCTTTCCTCTCTTCCCAAATTTTGTAAATCCTTTCCATGGAGCCACCCGCATCAATACATGATCCCCAATGTCAAATTTCACGTCCTTTCGATGAAGATCCGCATAACTCTTTTGTCGATCCTGTGCCGTTTGTATACATTGTCGAATCGTTTGGATCTTCTCTGTAGTCATGCGTACCAACTCTGGTCCCAACAATGTTACTTCACCCACCTCGTCCCAGCATACTGGAGAGCGACACTTTCGTCCATATAATGCTTCAAATGGGACCACACCTATACTTGCTTGATAACTGTTATTGTAAGAGAATTCCACCAATGGTAGGTACTTATCCCAACTCCCTTTGAAATCTAGGACACAAAGTCTTAATAGATCTTCAAGAGTTTGAATAGTCCTCTCTGATTGTCCGTCCGTTTGAGGATGGTATGCCGAACTAAATCGTAAATCTGTGCCCATAGCTTTTTGCAAGCTAACCCAAAATCTTGAAGTGAATCTTGGGTCACGATCCGAAACTATGGATACTGGCATGCCATGCAGTCTCACAATCTCATCTACGTATATACGAGCAAGACGTTCAAGGGAATAAGTCTCCCGTATCGGCAAGAAATGAGCAGACTTGGTTAATCTATCAACAATAACCCAAATAGCATTTATGCCTTGAGAAACCGTGGGAAGACCCGTAACGAAATCCATAGTAATGTGTTCTCACTTCCATTTCGGAATCTCAAGTGGTTGTAATGGACCCTTTGGCACTTGATGTTCCGCCTTTACACGTTGACAAGTTAAACACCTCGAGATAAACTTTGCAATCTCTCTCTTCATATTATTCCACCAAAATGTATGTCGAAGATCACGATACATTTTGGTACTTCCAAGATGGATTGCAAATGGTGTATTGTGTGCTTCCATCATGATCTTGTACTTCAAATCAGAATCGTTAGGAACACAAAGTCTGGAGTGGACTCGAAGTATTCCTTCTTCATCGATTCTTGCTTCTGGAATAGAACCTTCTTGCACTTTCTTCTTCATATGCATCAGCTCTATGTCCGTAGCTTGAGCAGCTTTAACTTTATCGATTAAAGTCGGTTCTACTCGTATATTTGATATCATCATGTGGGTACTTGGAGCCTTCATCTCTATCTCCATTCTTTGCAAGTCATACAAAATGGGCCTTTGTGTTAACAACATCACACTCATACCCGCATATGATCTTCTACTCAATGCGTCAGCTACTACGTTCACTTTTCCAGGATGATATTGGATGGTATGATCGTAATCTTTCAACAGCTCAAGCCAACGTCGTTGCCGCATGTTGAGTTCTTTTTGGGTGAAGAAATATTTGAGGCTTTTATGATCTGTATAAATCTCCACTTTCTCCCCATACAGGTAGTGTCTCCAGATCTTCAACGCGAAAACTACTGCTGCCAACTCCAAATCATGAGTAGGATAATTCCTCTCATATTCTTTGAGTTGTCGCGAGGCATAGGCTATGACTTTCCCATGTTGCATGAGAACACATCCTAACCCTTTGCCTGAAGCATCACTGTAGATAACAAATCCATCCGAACCAGATGGTATTGTCAGAACAGGTGCCGAAATGAGTCTCCTCTTAAGCTCTTGAAAACTCTTCTCGCATTCCTCGCTCCATACGAATTTGATATCTTTCCGAGTCAGCTGAGTTAACGGGGTAGCGATTCGAGAAAATCCTTCCACGAATCTCCGATAATAACCAGCTAAGCCCAGAAAGCTACGTACTTCGGTCACCGTCTTTGGTTGCTCCCAACTTTGTATTGCTTCAATCTTCGCCGGGTCAACAGATACTCCATGTTTTGACACCACGTGCCCTAGGAAAGCTACTTCCTCAAGCCAGAACTCACATTTCTTCAACTTAGCATATAACTTATTTTCACGCAGCCTTTGGAGTACCAGCTTCAAATGATGCTCATGATCTTCACGACTTTTGGAATATATGAGGATGTCATCAATAAAGACAACAACGAACTGATCCAAATAATCCTTGAATACTCGGTTCATCATATCCATGAAAGCCGCAGGAGCATTAGTCAATCCAAAAGACATGACTAGGAATTCATAATGCCCGTACCGAGTTCTGAAGGCAGTCTTTAGAATATCCTCAGTTTTAACCTTCAGCTGATGATATCCAGAACGAAGATCGATCTTTGAAAAGAATTGTGCTCCTTGTAACTGGTCAAACAGGTCATCAATACGAGGTAGCGGATACCTATTCTTAATAGTGACATGGTTTAATTCCCGGTAATCAATACAAAGTCGCATACTCCCGTCTTTCTTCTTTACAAATAAAACAGGAGCACCCCAAGGAGATGTACTAGGACGAATGAAACCGATGTCCAACAACTCTTGTAGTTGGACCTTTAACTCCTGAAGTTCAATAGGAGCCATTCGATATGGGGTTTTAGAAATGGGCTTTGTACCAGGTTCAAGATCAATAAAGAATTCAATTTCTCGTTCCGGGGGTAGACCGGGAAGTTCTTCAGGAAATACGTCAGGAAAGTCAATAACAACAGGAATATTATTCAAATTTGACGTGTCTTTATTCAAATCCATAACATGGGCTAAGAAAGCTTGACATCCGTTTTTTAATAAACGAATGGCTTTATGGCTTGATATAACAGTGATTGATTTTAATGGCTTAGTTGTTTGAATTCGTACAACAGGTTGGTTAGGAATATGAAAACTAACAACCTTACGAAAACAATCAATTTTGGCATGATGAGTAGTTAACCAATCAATCCCTAAAATCACATCAAAAGCAAGTATCTTTAAAGAGATAAGGTCAACAGGTAAGGTGATGGTGCCAACTTGGATCACACAAGATTTATAAACAGTAGATGTGATGAAAGTTTCTCCTAACGGAGTCTCCACAGATAAATCAAAGTCTAACTTCTCCGGAGTCAAGTTTAAACGTTGAGCACAAGCAGGAGAGATAAAAGAATGAGTAGAACCGGTATCTAATAAGGTATAAACTTCGTATAAATTTATGATTAGCTTACCCGTGATCACCTCGTTTGGGTTCCTCGCATGTTGACCAGTCACGACAAACGCTCTTTCAGGAACCGTTGACTTTATCTTTTCTGGGACAGCTTTTTGAGTCACCATCCCCTCTGGACTGGTTTTGCTACAGTGCAATCTCGAGCGATATGTCCTTCCTTTCCACAATTATAACATACCTTAAACTGTTATGGGCAGTTTGGGCTGATATGTCCTTCTTTTCTGCACTTATAGCATATAACCGGTGGTCGTTCTCCTCCCTTGGAACCAGTTGTTACTGGTGCTGACGTCTTCGTATTGTCATTGTTGAATCTCCTCTTTTTAAAATCTCCTCCCGACTCGCTTCTTCTATTTTCATATCCACGATTACCACCAGAGTGGTTGCCGTTCTTGTCTGTATTTTTCTTTCTCCGCTGGTTATCATTGTTCTGATGACTGCTGTCACCGATATGATCCTGGTTGTGGTCCCTCAGTTGACCGTACTCATTATCTCGCTCTAATAATTGAGCCCTGTTGACAACATCTGAATAGAGGGAAAATTTATGAGAAATGAGATATTGACGTATGCCGGGTTTCAAACCTCTCAAAAACATCCTCGTCATACGTTCCTCATTCTCCACCAAATGAGGTGCAAACCTGGACAACTCTGCAAATCTCACCTCGTACTGAGACACCGTCATATTATTCTGCTCCAGTCTAATAAACTCTACCTCCTTCATATGACGAATACTTTCAGGAAAGTACTTGTCATTGAACAGTTTCTGAAATGTCTCCCAAGACATGCTGAGTGCGGTTGGATGGGTACGTTTCACATACTCCCACCAGTAATCTGCCTCGCCACGGAACATAAAGGTGGCGAATGGAACCTTCTGTTCCTCCGTGCATCCCAAGACATCAAATATCTTGGTAATTTGCTTGACCCACGTTTCCGCCATGATCGGATCCGGCTTTCCCTTAAATTCTGGTGGTCCCAATTCTTTGAACTGTTTGGCTGTGACAAACCGTGAATTACTATCATTTTCTCCTGTATTTTGAACACGAGTCTCCCTCGTCTGGTTTTGCATGAATTGCAAAAAACTTCTAAACATTCCATCATTCATCATCTGCTCATTGGTGTTGTTCACAGGAGGAACATTGCCAGCCTGTTGCACGTTCTCCTCGTTGGTAAGCACCGGTGTCTCCACGGTTTCATTTACTCCACTGTTAACATTCTCAGTCGACATTCTCAAATACTGCCATAAAATAAGGGTTAATTAAATAAATTAACGAATCACATAATACCCCTATATTATGACTGACCAATAAATAAGCTTAGTTAGGACACACTAGCGAAGGATTTATTCGTCTCTCCCCTCCTAGTTCTATTCTCCGATCTCCGCCAGAGATCATATCCCTAAGCTCTGATACCAACTGTGACGCCCCCAAAATAGGTATACAACACCCATTCTGAGTCGCCAAAATACATGGTACAGAAAAAACTACATCTTTATTATTACAACACAAGAACTGTGAGTTTAAATACAAATATTGTCATTTAGACAATATCCACACTCAAATAAGTCCTCATTATAATTATTGATACATTATTTCACAAAAATGGTGAGGACTACTAAAGTAACTTCTAGAACCATCATTCCATACCCCGACTAGTACTCGCTACATTCTCACCTCCTGAGAAAAATGGAACAAAAAGGAAAAGGGTGAGCTCAACTAGCCCAGTAAAGAACATTATGACTAAGATAATACAGAACAAATTATCGTTAGTCTTCAACAGGGAAAAATGTAATAGAATACAATAGACAACAAGTTTTAAATCAATAACTGCAGCAGAAACAACAAACCATTAGAAGAGTCAAGTAGAGAATGAGTTCTACTATCTTCTAAGATTTAAAAGTCCATCATCAATATTTTATCCCTGTAACAACAATCAATAACCATCTTTAATCAAATATTTATCTTTGCACTACAGGCCAAAGATATTCATTTGTATCACCAGTCGGTCATGTTCATCTCAACACCTGTTCATCTTTGCACTACGGGCCAAAGATATTCATCAGTTAATCATTCATCTTTGCACTACGGGCCAAAGATATTCAGTAATATCATCATTTAGGACTGAGGATGATGAAAAATATCTTAAAGAAAACGAATCCAGTGAAAGAAAATAACAAATATTAAATATTCGTATTTCGATTTATCCATGTCCAAAAATACCTTATAATTATTCATAGTGAAGTAGAATTCAAGAATGATCAAAACATGGATACAATCAAAGCTAGTACCCAGAATAGATATTTTGGACGAAAAGAAAAAAATTTTATTTTTCGGTGAATAGTAACTCGTGAATAGTAACTCATGAATAGTAACCCCGACGTGAAAAGTTCCAAATTTGATAAAAATTTCCAACCAATATTTCGGCATAATGATATTGAAGAAATAATATCATTTTTGTGACGCCCCCAAAATTAGGTATACATCACCCATCTTGGGTCGTCAGATACATGGTACAAAATACAAATACAACTTACTAATACAACTGTCGTGTACAATACGACAAAACATAAACTGTGAGTTTGAATACAAATATTATCTTCTAGAGAGTATTCATACTCAAAAGGAGTCCTCATTACATTTATTAACACACCATTACATAAAATAGTGAGGACTACTAACTAATACTATCATTCGGACCATCACTCCGTTCCCCGACTTGCCCCAGCTACGTTCTCAGTTCCTGAAGAGAACAGTGAAAGAAAGGGTGAGCTCAACTAGCCCAGTAAGAAATATTATGACTAAGATAATGCAGAATAAATTATCATTAGCCTTCAACAATGTTAAACTGATAAAATATAATAGACATCAAGTTTAACTGCAGCGGAACAAGCAATCCATTAAAAGAGTCAAGTAGAAAATAAACTCTACTATCTTTTATGATTTAAAAGGTTTTTCAACACTGTGATCGCTGGGACTCAGCTTAATAAAATAATCACATCATCGAATCACCCCTGCACTACGGCCAAGGATATTCGTATATTCATTAATGGTCATGATCATGCCAACAACTGTCCATCAATGCACTACGGGCCAATGAGGACTTTTACCACATCATTTGTAACATTACGGTCATGATTATACCGAATAATCCCTGGTCATAATCATACCAAGTCCATCTATGCACTACAGGCCACAGATGACTTTCAACATTTTATAAACATGAGGATGATGACAATGATATAAGAATTCAATAAAACAAGTTCAAGAATTAATTTATCCAGGAATTAACAACGTCCAAATTGTCAACATGATACTGCTTTGTGGAGTAAAATTCAAGAATGCTTAGAAGAATATTTTCATGAAAAGATACTGGATGAAACGCAATTATCAAGGATATTCCACAAATTTCATGGAGTATAGAAGTCAAAACTTAACCAACTGAGTATAATAAAGAATGGAATAACAAAAGAAATCACCATGCATGCGATAGACCGCACAGACAGGTTATTCCAACAGAATAATAAATAATGGAACCAGGTCCGGCGTAAACGCACAGACAGGATATTCCGACAGAATAATAAATAATGGAACCAGGTCCGGCGTAAACGCACAGACAGGATATTCCAACAGAATAATAAATAATGGAACCAGGTCCGGTGTAAAACACACAGACAGGATGTTCCAACAGAATAATAAATAACGGAACCAGGTCCGGTGTAAAACACACAGACAGGATGTTCCAACAGAATAATAATAAAAACGGAACCAGGTCCGGTGTAAAACACACAGACAGGATGTTCCAACAGAATAATAGAAGAATGTCACCAAGTATAGGGTAGACCGCGTATACAGGTTATTCCAACAGAATAATAAGAAATGGAATAACAGAAGTTCTCTTCATGAATAAAAAGAATAATATCCCTTACCGTTTTAAAGACGAGCTGGAATAAGGAAGTACTTAAGTAGCAAAATACTCTTCTTCTCTCTCTCTCTCTAGTTTCTCTCTCTAGAGTTCAGTGAATTCGTAAGAAATAATGAAGGAATGAGCTGCTATTTATTGAAAAATAGAATGCATAGTAACTAATCCATGAACGGTCCAGATTGATTACTTTAATCTGACGGTCCATATTTAAAGAAAAATCTTTTAAATAAAATATAATATATTCTATTTATAGAATAACTTTAATAAAGTATTCTGTTTTATATAAAAAGATGTTTCTGTTTTATTACGTTAATAATACGAATAAAACAAAACGTCATTATCGCTAAATAATTCATATTATTAACTGACAATAATTGAATCAAACTGAGTGACTTCTCACATAAGCATTAATAATCAATACCGTGTGCTACTATGCAACCACACGTATTACTGTACTTTTACTACCGAGTAGTTCAACAGTAACAATGGTAAAACTTCCGCCGTTATTTTTAATAAAATATTTTTGTCGTTTTCTCAATCCGACAATAATTCCGTTGTGGGGTCCACCAATGATTGTGCCGTTGTACGAATATTCCCTGTTAAAACGAATATTCCCCGACCAATCGAATATTATATAACAACTTGCGTACTTTGCAAAATTTATAAATATTACCCACAACTATAACATTATATCAAATTAACTCCATAATATTCAAAAATGATATTTATAGAAAATTCATCTTTATTTATAAAAGTTGGGGTCTTACAACCTCCCCTTCTTATGAAATTTCGCCCTCGAAATTAGGGTACGTACCTGGTATGTCGAAGAGGTAAGGATACCTTGATTTCATTTCAGATTCTAACTCCCAAGTCATTTCCTCAACATCGTGGTTTCTCCACAAAACTTTGACTTGAGGTATAACCTTGGAGCGTAGAATATGTTCCTTCTTATCCAAGATTTGAACAGGAACTTCTTCATACGTCAAATCCTCCGCTATTTCGTCCGGTTCTAACTCAATAATGTGGTTCGGGTCTTCCACATATTTGCGTAACATGGATATGTGAAAAACGTTATGAACACGAGACATACTTGGCGGTAAAGCGAGTCTATAAGCCACAGTTCCTACTCGATCGAGGATTAAAAATGGACCGATGAATCGAGGATTGAGCTTTCCTCTCTTTCCAAATCTCGTAACTCCTTTCCATGGAGCAACACGTAAGAACACATGATCTCCTACATCAAATTCCACGTCCTTTCGATGAAGATCAGCATAACTCTTTTGTCGATCTTGTGAGGTTTTTATACGTTGTCGGATCGTTTGAATCTTTTCTGTAGTCATACGTACCAACTCCGGTCCCAACAACGTTGCTTCACCCACCTCATCCCAGCATACTGGAGAACGACATTTTCTTCCATACAATGCTTCGAATGGAGCCATGCCAATACTTGCTTGATAACTGTTGTTGTAGGAAAACTCCACCAATGGTAAGAACTTGTCCCAACTTCCCTTGAAGTCAAAGACACAGAGTCTTAATAGATCTTCAAGAGTTTGAATAGTCCTCTCTGATTGTCCGTCCGTCTGAGGATGATATGCTGAACTAAATCGTAAATCCGTGCCCATAGCTTTTTGTAAACTAACCCAAAATCGTGAAGTGAATCTTGGGTCTCGGTCAGAAACTATGGATACTGGCATACCATGCAGTCTTACAATCTCGTTTATGTACATACGAGCAAGACGTTCAAGTGTATAAGTTTCTCGTATCGGTAAGAAATGAGCAGACTTGGTCAATCTATCAACAATGACCCAAATCGCATCAATACCTTGAGAAACCCTAGGAAGACCGGTAACGAAATCCATGGTAATGTGCTCCCACTTCCATTCTGGAATTTCAAGTGGTTGCAATGGACCTTTTGGTACTTGATGCTCCGCTTTGACTCGTTGACAAGTTAGACACCTTGAGATAAACAACGCTATCTCTCTCTTCATATTGCTCCACCAAAATGTATGACGAAGATCATGATACATTTTGGTACTTCCAGGATGGATTGCAAACGGTGTGTTGTGCGCCTCCATCATGATTTCATACTTTAAATCAGGGTTGTTAGGAACACAAAGTCTGGAGTTGACTCGAAGTATTCCTTCTTCATCGATTCTTGCTTCCGGCATAGCACCTTCTTGCACTTTCTTCCTCATACGCATCAGCTCCAGGTCTGTAGCTTGAGCAGCTTTAACTTTATCGATTAAAGTCGGTTCTACTCGTATATTCGCCATCATCACATGGGTCCCTGGAGTCTTTAACTCTATCTCCATCCTTTGCAAATCACACAAAATGGGCCTTTGTGTTGACAATATCGCACTCGTACTTGCATATGATCTTCTACTCAATGCGTCAGCTACCACGTTCGCTTTTCCAGGATGGTATTGAATGGTATGATCATAATCTTTCAACAGTTCAAGCCAACGTCGTTGTCGCATGTTGAGTTCCTTTTGAGTGAAGAAATATTTGAGGCTTTTATGATCCGTAAAGATCTCCACCTTCTCCCCATACAAGTAATGCCTCCAAATTTTAAGTGCAAAGACAACAGCTGCCAACTCTAGATCATGAGTAGGATAATTCCTCTCATATTCCTTGAGTTGTCTTGATGCATAGGCTATGACTTTTCCATGTTGCATGAGAACGCATCCCAACCCTTTGCTCGAAGCATCACTGTAGATGACAAATCCCTCCGAGCCAGATGGTATTGTTAGAACAGGTGCTGAAATGAGTCTCCTCTTGAGTTCTTGAAAACTCTGCTCACATTCTTCGCTCCAACCGAACTTTGTATCTTTCCGAGTCAGCTGAGTTAATGGAGTAGCGATTCGAGAAAATCCTTCCACGAATCTCCGATAATAACCAGCTAAACCAAGAAAGCTACGTACTTCGGTCACTGATTTAGGTTGCTCCCAGCTTTGAATAGCTTCAATCTTTGCCGGGTCAACCGATATTCCACGACTTGATACTACGTGCCCAAGGAATGCTACCTCTTCCAGCCAGAACTCGCATTTCTTCAACTTGGCATAAAGTTTGTATTCACGAAGCTTTTGGAGTACCAGCCTCAAGTGTTGCTCATGATCTTCACGGCTTTTGGAATAAACAAGGATGTCATCGATAAAGACGACCACAAAGTGATCCAAATATTCCTTGAATACCCTGTTCATCATATCCATGAAGGCAGCAGGAGCATTAGTCAATCCAAAAGACATAACTAAGAATTCATAATGCCCATACCGAGTTCTGAAAGCCGTCTTTGGAATATCCTCAGTTCTAACCTTCAGCTGATGATATCCAGAACGAAGATCGATCTTTGAAAAGAATTGTGCTCCTTGCAACTGGTCAAACAGGTCATCAATACGTGGCAATGGGTACCTATTTTTGATGGTGACATGATTCAACTCCCGATAATCAATACAAAGTCGCATACTCCCATCTTTCTTCTTCACGAACAGAACAGGAGCACCCCAAGGAGAAGTACTAGGACGAATAAAACCAATGTCTAACAATTCCTGCAGTTGGGTCTTTAACTCCTGAAGTTCAATAGGAGCCATTCGATATGGGGCTTTGGAAATGGGTTTTGTACCGGGTTCAAGGTCGATACAAAATTCAATTTCACGCTCTGGGGGTAGGCCAGGAAGTTCTTCGGGAAATACGTCAGGAAATTTATTAACAACAGAAATATCATTCAAAGCTGACGTATTTTTGTTTAGATCTGTGACATGAGCTAAGAAAGCTTGACATCCGTTTTTCAATAAACGAATAGCTTTATGGCTTGAGATGACAGCGATTGATTTTAATGGTTTGGTTGCTTGAATTCGCATAATAGGTCGATTAGGAATATGAAAGCTAACAACCTTACGAAAACAATCAATTTTTGCATGATGAGTAGTTAACCAATCAATCCCTAGAATCACGTCAAATGCAAGTATTTTTAATGAAATAAGATCGACAGGTAATGTGTGGGTACCAACTTGAACCAAACAAGACTTATAAACCGTGGATGTAATGAAGGTTTCTCCCAATGGAGTTTCAACTGCTAAGTCAAAGTCTAATTTCTCCGGAATCAAATTTAATCGATGAGCGCAAGTAGGAGAAATAAAAGAATGGGTAGAACCGGTATCAAATAAAGTATAGACTTCGTTAGAGTTTATGATAAGCTTACCCGTGATGACCTCATTCGGGTTCCTTGCTCTCTGGGAGTTCACAACAAACGCTCTCCCTTGCACAACCGGTTTTGACTTTTCTGGGACGGCCTTTGGTGCCTCCATCCTAGCTGAATTTGTCTTCGGTAAACGACAAAATCGGGCTAAATGACCTTCTCTTCCACAATTATAACATGCTTTGGACGGCATCGCGCAGTTTGGACTGATGTGCCCCTCCCCTCCGCATTTGAAACATATGATAGGTGGTCGTTCTCCTTCCTTAACGACAGGTGCTGGTGCTGACGTCTTTCCATCATTGTTGAATCTCCTCTTCTTGAAATGCCCATTCTTATTGTTTTGGCCCTGATTACCACCGAAGTGGTTACCATTTCTGGCCTGTTGATTCCCTCCACGCTTGTTGTCACCGCTTCGATGACTGCTCTCACTGGTATTATCATTTTGCCGGCTGCTCTCTTTTGGTTGCGTTGTCTCGTTATCGCGCTCCACCAACTGAGCCCTATTTACAACATCTGAATACAAACACAGTTTATGAGAAACAAGATGTTGACGTATCTCCGGCTTCAAACCTCTTAAAAACATCCGCGTCATTCTTTCTTCATTATCCACCAGGTGGGACGCAAACCGGGATAACTCCGCAAATTTTGCCTCGTACTGCGACACGGTCATATTATTCTGCTCCAATTTGATGAACTCCACCTCCTTCATGTGACGAATACTCTCGGGAAAGTATTTGTCGTTAAACAGCTCTTGGAACTTCTCCCAAGACATCTTCAGTGCGGCAGGTTGAGTACGCTTTATCGATTCCCACCAGTAATCTGCCTCTCCTCGCAACATAAAGGCGGCAAAGGGAACCTTTTGCTCCTCGGAGCAACCCAAGACATCAAATATCTTGGTGATCTGCTTTATCCATGTTTCAGCTACAAGTGGTTTGGGTTCTCCCTTAAACTCCGGTGGTCCCAGCTCCTTAAACTGTTTAGCGGTGACCGCCTGAGAGTTTCCAGTATTTCCACCTACGTTGTGGACAGGAGCCGCTTTCACCTGTTGTTGCATGAATTGCATAAAACCTCTGAACATTCCATCATTCATCATCTGGTCAGTGTTGTTGTTTGCATGAGGATTGTCACCTTCCTGATGCACATTATCCTGATTATTGATATGTGGTGAATCAATAATCGCTGTGCTCCATTGCTATTCTCAACATTCTCAGATGCCATTTTCAGATACTGCCACAAAATAAAAGTTAATTGATATGTCATATATTATCCTTATATTATGACCGACCAATTAAATACCATGCAAATAAACTTAGGTAGGTCATACTAGCGAAGGAATTCCCCGTCTCTCCCCTCCTAGTTCTATTCTCACATCTTAGCCAGGGATCATATCCCTAAGCTCTGATACCAACTGTGACGCCCCCAAAATTAGGTATACATCACCCATCTTGGGTCGTCAGATACATAGTACAGAATACAAATACAACTTACTAATACAACTGTCGTGTACAATACGACAAAACATAAACTGTGAGTTTGAATACAAATATTATCTTCTAGAGAGTATTCATACTCAAAAGGAGTCCTCATTACATTTATTAACACACCATTACATAGAATAGTGAGGACTACTAACTAATACTATCATTCGGACCATCACTCCGTTCCCCGACTTGCCCCAGCTACGTTCTCATTTCCTGAAGAGAACAGTGAAAGAAAGGGTGAGCTCAACTAGCCCAGTAAGAAATATTATGACTAAGATAATGCAGAATAAATTATCATTAGCCTTCAACAATGTTAAACTGATAAAATATAATAGACATCAAGTTTAACTGCAGCGGAACAAGCAATCCATTAAAAGAGTCAAGTAGAAAATAAACTCTACTATCTTTTATGATTTAAAAGGTTTTTCAACACTGTGATCGCTGGGACTCAGCTTAATAAAATAATCCACATCATCGAATCACCCCTGCACTACGGCCAAGGATATTCGTATATTCATTAATGGTCATGATCATGCCAACAACTGTCCATCAATGCACTACGGGCCAATGAGGACTTTTACCACATCATTTGTAACATTACGGTCATGATTATACCGAATAATCCCTGGTCATAATCATACCAAGTCCATCTATGCACTACAGGCCACAGATGACTTTCAACATTTTATAAACATGAGGATGATGACAATGATATAAGAATTCAATAAAACAAGTTCAAGAATTAATTTATCCAGGAATTAACAACGTCCAAATTGTCAACATGATACTGCTTTGTGGAGTAAAATTCAAGAATGCTTAGAAGAATATTTTCATGAAAAGATACTGGATGAAACGCAATTATCAAGGATATTCCACAAATTTCATGGAGTATAGAAGTCAAAACTTAACCAACTGAGTATAATAAAGAATGGAATAACAAAAGAAATCACCATGCATGCGATAGACCGCACAGACAGGTTATTCCAACAGAATAATAAATAATGGAACCAGGTCCGGCGTAAATGCACAGACAGGATATTCCGACAGAATAATAAATAATGGAACCAGGTCCAGCGTAAACGCACAGACAGGATATTCCGGCAGAATAATAAATAATGGAACCAGGTCCGGTGTAAAATACACAGACAGGATATTCCGGCAGAATAATAAATAATGGAACCAGGTCCGGTGTAAAACACACAGACAGGATGTTCCAACAGAATAATAACAAGACGGAACCAGGTCCGGTGTAAAACACACAGACAGGATGTTCCAACAGAATAATAATAAAAACAGAACCAGGTCTGGTGTAAAACACACAGGCAGGATGTTCCAACAGAATAATAGAAGAATGTCACCAAGTATAGGGTAGACCGCGTATACAGGTTATTCCAATAGAATAATAAGAAATGGAATAACAAAAGTTCTCTTCTTGAATACAAAAGAATAATATCCCTTACCGTTTTAAAGACGAGCTGGAATAAGGAAGTACTTAAGTAGCAGAATACTCTTCTTCTCTCTCTCTATAGTTTCTCTCTCTAGAGTTCAGTGAATTCGTAAGAAATAATGAAGGAATGAGCTGCTATTTATAGAAAAATAGAATGCATAGTAACTAATCCATGAACGGTCCAGATTGATTACTTTAATCTGACGGTCCATATTTAAAGAAAAATCTTTTAAATAAAATATAATATATTCTATTTATAGAATAACTTTAATAAAGTATTCTGTTTTATATAAAAAGATGTTTCTGTTTTATTACGTTAATAATACGAATAAAACAAAACGTCATTATCGCTAAATAATTCATATTATTAACTGACAATAATTGAATCAAACTGAGTGACTTCTCACATAAGCATTAATAATCAATACCGTGTGCTACTATGCAACCACACGTATTACTGTACTTTTACTACCGAGTAGTTCAACAGTATCAATGGTAAAACTTCCGCCGTTAATTTTAATAAAATATTTTTGTCGTTTTCTCAATCCGACAATAATTCTGTTGTGGGGTCCACCAATGATTGTGCCGTTGTACGAATATTCCCTGTTAAAACGAATATTCCCCGACCAATCGAATATTATATAACAACTTGCGTACTTTGCAAAATTTATAAATATTACCCACAACTATAACATTATATCAAATTAACTCCATAATATTCAAAAATGATATTTACAGAAAATTCATCTTTATTTATAAAAGTTGGGGTCTTACAATTTTTGAATAAAATAACATCCCTTACCTCAAAATAATCGTACTTCTGACTGAATTTCGGGTATAGTGCTGACAGAAACTCGTACCGTATAGCAACACTCAAAGTATACTCATAAGAATACGCTCGATAATATAGAGAGAGAAAGAAAGAAAACTTTGTTTCTGGTGTGATTTTCAATTCTAACTTAGCCCTCTATTTATAGAAAAATGTTAGAACGCCATAGGAGACTAAAATAATAAAATATATTATTTTATTTTATTTTCTTTACGTATGCTAAGACCATGACTATCAAGGCATGCAAAATCTGAATTTTCCAGCAGCCCACATGCATATTCACCACCAACCAAAAAGTGGGTCCCACCCATAATTTAATAAAAATTATTTTATTTTTCCGAAACTTCAGTAATTCATAGAAAATAGATCGTTTATCAGAAAAATACGAATTTTATAACCATTCTGACTGAAATCGAATTCTCTACAACTTTGTAGCTTTGAGTTTTTCTAAATTCCAAACCAAAAATATCCGAAATCTACAAACGGATGATTTTTAGTACCTCCACATCGACAAAATACTGATAAAACACCTCAGCTTTAATTCTTTCATTTTTATCCACATAAAAATAAATATATCCATCATTTATATCCACAAAAATAAATATTTCCTTATCATATGAATCAATAATTAATTATTCACAAATAATATTACAGAATCACATTTATGACAACCAGGCCGTTCCCAGGAAAGAGGGGGCTTTCCAATAAGGATTTCTCCTTACTGGCGCTCAATTAGGTGACCAAACCTCTCCTTAGACAGAACTTTCTAGACATTGCCAATAATGTTATCTGATAATATTATTCAAATAATATGAATTATTGATCTGATAATGGGAAATACTGTGCAGTAACAATTATTGAAACAACAATAATATGAAATATCAATGCAGCAATTATTGAACCAATAAAATAATATATTGAACAGTAATTACTGTAACAATTATTGAGTAGTGCCTTCTTACGTACGAATCAATAATTCAACTATACTGTGCAATCTGTGTGCTACTGTGCAACCACGCGTTATTACTGTATTTTTAACCACCGGGTATTTCAACAGTATTAACGGTAACAACTACACCGTTATTAATAAATAACATATACTTGTTATTTTCTTCATCCAATCGCTTTCCGTTATGGGGCCCACAAAAGACTGCGCCGTCGTACGAATATTCCCCGACAGGAAGAATATTCCACGACCAAACGAATATTCCCCGACAACAATGAATATTTTATAACCACCTGCTTATTTAAAATATTTACGCATTTTACCCATAACTAACCTCATTAATCAATTTAACACTTACTATTTCAAAATAATAAATAGAGGAAATTTAAATTTTATTTATTAATAATTTGGGGTCTTACAAAGGTATTCAAGTTTATACCTTAAGAGTTAGAATCTGAAATAAAGTCAAGGTATCCTCACCTCTTTGGCATATCAAGTGCGTACGTAAATTTCGAGGGCGAAATTTCATAAGGAGGGGAGATTGTGAGACCCCAGATTTTATGAATAAAGATTTAAATTTCTTGAAATATTTTTTTAAATATTATGGTGTGGATTTGATATAATGTTATATTTGTGGGTAGTATTTATAAATTTTGCAAAGTATGCAAGTTGTTATAAAATATTCGATTGGTCTGGGAATATTCGTACGACGGCACAATCTTTGGTGGACTCCGCAACGAAGTTATTGTCAAATTGAGAAAACGACAAAAATATTTTATGAAAATAACGGCAGAAGTTTTACCGTTAACTATTGAAATACTCGGTGTTAAAAGTACAGTAATACGCGTGGGTGCATAGTAGCACACGATATTGATTATTGATGCTTAAGTGATAAGTCACTCACTTTTGTTTTATTGATATTATTAATGTAATAAAATAGAAAAACTTTTTATATAAAACAGAATACTTTTATAAAGTTATTTTATAAATAGAACATATTATATTCTAATATGTATAGTATTTTGCATAGTAAAATCTTTTTATATAAAACAGAATACTTTTATAAAGTTATTCTATAAATAGAATATATTATATTTTAGTATGCATAGTGTTACATAGTGCCTGCATAGTGTTTTGCATAGTAAAATTTTTTTATATAAAACAGAATACTTTTATAGAGTTATTCATTTTATTAGATTATAAATAGAATATATTATATTTTATTTAAAAGATTTTACTTTAAATATGGACCGTTCGATTAAAAGTAAATCAATCTGGACCGTTCATGAATTAGTTGCTATACAGTCCATTCTTCTATAAATAGAAGCTCATTCCTTTATTATTTCTTACGAATTCACTGAAACTCTAGAGAGAGAAACTATAGAGAGAAAGAAGAAAATTGTTCTGCTACTTCACTACTCCTATACCCAGTACTCTTCTTTCAAAAGTAAGGGATATTATTTATTGTACCCGTAAGGGGTATTATTTCTTTTGTACTCATGTAGAGAACTTCTGTTATTCCATTCTTTATTATTCTGTTGGAATAACCTGTATACGCGGACTACCCTATACTTGGTGAAATTCTTCTGTTATTCCATTCTTTATTATTATGTTGGAATAACCTGTTTATGCGAAGTACCGCATAAATGGTGAAATTCTTCTATTATTTCGTTCTTTATTATTCTGTCAGAATATCCTGTTGGCGCGTACTATGCCTGACCTGGTTCCATTAATTATTATTCTGTTGGAATAACATGTCTGTGCGGTCTATCGCATGCATGGTGATTTCTGTTGTTATTCCATTCTTTGATATTTTGTTAGAATATTCTGTCTGTGCGAATTTCGCCTGACCTGGTTCCGTTCTTTATTATTCTGTCGAAATATCTTGTATGTGCGTTTACGCATGACCTGGTTCCATTCTTTATTATTCTATTAGGAATAACATGTCTGTGCAGTCTATCGCACGTATGGTGAATCCTTCTATTATTTTATTCTTTATTATTCTGTTGGAATAACCTCTCTATGTAGATTACCATATGCATGGTGAATGATCCTTTGTATTCAATTCTTATTAAATTATGGACATGATCTGTCTAAGTGGATTATCGTATGGCAGCGAAAATTCATTTGCAGTTTCATATATTCTATTATACTCAGTTGGTTAAAGTTTTGGCTTCTATACTCCATGAAATTAGTGGAATATCCTTAATATTTGCACTTCATCCAGTATCTTTTCATGAAAATATTCTTCTGAGCATTCTTGAATTTTACTCTACAAAGAAGTATCATGTTGACAATTTAGACGTTATTGGTTCCTGGATAAATTAATTCTTGAACTTGTTTTATTGAATTATTATATCATTGTCATCATCCTCATGTTTATATTATGTTGAAAGTCATCTGTGGCCTGCAGGGCATAGATGGACTTTGTATGATTATAACCAGGGATTATTTGGTATAATCATGACCGTAATGTTACAAATGATGTGAAAAAAGTCCTCATTGGCCCGTAATGCATTGATGGACAGTTTTTGGTATAATTATGGCTATGGATTCTCTTCGGCCAAGGGTGCAAAGATGAATTATTTTATGGCATGATCATGACCATTAATGAATACATGAATGTCCTTGGCCCTTAGTGCATGGATAATTCGTGGTCATGATACTAAATAATATCCTTGGCCTGTAGTGCAGGGATGATTTAATGATGTGGATTATTTATTGAGCTGAGTCTCAGCGATAAAAGTGATGAAAAATCTTTTAAATCATATAAGATAGTAGATTTTATTCTCTACTTGACTCTTCTAATGGATTGTTTGTTCCGCTGTAGTTGAACTTGATGTTTGTTATATTGTATCAGTTTAACACTATTGAAGGCTAACGATAATTTATTCTGCATTATCTTAGTCATAATATTTCTTACTGGGCTAGTTGAGCTGACCCTTTCTTTCATTGTCCTCTTCAGGAAATAAGAACGTAGCTGGGGCTAGTCGGGGAATAGAGTGATGGTCCTAGATGATGCATTAGTAGTCCTCACTATTCTGTGAAATAGTGTAATAATAAATATATTGAGGACTTATTCTGAGAGTGGTTATTGTCTAGAAGACAGTATTTGTATTAAAACTCACAGCTCTCTTGTTGTATATTAAAGATTGTATTTGTATTCTGTACCATGTATCTGGCGACCCAAGATGGGTGATGTATACCTATTTTTGGGGGCGTCACATCAATAGGAGCAATTCGATATGGGATTTTAGAAATGGGTTTTGTACCATATTCAAGATCAATAAAGAATTTAACTTCACATTCTGGGTGTAGACCAGGAAGTTCTTCAAGAAATACGTCAGGAAATTCACTAACAACGGAAATATTATTCAAATTTAACGTGTTTTTGTTCAAGTCCATGACATGGGCTAAGAAAGCTTAACATCCATTTTTTAATAAACGAATGGCTTTATGGTTTGATATGACAGTGATTGACATTAGTGGTTTGGTTGTTTGAATTCGCATAACAGGTTGGTTAGGAATATGAAAACTAACAATCTTACGAAAATAATCAATTTTGGTATGATGAGTAGTTAGTCAATCAATCCCTAAAATCACATCAAAAGCAAGTATTTTTAAAGAGATAAGATCAACAGGTAATGTGATGGTGCCAACTTGGATCAAACAAGATTTATAAACAGTAGATGTAATGAAAGTTTCTTCTAACGGAGTCTCCACAGATAAGTCAAAGTCTAATTTCTCTGGAGTCAAGTTTTAACGTTGAGCACAAGCAGGAAAGATAAATGAATGGGTAGAACCGGTATCTAGTAAGGTATAAACTTCGCAAGAATTTATGATTAGCTTACCCAGGATCACCTCGTTCGGGTTCCTCGTATTTTAGCCAGTCACGACAAATGCTCTTTCAGGAATCGCTGACTTTGACTTGTCTGGGACAGCCTTTGGAGTCACCATCCCCACTGGACTTGGTTTTGCTACAGTACAATCTCGAGCGATATGTCCTCCCTTTTCACAATTATAACATACCTTGAACTGTTGTGGACAGTTTGGGCTGATGTGTCCCTCTTTTCCACATTTATAGTACCGGTGGTCGTTCTCCTCCCTTAGAAACAGTTGATACTGGTGCTGATGTCTTCACATTTTTATTGTTGAATCTCTTCTTTTTGAAATTTCCACTTGACTCGCCTCTCCTATTATCATGGCCACGATTACCACCAAAGTGATTACCGCTTTTGTCTGTATTTTTTCCTCCCCGTTGGTTATCATTGCTCCGATGACTGCTGTCACCGGTATGACCCTGGTTGTGGTCCCTCGGTTGAACATACTCATTATCTCGCTCTAATAATTGAGCCATGTTTACAACATTTGAATATAAAGAAAATTTATGAGAGATAAGATATTGCCGAATCTCGGGTTTTAGACCTCTCAGAAACATCCGTGTCATTCGTTCCTCATTCTCTACCAAATAAGGTGCAAACCTGGATAACTCTGTGAACTTCGCCTCGTACTGGGACACCGTCATATTGTTTTGTTCCAGTCTGATAAACTCTACCTCCTTCATATGACGAATACTTTCAGGAAAGTACTTATCATTGAACAGTTTCTGAAATGTTTCCCAAGGCATGTTGAGTGCGGTAGGCTGGGTACGCTTCACAAATTTCCACTAGTAATCTGCCTCACCATGGAACATAAAGGTGGCGAATGGAACGTTATGTTCCTCCGAGCATCCCAACACATCGAATATCTTGGTAATTTGCTTGACCCACGTTTCTGCCTTAATCGGATCCGGCTTTCCCCAGAATTCTGGTGGTCCCAACTCTTTGAACTGCTTGGCTGTGACAAACCGCGCGTTGTTATCATTTCCACCGGTATTTTGTACACGAGTCTCCCTCATCTGATTTTGCATGAACTGCAAAAAGTTTCTAAACATCCCATCGTTCATCGTCTGATCAGTGGTGTTGTTTACAGGAGGAACATTGTCGTCCCGTTGCACGTTCTCCTGATTGGTGATTAAAGGTGTCTCCACGATCTCACTTACTCCATTGTTAACATTCTCAGTTGCCATTCTTAAATACTGCCATAAATTAAGGGTTAATTAAAGAAATTAACATATCACATAATATCCATATATTCTGACCAATCAACAAATAAGCTTAGATAGGACACACTAGCGAAGGATTCACTCGTCTCTCCCCTCCTAGTTCTATTCCTCGATCTCCGCCAGAGACCATAACCCTAAACTCTGATACCAACTACGACTCTGGACACCAACTTCTGTCAGCACCTCACCAGTGATACCTATCAGTATGCCACCGTAGAACGGCGTCCCCTACGGAGAGTTTGGCTTCGGTGCATCCCTCATCAACAGAAAGTCAGCAGATAGAGGCTCGGGCTCTTTACTTATGGCTTTGATACCAACTGTGACGCCCCCAAAATAGGTATACATCGCCCATTCTGAGTCGCCAAAAATATGGTATAGAAATAACTACAACTTTATTAATACAATTATTGTGCAAAATACGACAACACATAAACTGTGAGTTAAAATACAAATATTATCTTCTAAACAATATCCACACTCAAATAAGTCCTCATTACAATTATTGATACACTATTTTACAAAATAGTGAGGACTATAATAACAACTGCCTTGGAACATCACTCTACACCCCGACTACTTCCCGCTATATTCTCGCTTCTTAAGAAGAAAAATGGAACAAAAAGAAAAAAGGGTGAGCTCAACTAGACCAATAAAGAATATTATGACTAAGATAATATAGAACAAATTATTGTTAGTCCTCAACAGGGAAAAATTTGATAGAATATAATAGACAATAAGTTTTAGATCAACAACTGCAGCGGAAACAACAATCCATTAGAAGAGTTAAGTAGAGAATGAATTCTACTATCTTCTAAGATTTAAAAGTCCATCATTAATATTTTATCCATGTAACATCAATCAATATACATCTTGAATCAAATATTCATATTTGCACTACAGGCCAAAGATATTCATTAGTTGATCATGTTCATCTAAACACCTGTACATCTTAGCACTACGGCCAAAGATATTCATTAGGAAATTATTCATCTTTGCACTTCAGGCCAAAGATATTCAGTAATATAATCATTTAGGACTGAGGATAATGAAAAATATTTTAAAGAAAATGAATCCAGTGAGATAAAAGAATAAGGATTAAAGATTCGTATTTTAGTTCATCCATGTTCAAAAATACTCCATAATAAACCATTGTGTAGCAAAATTTAAGAATGAGGATCAAAACATGGATACAATCAAGGCTAGTAACCATAATAAACGACTTGGACAAGAAAAGGAAATTTTAATTTTTCTGTGAATAGTGTTGTATACTATACGTGAATGGTGTCGTATACGTGAATAGTAACCCCGACACAAAAAGAGAAGAATTTCACAAGAAAAATCTTACCAATATTTTGGTATAATGATATTAAAAGAAATAACATCATTTACAAAAAAAAATAACATCCCTTACCTCAAAAGGACAGTACTTCTGACTGGAATACCGGATATAGTGCTGAAAGAAACTTGCACCGTATAGCAACACTCAAAATATCAAAATACTCACAAAAATATGCTCAATAATATATAGAGAGAGAAAACTTCAGTTTCTGGTGTAATTTTTAATTCTAACCTAAGCACCCTATTTATAGGAAAATACTTAGAACACTAAAGTAAAAAATTTAATAAAATATTAATATAATTAAAAAAATTTCACGCCCACCTTAGACAAACTAATTTCAGCATGTTTACAACACCTGTGGGGCCCAACCAATTGTAAAAAACATTTTTTAAAAAAAAATATTTAAAACTTAAAAAATCAATTATTTTAGAACTTCAATAATTCATAATAAATAGCCCTTTTATCAGAAAAATTCAAATCTTATGTCCATTTCATAGGAAATTCAATTCTCTACAACTTTGTAAGTTTAAGTTTTTCTAAATTCCAAACAGAAATTGACCGAAATCCACATACGGACGATTTTACAGGCTATAATCAAATTTCAGTCAAAAATTGGGTCCACCGACATGTTTAACATGTTTTTATCATTTATTGCAACAAAAATACTCTTCCTCCTCATTTATTCATATATCACACATTCATCGTAAAAATATCATCATTATTATATTATTAGAATATAATATATTTAAATGAATTATTTTATCAGAAAAGATAAAATATCAATTTTCAACAATTGTCACTTTTTTAAAAATTCCTCCATTTATATCCATATAAATAAATATTTTTCTTATCATATAAATCAATAATTAATTATTCACAAATAATATTACAGAATCACAATACTGACAACCAGGCCATTCCCAGGAAAGAGGGGGCTTTCCAATAACGATTTCTCCTTATTAACGCGCAATTAGGTAACCCTTAGGTAGAACTTTCTAGACATTGCTAATAATATTATCTAATAATATTATTAAAATAATATGAATTATTGATCTGATAATGGGAAATACTATGCAGTGACAATTATTGAAACAACAATAATATAAAATATCAACGTAGCAATTATTGAATCAATAAAATAAAATATTGAACATTAATTACTGTAACAATTATTGAGTAGTGCCTTCTTACGTAAGAATCAATAATTGGTGCAATACCGTGTGCTACTGTACAACACCGCGTATTACTGTGTTTTAACCACTGGGTATTCCAACAGTGTTAACGGTAACAACTACGCTGTTATTTATAAAAACTCATACTTGTCATTTTTTTCATCCAATCGGTTTCCGCTATGGGGCCCACACAAGGCTGTGCCGTCGTACGAATATTCTCCGACAGTAAAAATATTCCACGACCAAAAGAGTATTCCCCGACAACAATGAATATTTTATAGCCACTTGCTTATTTAAGATATTTGCGCATTTTACCCATAACTAACCACATTAATCGAATCAACCCTTACTATTTCAGAATAGAGAAAATTCAATTTCATTTATAAAAAAATGGGGTCTTACAATTTATTTAAATAAATAATATTTATTATACAATAGGGATAAGCCTCCCTAGCAATCAACAACTTTCTAGATAATATAGATTTCAACGTTAATCATAAAAGAACCTTTTAGTAAATAGTTACTGTACAATTCAATCCTTCCACCATACAATGTCCCAACTAAATATAAGACATGAAATTACGGTCAAGTCTTATTTTGTTTAATTATATGTTTTTCGATTCTTACATGAAAAATACTAAATAATGCAAATTAGAAACTCATTTTTAATTTCATTCTGTCTTGGTCAAGGACTACTAGGTTGTCATTTATCGAATCACATAGAACATTATTCTCTTCTTTTACTAGAAGCGATAGATTCTTTATTGACCATACATTATCTCTATGTACAACTTATTATACCCAAGCATACCCTTTGATATACCCTAAGGGTCTTAAGGAATAAATCAACGTATAACTCATCATACACAAGATACTATGATAATCTCAAGTTCAATGATCACTTGTACTACTATCACTACATAAATTTCTATTGACAGACAAGTAAAACTCCATTAGGTATTCCTTAGCGAGACACGTTCAGTGTACTTATTCTCCAATAAGCACCTACATACTTGCTTTAGTGCCTCCACACAAATGATCATGAAATCAATCATCCTCATCCAAAGAGCAAGCAACGTATGTACCAATCTATCCGGATTCACTACTCTCCAATTTATTAATCCAATGATTGGGAACTACTTTAGTTTTATGCTTTCTAAGAATTTAGATCTCATTAGAATGATCATCATCATTATTCTAAAAGCATTGCTTAAAACTATGGATTTATCACATATTATAAAGCAGCATCATGCACATAATTAAAAGTCTTTAATAAATTAATACTTTTTATTAATAAATGAATAAGATTGTTACAAAGTATATGTTTTATAATCAAACATGATTGGCTTGTGCGTATACTACTTTCAGTCGGGACAAGAAAACACTTGAGAATATACTAATTCACATGTGATTTTACTTGTTTTCTACATAAATTAATTTTGTATGCGATAAATTAATTTCTTAGAAAATAAATATAAAATTTTATATTTTCTGATTTATATGCAAATAAATTTGTGCAATATGATGAGTTGTGCTATAATTTGTATATAATGAATTTTATATTATTAACATAGACTCAAGTGTTACGTGTTGGTATACTTGAAAAATGTACATGTATAATTTTTTAAGTGCTTATGTTAAATAATTTTTGGATTTGAGATTTTATATATGTAATTTCAGAAAATAAGACCTTGTTTTCTTATATGAGGGTGTTCTAAAAAATTCTTATATTGAAGCAATCTTTATGTGAATAACTAATACATAAAATGTAAAAGAACTTATTTTTTGTTCTGAGAAGTGTTTCTTAATATTCTTATGTGGAAGTAATATTTATAGGAACATTGTCACATAAAATGTCAATTAATCTAAAATTTATTTTAAGTAGTGAGCATAATTGAGATTTCAATAATTTAAAACTGTGAGTGATTCTTTAAGATTTTTTTATGGACTAAATTTTGCCTTTGAACTATTTGGAGCATAATTTTATTTACATAAAAAATATTAAGTTAAAGCGAAATTCAATTTGATTGTGTAGTTCTATGAAATGAAAATATTTGAAACACAAACTTTTTAATAATATTGAAATGTGAACTTGTTTCCCTAAATTAATTCTCTAAGGTCTTACAAAGTTTTAAACTAAACCTAAAAGAAAAAAATATTAATTTGGTGAAGGAAATCAATATAATAATTTCGTAAATAAAATACTTATTTTATTATCCTAAATATGATCCAAAATATTTATAGTGATTCAGTTCAATAGTGAGATTGAAAATAAGTTATAAATATTAAAATGGATACATACTAGGTGATAATATATAGGTTTGTGCATATTTACTTTGAGTTTCTAAATTCGTTGTATAGGAATAAGTGATTCGATACTAATGGTTATTTTACTTTGAAAAAAAAATAATTTTCAAGGTTTTAGGCAAGAGAGTATAAACTATTTTAACATTTTATCACCGATTATGATATTACTCCAACTCAAGTTTTCAATAAATTTGATTGAGAGAGTATATTGTGACTGAACAAGATGATTTATTCTTTTCGATTGAGAGCATAAAGTGTAAAATAGTTATGTACTTGTGGTTTAAATTGAGAACTAGTACTTCACTTTTTTCCCATTTATAGGATATAGAATTATTTATATGTTTACACTAATAATATAATTTAATAAACTATAATGTGATAATTTTTGTGTATATTAATGATATGTTGATCATTTTACATAGTATTGTTAACGTAAACGAGTTAAAGATGTCTATTTTTAGTCTTTATGTTGAAAGACTTGTAAAATAGATGTTATCTTATTATCATGTGAAAACATAGTGAGGGTTTCAACTATATCAATTTAATTATATTGAGGGGTTGTACTGAACTAACTTTTATAATCTTGAGATTGAAGAATATAATAATTCTTTAATACTGTTGGTACACTGGAAGTTAATTCTTATATAGCTATTGCAAATCTGAAGTACAATTGTGCTGGTGGAAGCCTTATATTTGATATGCAATGCACGAGATCAAATATTACCTACAGTTTTAAACTTAGTATACTAGTGGTTTTAAATTGATTTTTGTTAGAATTCTCAATATTTTAATAGATCACGTAATGTCACTTATATTTTAATGAGAGAAATTATAAATTTACAAGTAGGTGAATTTTCACCCAATCTTGGGTATTGTTTCTTAGATGAGTAAGAAACAAATAAGTATTTCTCATTTCGCTATATGGATCTAATGTTATTAATCCTTCATAGATCGTTGTGATCTTGATTAATTAAGTAAGAAAATATTCACAAGTAGGTGAATATATTCTTATATTTCCATAAATAGGTAGATATATTATTACTCTTTGTGAAGGGTATAATTTACTTCAAGTAATGCTATTGCTTTATATGATGTAGAAAGCAATTGGAATCGAAATTTGGTGTTAAAACATCAAATTGTGGTCACTTCCAAAATTGTTTGTTCATTATGTTGTGATAATGAAATTGTTTTTTTATAGAGGATATGAGATTACCTTTAAAGGAAAGTCTTGACATGTTGGTCACAGACATATTTTTTGTTAGACAATTGATACAAGAAGGTTTCATAATTTATGTCTATGAGGAAGCTAAGTGATGACCTGACTTATCTTTTTACTAAGACTTTGACGAGAGCTTAATATGTTTAACTATTTTTGATATGGAACTTAAACCACTTTGAGTCAGGGGTGATGGGAACCCAACCTATTCCTAGGTTACCTCTAGTTTATAGGTTCAATGGAAAAAACAAGTCACAGTTGCTGACTGTATTACTATCGATGTGGTTCCACATGTAGTCTAAGATAGTAACATCTGTAGCACGACCGAGGTTGAGTTATACTCTTAACAAAGTTGTTGTGTTCTTAACAACAGAAACACATATGAAACACTTTACCTATATGAACTAGAATTGGAGTCGCTTCTTATAGAGGGTTGTGGTTTACTCTCTTAGAGATTCGTGAAACAGGGTATTGCACATGGCTATATTAGCGCAAAGCAATGGAGAATACTCACCGTGGTAGGAGAATTTTGTGTGTGTGTGTGACAATTCCGGTTATATCATATAGAAGTAGAGGTTCAATCTATGGACACCTTTAACTTCGACGTTACTTTGAGTTGTTTACGCTAAGGGAAGGTTCAAGGTTCGTCACACCCACTTTTATGCACACATGCCTCGGAGTTGTTTGATAGGAAGTTGTTTGGATGAAAAATAGTTTTTCCAAACAAGTGGGGGATTGTTAGAAATTACACTAATGTGTTACAATTATGTACTGCAAGTGCATAGTGTCGAATTAAATAACTGACAAGTACAGGTCGAACCCACAGAGACTAGATTAATTTTAATGTATCTTTAATATCTATTTTAGGCGAATTAAAAATAAAGATTGAAATTTGATTAACTATAATTAAACTAACTAATAATAAGAAAGCAATCTAGGAATTTGAATCCATTAAATAATAAAAATAATAAGTAATTTAATTTCTTCTATTTTTATAACTTAACAATGATTTTGATCTCCCTTCCCTTTAATTTTGTAATTTTGCAATTAACATGGGCAGACATAGACTATAAAAATTTAAGGATTAACTATAACCCATCAAAACTTCTTCGAGCAAGCATGAATTATGAAAAACCTATATCTTAACGATAATTTATCAAAATCTCTTAATTAATTTAAAATCACATAAGAACTATAAAACGAAGGTATTTCAATAACGAAACATGAAGGCTAAATCAATTAAACTTAAAAGCATAAATAATAGAAGAGATTACAAATATTATCAAGAATAATTATTTAATTTCACCTTCATCCTAAATTAAAGAAATTAGCTAGACATAGAAAATAAATAAACTAACTAAGATAAAGAAGAAGTAAATTATTAAAAATAAGAAAACTCCCTTTAATTTACGATTATTCAACGAACGTACAATGGAGAAGTAATTTAATCTACTCCTAACCTAAACTAATATAGAATTACTCCTCCCTCTTCTCTCTAAAACAAGAGAACAAGAGACCTATTTATAGAAAAAATAAAATTGTGCCCTAATTTAGATTCATTGAACTTGGACACTTTTGTTCCTTTTTTTTCCTCTTCTTTTCTTTTTGACTTCAATCTTTATATGATAATCCTCCAAGAGTCGTTTTCCATCTTTAAAAGTTGAATATAAATCCTTTATTTGCTCCCTAAGAAAAATATATATTATTTTATACAAAACAAAATAAAATGTATTAGTTAAATAAAATAAGCATGTAAAATAATAAACATGGGAATATTAAAATGTATTAATTATGTATCTATCAAATACCCATATACCTAGCTTTTGCTCATCCTCAAGTAAAATAAAAATAAAACAAAAATTATACTACCCCATTTTCGTAGGAAACACGATTGCACTTAGTATGTGCAACAAGGTTTTAAATCCCAAGTGGACGAGTTGTGTCTCGTGAGGGTTTGCAGTGAATATACCTACAAAATTCAAAAATATTTTTGGGATCAACAAATTATGAAATTGAAAGAAAACTTCTAAATATCCATAAGCATTATACATAACCAAGATTAAATTCAAAAGCACACTTTTACCTTATCAAAAATACACAATCTTCATTTTAGACATCATCTTTCATTAAATTAATTTCATGTGATGCATACATGTGTATATGATGTAACTCTTAGTATGAATTTTTACCATGAAAATCAAGCAAACTCATTTTTCTTTTTCTTCTTTATTTTTTTTCCTTCTTTTTTTCCCATTTTTTAATTTTTTTTCTTGACTTGTGCAATGTCTCATTTTCTTAGGCTTTTTAGAGTTATCCATGTAGCGAGCGTTAGGCCAATGACTCTCAAACCAATTGGCTTTTGGGCACTAGGTGTAAAGACACCCCTAAGAATTTACTAACTCAAGTAACAAAGGCCACAAAATTAGACTAGTCAAGCTGCTTTTATCCATCACACTTTTCACCGTGACTATTGATGATTCCTGAGGCTTGGATACCCAATTATTTCGTTCAATAGACATTGAATCAATATTTTTTTTCAACTTTTTTTTTTCTTGAAATTGCTCAAATCATAGTTTATAACCACAACTAAGAATTAGTGCAAACGTGAAGAGAAAAAATACTTATGAAATCAATTTTATTCGAGATGGTATTTCAAGCTAAGATTTCGTATCTTATCAAAGATTCAAATGTTCTAAATCTTTCAATCTTACTTATGAGTTTTGCTCCACAAGCACTTACCAGAATCAATTCAATCCATAAAAAGTCAAACAATTTTTTTATTTTTTTTATATAGTTTTTTATGTTTTTATTATATTTTCCTAAAAAGAAAAAAAAATATATAATATAATAATTCAAACAAATTCCCCCAATACCTGAATCATGCATTGTCCTCAATGTATGCAAATGAAGAAAGAGAACAAAGATGTGAAAGAATTGTAACTTGTATGCGGGGCATTTGTTCTGCAAGAAAATATGGTGAGAAGGAAAACAAATGTATATACCTACGAATTTCATATATCCTAAAAAGAATGTGACTAAAAAGAAATGATACAAATGGGTAAGTGAGTGTGAACTTTTCATGATTTTTACGAGGTCTGGGAAATTTAAAATAATCAAAATTTTCATCATAGTTATGCTTAAAATTTACTTCAGGAAAACTTTCACTATATATATAACATGTTCAAAGGATTGAAGAATTGGTTTAAATGCATGTTCTAGTATAGCTGACTTATTTGTAGTGGATATCAGCTCATTGACCTTATCTAAATATTCAGATTCATTAATTCCAATTTTGGTCAAGGTGATTTAAGAAAAAAATTAATTGAATCTTTTTCAATAAAGATTCTATTTTTAATTATTTCTTGGGTCATTGACAACTCTTGGATCATATTTACTTTAATGGATTGGTCCAAAAAATCACTAGGTGGTTTTTTAGGAATAAGTCTTTCAAGGTCTGGAGCTTTAGGTTTATAAACTTTTTCAACCGACTCATTAAATTTGACATGATCAATTTTAGGCATAGACTCATAATTTTTAGACTCTTCAAATTCGCTTTACTCAAATTGTGTAGAATTGAATACAAAATTTTTATTTTTCTCATCATTTCCACAACCATTAATATTTTCAAAATTAACCTCAGAGTTACTAGAAAATTCAATCATATCTTGTTCATTTATTATGGTGGCTAATCTACTTAGTTGAATTTCTAGACGAGATATAGCTTGATTCATGTTAAATTGATTTTTCATTAAAACTTCCATAGTTTTCTCTAAGGCACTAAGTCTTTCATCTTCTTTATTTGATAATTTTTGTGGATATTGAGGTTCTAGATCTGAATATGAATATGGATATGGATGTGGATATAAACTTACATAAGAATTTTTATAAGTTGAAAAAAATTGATTTACTTGGTGTGCATTAAAATTTCCATGAGGTTCTTGATTCCAAGAAAAATTAATATTTCAACTATAATAAGAATCCATCTTGTGACGCCCCTAAATTCAGGTACTTAAAACCTGAACTCGGTACTTCACGATACCATTTCTATGAGCAAAATAATACTAATAATAATAACAATAATATAAATACTAAACTTAATTTACATATCAGAGTCTAAATCCCCAGGTACGCGACCTTTAATCATTCATTACATCATAGTTAATAAATATCATTGTCTTAATAAAATCTAACTATTACATAAAATACCATAAATCTTATTCTGTTTGCTTCCTTTTCCTTTGTTTCTTCATGAACCTTCAGGTTGATCACGATTGGCTGAAAACATTTAAATTAAGCAAGAATGAGCATTTGGGTGCCCAGTAAGTAATAGCAACGATAAATATTAGCTGAAAGGATTAAATATTTTCTTTGAATGACACTTCTACAACGAATCAACAGTTGTGAAGTAAGCTGAAATAATTCTATTTCAAATTTTGAAACTACGTATTGGCTATAATTGGAGATTAGTCGACAGACTATGAACATTATTTTCTATTTTCGAAAAGGTTAAATAGAACTTCATCTGTAAATTGTCATAACTTACAAGCACATGGGGTGATCAGCCCATTATGCCTTGTATTGATCAATACTACATGCAAGAACGAGATTATCGTTCATCTTATCCGCCTTTGGCTCACAAAAGTTTCCCATGTAAGGGATGTTCATACTTAGTCGGGAATCCGAACTAAAACAATCTGGTTGGATACAATAAAGTCCTATCTTGTACAACAATATTTTTAAGTTTGTGTCTAGCCGAGTCAAATAGCCTAAACGACTTTTAAGTCAACGTAAACATACTGGAAACTAACTAGTATCTATCAAACATGTGATTAAATACAACGATTATCCAAGTGAGGACACTTGTATAATCATATTTAGAAATTAACGAACAGAATAAATATCTGGATTGTACAATAGTACTATATTGATAAACAATGATCGGATAATTTAAGAAATTGTATGAATACAAAATATTGGATATATAATCGATAATAATAGAGTTAATAATTTGGCACAATAATAATATAATTATGAAATTTTCTTACTCATGTCCATTGCATAAAGTAAATGTAAAGGTAAGATAATTACCTGAGCTGCTGCTTACGACAACGTAACTTAATTTTTTTATCTTTTATATCGAAACCTATCATTAATAAGATCATTCGTTCGATTAGAATAATATATCATATCACATAGTACTGCTATTTACAGTCAGCACATAACCTAATTATATTTTCACATATGTTTAGCAATCATTTGATCATAAACAAATATGTATCTAGACCAATTATTTAAGTCCGGATCAATTTTTGAAACATGTCGGTGTACCGACGGCTTTATCGGGTAATTATCGAGTCTAAAACTCTATTCTGTAGTTCAATATTCATTTAGATATTTTAAATATCAGTCAAATTATTTTTCATAGCCTTATAATAATTTTTAAATAATTATTATAATTTATCATGATTTTTCAAACACTGGGATCATTTTTTAAATGATTTAATTATTAAATAATTCTATTATCATTAATATTTAATTCATATTAAATTATTAATGAAACCATTGCCAAAATATTAAAGTTATTCATAATAACTCAAAATATTTTTAAAACATTTTTATTACCCTTAAATGATTTTTAAAACAATTAAAATTTTTTTAAATAATTACCATTAATATTTATTTATTAATGTCTTATTCATCAAAATATTAAAAGTCATTAATTATAACTTAAAATATTTTTAATTCATTTATATCCTTTTTAAATGATTTTTAAATTAATAAAATCATTTTTAAACTATTTATTTAATATTATTATTAAATAACTCTAATATCATTTAATATTAAAATATTAATGAAATTTACCTTTAAATATTAAAAGTTATATTTTACAACTTAAAATATTTTTAAACTATTTATTTTTATTTAAAATAATTTTTATCATATTAAAATCATTTTTAATTAATTTATTTAATTTAATTATTAAAGAAATTTATTAAAATTTATATTAAATAATTAATGAAATTTGCTTTAAAATATTAAAATTTATATTTTATAACTTAAAATATTATTAAATACCTTATTATAATTTAAAATGATTTTTAATATAATAAAATCATTTTTAATTAATTTATTTCATGCATTTATTAAACAAATTAAATATCAATATTATTTGAATAAATACTAATATTTATGGAAAATATGCCAAATTAATAAAAGTTAATTTTTATAACTTAAAATAATTTTTAAAATAATTTTTGGAATTTTTAATAATTTATTTCTACTTTTAAATAATTTTTAGAAATTTAATTAATTAAAATTAATAAAATTGTCGCTATAGCCTTTAGCGACAAAAACCATCACCTTAGGTGTTCTTGATGAAACCCAGAAATGCATGTCTGTGAGAAAGGTGCCATGTTTGACCATTTGCTCCATGATCCTAAGGTATTCTTGTCAGCCTAAAGTGTTCAAATTGTAATATAAATGTAATACTACCATCATCAATCAAGTTCATGGCCAACACGTATCCCATCTGAGAGATCTAGGCTCCCAAAAACGTTGTCAGACATGTTCTTCACGTTCTGGGTTGCCCAGAAACGTGAAGTCATGGCCGGTCAACGATATTCATGGCCTTAAATCATACAACCTGTTCATGTTATGGGTGGTCTAGACGTTGGGCCTTCTAGAGTACCTAACAGGGTACATGTTTTGATCACTAGTCAAGTCTAATCATCAGCAATAAGAAAGATCAAAGGCTCTGAACAAGCTGTCAGAGCTGTTCTTTATTTTCTAGGTTACCCAGAAATGAAGAACTTAGAAAATGAAGAACAGTTCGACTGGCCAAATTTGGGCTTCCACAACTTGCTGTTCATGAAATGGTTTTGAGATTTAAGACTTGCAGTGTGTAGACAACATGTAAGACTACCGATCCTTTACCTAAAAACAGTACAACAACATTACCATCACCAGATCTAAGCTGGTCAAACTATGTCAGAGACCATAAACATAGGTTTTCTGGGTTGCCCAGAAAATCGAAGTCGTGTTCTTCTTACCTACTTTGACCAGCCACTGCAATCGACTCGTTTGATGTTTAGGAGATTTTAAAGCATAAACATGTAGTCCATATAACATACTATAACCTAGATACAAAAACAAAAACATATAATCAAACCACTGTCAGATCCAAGCCCATCAAAATCCTGTCAGAACTTTCTGGGCACGTTCTGGGTTACCTAGAAGCGTTCGGTCAATGCCGGTCAACGTTGTTTGACCACATATATCAAACAATCTGCATATGATCTAGACTTGATTCAAGTTCCAGATCCAAGATATCATAGCATACTACATATTAAAACCTTTAAACAACAAAAATAATTAAAAATTACTGAGATCTGATGTCTGACATTCATTGTCAGACAACAAAAATAAAATTTTTTAGATTTTTAAAAACTTCAAATTTGAGCCTCTAGATGTTATGGATCTAACATCTAGCAACCCAAATCATCAATATATACTACATACAACATGTTTTAACATTAAAACACAACATCTAACATAAGATCAATGTCAGATTTTTTGATTAGGGTTTATACCTTCTATGAGTAAATTCTTGAATCTAAGCCTCTGATTTAATATGGGTGTTAGTGGGGCTTGGTTTGGGGACTGAAATGCGAGGAGAATTCGTAGGTTAGAGAGAGATAAGAGTTGGTTGGTGATAGATAGCAAATGAGCTTTTTCTTTTGATTTTCTCTCTCCTTAAATCTATTTACTTTGATGCATTGGACCTAATCTTGCAAGGTGTCGAAAGAGATAAGATTTGGCTGGGATTTTACACACATGGGAGATCTTAGCTTGGTGAGTCACTAGATTTGCCAAGATATGGCAAGATTTGCAAGCAACTTATTAAAATAAATTTTAAAAAAAATGTTGTTTTAGTAAACTAACAAAGCATTTAAGGGTATTCTTGTCCATGGTACTTGAATCTAGGGTTTAATCAATAGATTTTAAACCTTAAGGTTTCTCAAATAATTTCTAGGGTTTAAAAAATTAAGTTTAAAGTTTAATAAAAATTTAATTAGAACACACTAATTAAATTAGGGTTTTTAATAGAAAATTAGGGTTTTAAATAATTAGGATTTCTTGATATGAATTAGCGTTCCCAAATTATGAATTAGGGTTTCCTAATTAACATTACAATTTACTAAAATAATAACTAGGGTTACCAATTTTAGCAATTAGGGTTTTTAAATTTCAATTAGAGTTTCTAATTTTAGAAAATTTACGTTTTCAAATAATTAGGGTTTTCCCTAATTAAATATAACACCTGACATTATTAACATTAATACAATTACATAACGACTTAACCAATTCTCAAAGTCATATTTGACTTGTAAGACCCAGAATTTTATGAAATAAAAGTATTTAATTTTTCTTATAATTACTATTCAGTAAATGGTTAAATTGATAAAAGTTTAAAGTTATTTTTGAAATGTGCAAAATTTTCAAAATAAGCAAGTGGTTATAAAATAATCATTGTTGTCGGGGAATATTCGTTTGGTCGTGGAATATTCTTTCTGTTGGGGAATATTCGTACGACGGCGCAGCAATTTGTGGACCTCATAACGGAAAACGGTCGGGGGAAGATAACGACAAAAATTGAGTTTTTATAATTAACGACGTAGTTGTTACCGTTAATATTGTTGGAATACCCGGTAGTTAAAAATACAGTAATACGCGTGGTTGCACAGCAGCACACGGTTTTGCACAGTATTTTTAAATTATTGATTCTTACGAAGGAAGACACTACTCAATAATTTTTACAGTAGTTACTGTTCAATATTTTATTTTATTGATTCAATAATTGCTGCGTTGATATTTTATATTATTGTTGTTTCAATAATTATCACTGCACAATATTTTTCATTATCAGATCAATAATTCATATTATCTGAATAATATTATTAGATAACATTATTGGTAATGTCTAGAAAGTTCTGTCTAAGGATATGTTTGGTCACCTAATTGCGCGCCAGTAAGGAGAAATCTTTATTGGAAAGCCCCCTATTTCCTGGAAACGGCCTGGTTGTCATAAATATGATTCTGTAATATTATTTGTAAATAATTAATTATTGATTCATATGACAAGGAAATATTTATTTTATGTGGATATAAATGTTGGATATATTTATTGTGGTTAAAAATGTAGGAGTTAATATTGAGGTTTTTATCAGTATTTTTGTCGGAATGGAGGTATTAAAAACCAGGATTTTTGAGATATTTTGCGGGGGTTATAATTTTTAATCCGACCGTTGGATCGTTGTAATTTTTGGATATGTTATACATATATAAGTTGAGTATATGTCCACAAATTTTGAACCGTTAAAAATGAACGTATGATTTGTTATGAATTTTAAGAGTGACTGGTTCAGAACTTGTTAAATTTTTGGAGTTTAACATTTTGGTGGAAAATTCTAGAATTGGTGGGCCCCACTTTTGGTTGGTGAGAAAATGTGCTGAGATTTTTATTCAAATGTGGTAGGCTTGAATAGTAGCAGGTAAAACCATCAGGTTGCAGGTTAAGTCTGCTTCGGCGTGCTAACATTTTCCTAAAAATAGAGGGTTAAGTTAGAATTGAAAAACACACTAGAATTCATAAGTTTTCTCTCTTTCTCTGTCTAGATTATTGAGTGTATTTTGTGAGTATTTAGATACTCTGTGAGTTTCTATTCATCAGTGCAAGTTTCCTTCAGCCTTATACCGATCAGAAGTACTACTCTTTTGAGGTAAGGGATAGTAAGGGATTTTAAGGGTTGTTATGTTTTTCAGTTTCGTAATATTTCTGACCTTCAAAAATTCTGAAAAAATTTAAAATGATATTTTGATGAGTTTTCTTGATTGTGTCCAAAAATGGTAATTTTTGGATGTATAGATTAAGAGTTATGAATTTTATGAGAAAAGACTATTTTAAAAGTAACCGCTTATAACTCCTTGTGGTTAACTCCAAAATTGATGAAATTTTTATTGGAAGTACATGTATATGATAGGAGTATACTCTGTGAATTTCAGAATTTTTATATAAAAGTACAATTTTTGATAAATATCTAAATATTCGGCTGTTTTGGCCATATGAAAAATAGTAAATGCCTTTTAAAAATTCTGAGAAAAATATATGTTCACTATGGGACTATATTATGCTAAATCCCAGAAAAGAAATATTTTTGGAACTGATTTGGTATTTTTCATGAAAATAGTCTAGTTATGAGTAAATGAATTAAATATGTTTTGTGAAGTAAGAAAATTAGAAAATAAGATTTTATGGCTTGAGAATCCTATATGAGGTATATGCAAATTTTTGATGAGGGTTTTTGGTTATTGGTGATGAAATCTTATGAGTTTGGCATTTTAGGATGATTAAATGCATTATTTAGTAAAGTGTAAACAATTAAAATAAATTGTTTATAAGCTTAAGAAATATTATTCTTTTAATATCATTATACCAAAATATTGGTATGTATTTTATTGTAGAATTTTTATCTTTTTGTGTCGAGTTACTATTCACGAGTTACTATTCACGAGTTATTATTCACGAGTTATTATTCACGAGTTACTATTCACGAAAAAATTGGTTTCTTTTTCTAACCAAATTATAGTTGATTTACGAATATTACTCTTGAGATTAAAACTATATGTTGATCATATTATTTTTATTATTATATATAACATTTTTATAACCCTAATGATGATATTTCTCTTTGACTTGAGTGTAAAGATGGGTAGATTTTTGGTATGATCATGACTATGGGTTCTCTTTGGCCAGTAGTGTAAAGTTGAATTGTTGACTGGTATGATCATGACCATTGAATTTATACGTGAATATCTTTAGCTTAAGTGCAAAGGTGAATTGATCAACATGGTTATAATTATTGTTTATATAAATTCTGAAATGATTATATATTTCTTTGAGATATTAATATATTTGGCATGTTGTGCAAATATGAACTGTTGATGAATATATTTGGCCGTAGTGCAAATATGAATTGTTGAGGAATATCTTTGGCCTGTAGTGCAAAGATGAATTGTTGATGAATATCTTTGGCCTGTAGTGCAAAGATGAATTGTTGATGAATATCTTTGGCCCGTAGTGCAAAGATGACATGTTGTTGAATATCTTTGGCCAGTAGTGCAAAGATGAACAGATGTTGAGATGAACATGACCAACTGGTGATACAAATGAATATCTTTGGCCGTAGTGCAAAGATGAAGTTATTAGTATGATTATGAACAGGAAATGTGATTTGGTGTAACCATGATCTTTGATGTTTCAGGTAAAGATAGGTGATGAAAATTATCTTCGTCCTGGATGAGAAGAGGAATTTAGAACTACAGTTATGATTATGAGTTATTCATATGATTGTGGACCAGAATTGTTGATTGATGTTACAGGGATAAAACATTGTTGGTGAATTTTTAACATGGAGAAAATAATAGACTTTATAGTCTATTTAACTCTTCTAATTGATTTCTCGTTCTGCTGCAACTATGGTTGAAATTTTTATCATTTACCATATGTTCTAAATCTCTGATTTATTATTGATGAAGGCTATTGATAATTTAATTATCTTTAGTCATGATATTCTTTACTGAGCTAGTTGTGCTCACCCTTTTGCTTCACAATTCCTTTCAGGTAATAAGTGTGTAGCTGGGTCGAGCGAGGGTAACGGGGAAATAGAACGGTGGTCTCTATCTATGGAGGTTCTCCCGAAGCAGTATAGAAAAGTTCATTTAGTAGTTTTATTTGCTGAATCCAATAGGGTAAGGTGTACCCAACGTTGGAAAGGTGTTTTGCCACTATCATACAAGATGTCTAATGACATACAACCTCATGTCATCATAAGACAGGGATGTGCTCATCCACTTACTGAGTATATATACGAGCACTACCTATATAATCTTGGTGTTTGTTTGAAGTATAATTCTCAATTAGAGACAGTAGAGATAATGATATGTCAAGAGAAGACTCACCATTGGAAAGAATATGATAGCAATCTTCTCATTTTTCTTTGAGGTCTATTGGGTCAACCAAGGATAATTCTGTGGCCATACGATATCTATCATAACCTAGACGCATGGTCTCCCATGTACGAAGGTTTCCTTGAGCACTTCCCAAAGATTCTAATTTCTAAAACAGTTTTTGACTATACCTTTATGTAAGGTGTCATTGTGAGGTGATGTCCACGGTTGGAACATGAGTCACATTTGGTATATATTTGTATCCAAACTCACAACATATGTGTTGTTGTATTTTACACGACAATTGTTGTAATAAAGTTGTAGTTATTTTCTGTACCATGTATTTGGTGACTCAGAATAGGTTGGATGGAATGGACCTATTTTGGGGTTGTCACATGACTTTTTGAATTAGGGCTTAGATTCCATATCTGATTTATCTTGCACAAATAACATTACTAATTAAGTTAAAATAATTAACTTAATTATCTGAACTAAAATTCATATAATAAAATAATAATTATAATAATTCCAATAATCATTTCATATATTATTTAAATAATATATAACCATATTTTCATGAAAAATAAATACTAAAATCATTTCTATTAATTACTATAAAAATAGAGTTTATAACGATTAATAATTCTTAAAAATTTAATAGTAATTATTCTGGTAATAAATAATTTTTTATTTATTTATTTATCACAAATATACATACACTTTACTTGGCACATCTTCCCACATTTATAAATAAAAAAAAATTATATGCAAAATTTCTTATTTATTTATATAGAAAATATCGGGTTATTACATTCACCCTCCCTTATAAAGATTTCGTCCACGGAATCACCGTTTTAAAACATATATATACAAGGGTACATAGCATACATAATCATTGCAAGTAGATCTTGATCATAATTGATCGACTAATCTTTAACTATTCAGCATAAAGCTTGTCTATCTGATTAAACGGGATTTTAATTTCTAAAAGAACTCAAATTCCTCCTTCAGATTTCTTTATAAAATAATTTGCAATATATAGGAAAATCATATATATACGAAAATAAAAGTTATTCGAATAATACCTGGAGTTCCATTCCCAGCTGCCATAGTATCCTGGACCGTCATGTTGAAGACTCTTGCTGATGATTTTGTTGGCTTATTTGATGACGTTGGTCCCGTGATTGCCAGAGTCCCGCTACCTTTCTCCGTGTTCACACTTCCTGCCTCCATTCTCCTTTTCGAACAATCCCTCACCTTATGATCCATCGACCCACACATGAAACATCTATTGTTCACCCTTAGATTGGGGCAGTTGGGAGAGATATGGCTCTCCTACCCGCACTTGTAGCACACGAACTTTCCGTTGAGGCACTCACCCGTATGGTTCTTCCTACAGTTCCCACACTGTACCACCAGCTTCTTCACACCTTCCTGTTTCACCTAAACATTCCCCAAATTGCTCCCTTTTCTCTTTTCACCCCTATTCACACTATTAGTTTCCACCTTCACAGCTCCTACGACCTTGCCCTTATTCCTTTTTTCCTTGTTGTAGAGGATCATGGTCTCACTCCCTTCTTCGGCTATAATAGCCTTTTTCATGAGTGTTGCAAAAGTGCCTATCTGCAACACTGCCACATTGTTGTAGAGCCAGGGTTTTAATCCCAGGTCAAACCTTCTTGCCTTTCTAGCCTCCGTATCTGTCTGGTGTGGAGCGAACCTAGCCAACTCATTAAACTATGCGGCATACTCCGTAACTGTCATGTTTTCCTACTTCAACTCCAGAAACTTCACCTCTGTCCTATCCTGCATACTAGTTGATAGATAGCTTTTGAAAAATTGAGTTTTAAACCTAGCCCAAGTTATCACACCTTCTCCTACCCTAGCCTGATTTACTTCCCACCAAAAATTTGCCTCCCCTTTCATCATATAGGTGGCAAAAGCGGTCTTTTGCCCCTTATCTACCCTAGCAATTATGAACGCCTTCTCTATCTCCTTTACCCAAGTCTGGGCTTCAATAGGGTCAGCTGTTCCACTAAATTCTGGTGGTCCGACTGCTTTAAAGTCTTTGAAATTCGCTAAGCGATTGTCTAGTTGGTTCCTTGTGACTGGCATTCCTGTTGCATAGCCTGAGCTACCATGTTTGCAAAGTTTTGCATCGGGTCTTATTGTTGTCCCCCAGCGTTGTTGACAGATTCTTCTGCCCTTTGATTTCGAGTTTGACGTCTTTGCGGCATTATCTGATTAAATAAAATCATAAATTTAACTTACATTCTAAACCTTATTATATAAGTTTAATATCTCAAACTAATTTCATAAATCAAACATAGATTCATATTCATTCAGCTAATTCATAGTACTTTACATAACATAGCACATACTGATATCCCTTTGTGACAACAAAAGTCAGGATTTACTGATACGACTTATACAAAAGTTGGGAATATTACATTACACACGCATATATATCATGTACATATTACCAAACATACATAATCAAATACTAATTCTACTTATTTCCTACACCTTTTTCCTGATTCTGGACAACCTTTCGCCCAATGACCTTCCAACCCACAAATAAAACACACACCTTGCTTAAAGTCGGGACAATGAGGAGAGGTATGTCCCTCATAGCCGCAAATATAACATATCTTTTTCCCTTGGTTCTTAACAGATTTTCCTAATTCGTGGTTTTTCATCTTTCTTTTCCTCTTATTGCTCGGAGCTGCACACGATATGTTGCTTTTGGCTCCCATCTGGTCAATTTGGATTTTAAGCTTATCTTGTTCTTCCATTGTTTCTATTAACGCCTTTCGCAACTGACTATTTAATAGCTTTTCTATTTTCCACAACTTTTCTAGAGAAGAAATCTGGTTCCTCAGATTCCTTACTTCCGTTGATGCTTCATCAGCTCCAACTTCGGTTTCCGAATCACTATCTGTTAGTTCCACCATTTTTGGATCTGGAACTACGTTTTCTAAAATAACCACCTCATCCGAGTTATTTTCATTGTGAGCCTCTATTTTAGCTATTGGCTTCGATATTAGCTCGGGTGAATGAATTTAATCATTCTTCAAGTTATAAGCATATAATAAACCTTTTCCACCTGACATCTACATACAAATTATCTAGATTAGAATATAATACATACATACAGCAAATAATAGTTTTATATAAGTTATCTTTTATTTTGTTTGATGATGAATCTATCCAATTCATCTCCTTTTTAAACTCTGTATGAGTTATTTGAATTTTTAACGTTTCTCTCTGTTCTAAGGTTATAGCCTAAGGTCTATACCACCTAAGGTTTCTAACCCTAAGCTCTGATACCAACCTGTGACGCCCCCAAATTCAGGTACTTAAAACCCGAACTCGGTGCTTCACGATACCATTTCTATGAGCGAAATAATACTACTAATAATAACAATAATATAAATACTAAACTTAATTTACATATCAGAGTCTAAATCCCCAGGTACGCAACCTTTAATCATTCATTACATGCATCATAGTTAATAAATATCATTGTCTTAATAAAATCTAACTATTATATAAAATACAATAAATCTTATTTTGTTTGCTTTCCTTTTCCTTTGTTTTTGCATGAACCTTCAAGCTGATCACGATTGGTTGAAAACATTTAAATTAAGCAAGAATGAGCATTTGGGTGCCCAACAAGTAATAGAAATGATAAATATTAGCTGAAAGGATTAAATATTTTCTTTGAATAACACTTCTACAACAAATCAACGGTTGTGAAGTAAGCTAAAACAATTCTAAACAACATAACAGTTCTATTTTAAATTTTAAAACTACGTATTGACTATAATTGGAGATTAGTCGACAGACTATGAACATTGATTTCTATTTTCGAAAAGGTTAAATAGAACTTCATCTTTAAACAGTCATAACTTACAGGCACGTGGGGTGATCAGCCCGTTATGCCTTGTATTGACCAATACTACATGCAAGAACGAGATTATCGTTCATCTTATCCGCCTTTGGGGCACAAAAGTTTCCCATGTACGGGATGTTAATACTTTGTCGGGAATCCGAACGAAAACAATCTGGTTAGATACAATAAAGTCCTATCTTGTACAATAATATTTTTAAGTTTGTGTCTAGCCGAGTCAAATAGCCTAGATGGCTTTTAAGTCAACGTATACATACTGGAAGCTAACTAGTATGTATCAAACATGTGATTAAATATAATGATTATCCAAGTGAGGACACTTGTATAACCATATTTAGAAATTAACGAACAGAATAAATATCTGGATTGTACAATAGTACTATATTGATAAACAATGATCGGATAATTTAAGAACTTGTATGAATACAAAATATTGGATACATAATCAATTATAATAGAGTTAATAATCTGGCACAATAATAATATAAATCTGAAACTTTCTTACTCATGTTCATTACATAAAGTAAATGCAAAGGTAGGATATTTGCCTGAGCTGCTGCTTACAACAACGCAACTTAGTTTTTTATTTTTTATATCGAAACCTATCATTAATCAGATCATTCGTTCGATTAGAATAATATATCATATCACATAGTACTGCTATTTACAGTCAGCACATAACCTAATCACATTATCCCATATATTTAGCAGTCATTTGATCATAAACAAATATGTATCTAGTCCAATTATTTAAGTCCGGATCAATTTCTGAAATATGCCGGTGTACCGACGGCTTTATCGGGTAATTATCGAGTCTAAAACTCTATTCTGTAGTTCAATATTCGTTTAAATATTTTAAATATCAGTCGAATTATTTTTCTTAGCCTTATAATAATTTTTAAATAATTATTATAATTTATCATGATTTTTCAAACACTGTGATCATTTTTTTAATGATTTAAATATTAAATAATTTTATTATCATTAATATTTAATTCATATTAAATTATTAATGAAATCATTGCCAAAATATTAAAGTTATTCATAATAACTCAAAATATTTTTAAAATATTTTTATTACCCTTAAATGATTTTTAAAACAATTAAAATCATTTTTAAATAATTACCATTAATATTTATTTATTAATGTCTTATTCATCAAAATAATAAAAGTCATTAATTATAACTTAAAATATTTTTAATTCATTTATATCCTTTTAAGTAATTTTTAAATTAATAAAATTATTTTTAAACTATTTATTTAATATTATTATTAAATAACTCTAATATCATTTAATATTAAATTATTAATGAAATTTACCTTTAAATATTAAAAGTTATATTTTATAACTTAAAATATTTTTAAACTTTTTATTTTCATTTAAAATGATTTTTATCATATTAAAATCATTTTTAATTAATTTATTTAATTTAATTATTAAATAAATCAATTATCATTAATATTAAATAATTAATAAAATTTGCTTTAAAATATTAAAAATTATATTTTTAAACTTAAAATATTATTAAATACCTTATTATAATTTAAAATGATTTTTAATATAATAAAATCATTTTTAATTAATTTATTTATTACATTTATTAAATAAATTAAATATCAATATTATTTAAATAAATACTAATATTTATGGAAAATATGCCGAATTATTAAAAGTTAATTTTTATAACTTAAAATAATTTTTAAAACTATTTTTAGAATTTTTAATAATTTATTTCTATTTTTAAATGATTTTTGGAAATTTAATTAATTAAAATTGATAAAACTGTCGCTATAGCCTTTAGCGACATAAACCGTCGCCTTAGGTGTTCTTGATGAAACCCAGAAATGCATGTCAATGAGAAAGGTGTCACGTTTGACCATCATTTGCTCCATGATCCTAAGGTATTCTGGTCAGCCGAAAGTGTTCAGATTGTAGTATAAATGTAATACTACAATCATCAATCAAGTTCATGGCCAACACGTATCGCATCTGAGAGATCTAAGCTCTCAAAAACGTTGTCAGACATGTTCTTCACGTTCTGGGTTGCCCAGAAACGTGAAGTCATAGCCGGTCAACGACATTCATAGCCTTAAATCATAAAACCTGTTCATGTTATGGGTGGTCTAGACGTCGGGCCTTCTAGAGTAACTAACAGGGTACATGTTTTGATCACTAGTCAAGTCTAATCATCAGCAATAAGAAAGATATAAGGCTCTGAAAAAGCTATCAGAGCTGTTCTTCATTTTTTGGGTTACCCAAAAATGAAGAACAGTTCGACTGGCCATATTTGGGCTTCCACAACTTGTTGTTCATGAAATGGTTTTGAGATTTAAGACTTGCAGTGTGTAGACAACATGTAAGACTACAGATCCTTTACCTTAAAACAGTATAACAACATTACCATCACCAGATCTAAGATGGTCAAACTATCTCAGAGACCATAACTATAGGTTTTTTGGGTTGCCCGGAAAACCGAAGTCGTGTTCTTCTTACCTACTTTGACCAGCCACTGCAATCGACTCGTTTGATGTTCAGGAGATTTTAAAGCATAAACATGTAGTCCATATAAAATACTATAACCTAGATACAAAAACAAATACATATAATCAAACCACTGTCAGATTCAAGCCCATAAAGATCCTGTTAGAACTTTATGGCACGTTCTGGGTCAATCAGAAACATTCGGTCAATGCTGGTCAACGTGGTTTGACCACATATACCAAACAATCTGCACACGATCTGGACTTGATTCAAGTTCTAGATCCAAGATCTCGTAGCTTACTACATATTCAAACCTTTAAACAACAAAAATAATTAAAAAATCACTGAGATCTGAGGTCTGACATTCATTGTCAGACAACAAAAATAAAAATTTTTAGATTTTTAAAAACTTAAAATCCGAGCCTCTAGATGTTATGGATCTAACATCTAGCAACCCAGATCATTAATATAGACTACATACAACATGTTTTAACATTAAAATACAACATCTAACATAGGATCATGGTCAGATTTTTCGATTAGGGTTTATACCTTCTATGAGCAAACTCTTGAATCTAAGCCTCTGATTTAATATGGGCGTTAGTGGGGCTTGGTTTGGGGACTGAAATGCTAGGAGAATTCGTAGGTTAGAGCGAGAGAGAAGAGTTGGTTGGTGATAGATAGCAAATGTGCTTTTTCTTTTGTTTTTCTCTCTCCTTAAATCTATATACTTTGATGCATTGAACATAATCTTGCAAGGTGTCAAAAGAAATAAGATTAGGCTAGGATTTTACACACATGGGAGATCTTAACATGGTGAGTCACTAGATTTGCCAAGATATGGCAAGATTTGCAAGCAATTTATTAAAATAAATCAAAAAAAATGCTATTTTAGTAAACTAACAAAACATTTAAGGGTATTTTTGTCCATGGTACTTGAATCTAGGGTTTAATCAATAGATTTTAAACCTTAAGGTTTCCCAAATAATTTCTAGGGTTTGAAAAATTAAGTTTAAAGGTTAATAAAATTTTAATTAGAACACACTAATTAAAATTAGGGTTTTTAATAGAAAATTAGGGTTTTAAATAATTAAGATTTCTTGATATTATTAGGGTTACCAAATTATGAATTAGGGTTTCCTAATTAACATTACAATTTACTAAAATAATAACTAGGGTTACCAGTTTTAGCAATTAAGGTTTTTAAATTTCAATTAGAGTTTCTAATTTTAGAAAATTTAGGGTTTCCCTAATTAAATATAACACCTGACATTATTAACATTAATACAACTACATAACAACTTAACCAATTCTTAAAGTCATATTTGACTTTTTGAATTAGAGTTTGAATTCCATATCTGATTTATCTTGCACAAATAACATTATTAATTAAGTTAAAATAATTAACTTAAATATCAGAACTAAAATTCATATAACAAAATAATAATTATAATAATTCCAATAATCATTTCATATATTATTTAAATAATATATAACCATATTTTCATGAAAAATAAATACTAAAATCATTTCTATTAATTACTATAAAAATATAGTTTATAACGATTAATAATTCTTAAAAATTTAATAGTAATTATTCTGGTAATAAATAATTTTTTATTTATTTATTTATCACAAATATACATACACTTTACTTGGCACATCTTCCCACATTTATAAATAAAAAAAATTATATGCAAAATTCCTTATTTATTTATATAAAAAATATCGGGTTATTACACATCTTTCCACAAATCACAAAACAAATAAACAACTAACCACGAAAGTCACACAAAAAAAATAAAAATAAAATAAGAATCAAAATTCTACGGTTAACCTAAATAAAATCTAAACAACTCCTAACTGTTCCAAGTTACAACTTAAGGTCCACAAAATTTGAAATTAATCACACCACTAGCCAGGTAAGTGTAAGAAAGGTGGGAGTCTCTCCGTGGGTACGGTGACTAATTGAATAGCCACACATCCTTTAGGTGTTTACCTTTTGAGCCACTTGCCTAGACACCAATAGTTTGATTAATTTAAAATTTTGCCTCATCTTGGAGTCCCTTGTCCTAATTGACCTCGAGAGTCCTAGGGGTCAACGCTTACTTGATTTTATTAAGGCAATGTTATGCAAAATGAATGGGTGGTTTGTGGGCCAAAGAAGGGTGATGAAATTCTCACCTTATCTTGTTACAAGTTGTGCCTTTAATGTTAGATTAAATATGAAAATACACAAATAAAAAAAATTATAAACAAATAAAATGTCCTAAAACTAAGTGAATTACGAAAGGAGGAGAAATTTTGATGTACCTCAATCATCCAGCAATCACCATAGTTTATATTTGAAAAACAAAATAAAAACCTAACATGATGCGCTCTACGTGAGTGAATGTTAGGTTTGTAAGATTCATGAACGCGATCAAATTGCACAAAATAAGCGAAAATGTGGTAAAATAGAGTTTTAAAATTTTATAAACCATATACCTGGATCATCCTTTATGTACAATTATCAATTAAACGAAAAGATGAAGAATAAGAATTATACCATTAAAGATTCGAGCTTCCTCATATATTAGTTCACCTCCAAATCTTTTTCGCATTCAACTTGAATCCATAGGGTTTGATTCCTTTCTTTGATCAACGTTAGCCACCCAAGTGTTTGGCATCTAGAGGTGATCCACCAAGGAAGAAGAAAGATTCAAGAAGATGGGTGTTTGGCAAAACCCTAGTTTTTTCTATCTTTCATAGAAAAAAGTGTACTCTGTAACAATTAGAATCATGTCTCACGTGTTTTGTGAAAGCGTCAACAACCCTCACCCATAATAAGACTCTTCTTATTTATACATGTAGACAACCCTCCTTAACAATTAAAGAATTTGATTTTATTTTAATTAATTAAATTCCTTTAATTAATTATGTTCCCAATCTCATTAGGAATAATTAATTAAACTTTTTTAATTAATTAGCCTTCTAATCTTATTAGGAATATATGAGAGTACTAATATTAAATTAATTCCTAACTCTTTAGAAATTAAAATAATAATAATTGTAATAATATTAATAAGACTCCTCTTATTAATTTATAAATTTAATATTTCTAAAATATTAAATAATAAATATTAAGCTATTTAATTTATTCTATCACCATAGATTAAAGTAAATACACTTAACATATTATTACGATTATGCCATTATTTTCTTAAATAATTATTCTTCCTTTTATGGTGTGACCCTTTAGGTTCTCCATATTAAACTGGTTGTGAATAAATCAATTAGAACAATTCTAATCTTATTTAAATAAGTAAATTAAACTATTAATTTATTTAAATAAATAATATTTATTCTACAATAGAGATAAGCCTCCCTAGCGATTAACGACTTTTCAAATAATATAGATTTCAACATTAATCATAAAAGAATCTTTGAATAAATAGTTACCGTAAAATTTAAAACCTTCCATCATACAATGTCACAATTAAATATAAGACATAAATTTACTGTCAAGTCTTATTTTATTTAATTATATGTATTTCGATTCTTAAATGCACAACACCAAATAATGTGAATTAGAAACTCATTTTTAATTTCATTCTGCCTTGACCAATGACTACTGGGTTGTCATTTATCGAATCACATTGGACATTTCTCTTCTTCTACTAGAAGCGGAAGATTCTTTATTGATCATACATTATCTCCATGTACAACTTATTATACCCAATCATATCATTTGATATACCTTAAGGGTCTTAAAGAATAAGTCAAAATATAATTTATCATACACAAGATATTATGATGATCTCAAGTCCAAGGATCACTTGTACTATTATCACTACAGGAATTCATATTGACATGCAAGTAAAACTTTATTAGGTATTCTTTATCGAGTCACGTTCAGTGTACTTATTCTTCAATAAAAATTTACATACTTGCTTTAGTGTCTCCACACAAATAATAATAAGATCAATCATCCTCATCTAATGAGCAAGCAACGTATGTACCAATCTATCCGGATTCACTAATCCCCAATTTAGTAATCTAACGATTGGGAACTATTTTAGTTTTAAGCTTTCTAAGAATTTAGATCTCATTAGAATGATCATCATCATTATTCTAAAAGCATTGCTTAAAACTATTGGTTTATCACATATTATAAAGCAGCATCATGTAGATAATTAAAAGTCTTTAATAAATTAATACTTTTTATTAATAAATGAATAAGATTATTATAAAGTATATGCTTTATCATCAAACATGATTTGCTTGTGTGCATACTACTTTCAGTGAATGCATGAATGCGACAATTAGTTTTCTAACTGTAAGACTCCAACTTTTTATGAATAAAGATTTAATTTTCTCTAAATATTATTTTAAATAATAAGGTGTGATTTGATATAATGCAATAGCTATGGGTGATATGTGCAAATTTTGCAAGTAAGAAAGTTGTCATAAAACATTCGATTGGTCGGAGAATATTCTTTTTGTTGAGAAATATTCGTACGACGGCACAATCATTGGTGGACCCCACAACGGAATGACTGTCGGATATAGAAAGCGACATAAATAACCATTTTATAAAAATAACGACAAAACTTTTACCGTTAACTGTTAAAATACCAGTGATAAAAGAACAGTAATACGCGTGGTTGCATAATAGCACACGGTATTGTACAGTATCTCTGATTATATATTGATGCTTACTTAAGAAGTTACTCAATTTATTCAATTATTGTCATAGTAGTTGCTGCATAGTATCTCATATTATTGATTCAATTATTGTCAAAGTATCATCTGCACAATATTTTATATTATTAAATTAATAATTGAGATGACACAGTTATTCATATTATTATTTGTATTATTGACAATGTCTAGAAAGTTCTATCGAGAAAAGGGGTTACGTTATTTAATTACGCGTCAATAAGGAGAAATCTTTATCGGAAAGCCCTCTCTCTCCTGAGAATTATCTGGTTTCAATATTGTGAGTTATAATATTAATGATGAATAATTATTGAAAGATTAAAATATGTTTATTGAAGATAAGTGATTTGTGATAAGTATTTATTCAATTTTTGAAATAAATAGAGGTGTTTGTTATGAAGTATTTGTTGTAAGTTTAACTTATTATATGGAACCCCACTTACTCATTTTTCAAAATTGTCGGTAGAAAGTTATCTCAATTTTGTTTTATTATTATTATAATAGTAATAGAATAGAAAACTTTTTATATAAAACAGAATACTTTTTATAATATATATAAAGTTATTTGTTTTATTAGATTATAAATAGAATATATTATATTTTATATAAAGTTTTTATTTTATTAGAATATTATATTGCACAGTGATTGTAAGACCCCAACTTTTATGAATAAATATTAATTTTTCTCTAAATATCATTTTGAATATTATGGTGTGAATTTGATATAATGTTATAGTTGTGGGTAATATTTACATATTTTGCAAAGTAAGTAAGTTGTCATAAAATATTCTATTGGTCGGAGAATATTCGTTTTATCAGGAAATATTCGTACGACGGCACAATCATTAGTAGACCCCATAATAGAATTAATGTCGGAGTTAGAAAACAACAGAAATAACTTTTTATAAAAATAACGGCAAAATTTTTACCGTTAACTGTTGAAATACCCGGTGATAAAAGTACAGTAATACGCATGATTGCATAGTAGCAAACAGTTTGTACAGTATCTTTGATTATTAATGCTTACGTGAGAAGTCACTCAGTTTTATTCAATTATTGTCATAATATTTTATATTATTAAATCAATAATTGAGACGACAAAGTTATTCATATTATTGTTTGCATTATTGACAATGTCAAGAAAGTTCTGTCGAGGAAAGTGATTTGATCACCTAATTGCGCGCCAATAAAGATAAGTCTTTATCGGAAAGCCCCATCTTTCTTGGGAATGATCTGGTTGTTAATATTGTGAGTTATAAATGATGAATAAATGTTGTTAAAAATGTGTTTAGTGAAGTCAAGTAAATTGAGATAAATAGAGTGGTATTTTATGAAGTATTTATTATAAATTTTGCTTATTACATGGACCCCCACTTACTCATTTTTTAAAATAATCGGTAGAAAGTTATAAAGTATATATATATATATATATATATATATATATATATATATAGAGAGAGAGAGAGAGAGAGAGCAAGGATCAAGAGCATAACTCTTAAATAACATTCCTCCTTAAATAACACTCCTTTATTAAAACTACGTCGTTTTGGAGTGACTTAAAAGAGAGTGGTACCACTTGTTTTCCTTTTATTTACAAAAATGCCACCCACGGCCACTCCAAAACGACGTAGTTTTAATAAAGGAGTGTTATTTAAGGAGAAATGCTATTTAAGAGGAATGCTCTTGATCCTAATATATATATATATATATATATATATATATATATATATATATATATAATAAGTTTTTATGTAAAATAAAATATATTATATTTTATTATGCATAGTGTTGCATAGTACTGTATAGTGTTGCATAATACTGCATAATGCAGCATAGTAAAATTAAAATTTTTCAAATGAATTCACCGTCTGCGCCCGTGAATCCTTTTCATGTGCTGTCCGTGATTTTCTAATTCAAATAGCATCATGCCATTCTCCTATAAATAGGATGCTTAGTTTAGAAATGAAAAACACACCAGAATCAGAGAATTCTTCTTCTATAACATTAAGCGTATTTCTTTAGAGTTTAAGGAAGCTTTCAGTGTAGAAAATAGTGCAAGTTTTCTTCAAGAATATCTCTGTCCTACCATTCAGAAGTACTCTGCTTTTAAGGTAAGAGATATTATTTTTGTTCAATATTCATATGAAATAATATTTTCTTCCATACTCTGTAGTATGTAAGTAATATAATTTCGTTTCGTATTCCTCATTCTACACTCATGTTGATAAGTTTTGCTTCTATACTCCTTGAAATTAGTAGAATATCCTTAAAATTTGCGCTTCATCTATTATCGTTTCACAAGGATATTTTTTCTGAACATTCTTGTTAAATTTTGATATTTTCAAGCTGGGATACTATTCACGAAGTACTATTCACGAGGTATTATTTACTCAATTACTATTCACCCAGGGTACTATTCATGACAAAAATTGATTTCTTTTATGTCTAAATTATTTTTTATACAATATTATTCTTGAATTTTACTCCACAAAGCAGTTATCATGTTGACAATTTGGACATTCTTGAACTCTGGATAAATTGAATTATAAATCTTTAAAATTTATCCTTGCTTTCACTTAATTGAATTCTTATATCATTGTCATCATCCTCATGCTTATATTGTGATGAAAGTCATCTTTGGCCTGTAGTGCATAGATGGACTGTTGATTGGTATGATTATGACCAGGGATTATTCGGTATAATCATGACATGTAATGTTATAAATGATGTGGTAAAAGTCCTCATTGGCCCGTAGTGCATTGATAGACAGTTGTTGACATGATCATGACCACTGGTGATACTAATGAATATTCTTGGCCCGTTGTGCATGGATAATTCGTGGATGTGATAATAATGAATATCCTTGGCTCGTAGAGCATGGATAATTCATGGAAGTGATACTAATGAATATCCTTGGCCTGTAGTGCATGAATAATTCGATGATGTGGATTATTTATTGAGTTGTGTTACAGCGATCAAATATTGATGATGAACTTTTAAATCATAAAAGATAGTACATATTATGCTCTACTTGACTCTTCTAATGGATTACTTGTTCCGCTTTAGTTAAACTTGTTGTTTATTGTATTCTATCAATTTTTATAAAAACTGTTGAAGGCTAAGGAAAATTTATTCTGCATTATCTTAGTCATAATATTCTTTACTGGGCTAGTTGAGCTCACCCTTTACTTTCATTGTTCTCTTCAGGAAATGAGAGCATGGCCGGAACTAGTCGGGGAATGGAGTGACGGTCCGAGATGGTGGCTGTAGTAGTCCTCACTATTCTATGAAATAGTGTGATAATAAATGTAATGAGGACTCCATTTGAGTTTGGATATTATCTATGAGACAATATTCGTGTTAAAACTCTCAATTACGTTTTTGTCGTATTGTATAAATGAAGTTGTATTCAAATTTTGTACCATGTATTTGGTTACTCAGAATGGGTTGTGTTTTACCTATTTTGGGGGCGTCACAATGATGAATAGTAAAAATTAGAAATTTCGTCGAATTCTTCACCCGTGAATTCCTTTACTGTGCGTCCGTGATTATTTTCTTAAATAGTGCCCTGCCATTCTCCTATAAATAGGATGCTTAGTTAAGAAATAAAAATCACACCAGAATAAGAGAATTTTTCTTCTATAATATTAAGCGTATTTCTTTCAAGTATAAATATACTTTGAGTGTAGCTAATAGTGAAAGATTTTCTCAAGAATATCTCCGCTATACCAGTCAGATTTACTCTCATACTAAGGTAAGGAATATTATTTTCGTTCAATATTCGTAAGAAATATTATTTTCTTTTATACTCTATAGTATATAAGTAATATTATTTCGTTTCATATTCTTAAATCTACACTTACTTTGATAAGTATTACTTCTATAATCCCTGAAATTAGTAGAATATCCTTGAATTTTGCGCTTCATCTAGTATCGTTTCATTGGAATATTGTTATGAACTTTCTTATTAAATTTTAATATTTTCATTCGGGGTACTATTCACGGGGTACTATTCACGACAAAATTGGTTTCGTTTCTGTCCAAATTATTTTTGATACATGAATATCATTCTTGAATTTTACTCCACAATTAGTTATCATGTTGACAATTTGAACATTCTTAAACTCTTGATAAATTAAATTATGAATCTCTAATATTTATCCTTGATCTCACTTGATTGATTCCTTATATCATTTTCATCATCCTCACGCTTATATTGTGGTGAAAGTCATCTTTGGCCCGTAGTGCATAGATGGACTATTGATTGGTATGATTATGACCAGGAATTATGTATTGGTATAATCATGACCTGTAATGTTACAGACAAATGTTGTAGTGAAAGTCCTCTTTGGCCTGTAGTGCATAGATGGACAGTTGTTTGGCATGATCATGACCACTGGTGATATTAACGAATATCCTTGGCCCGTAGTGCATGGATAATTCGTTGATTTGAAATATTTATTGATTGGTGCTATAAGGATCACTACAAAAAAAAGGTCATTGCCGACGGGCCATGGCGTCGCCAATGATCCTTCTGCCGTCGGCAATGAGGTCATTGGCGACGGCGTGGTTCGTTGCCCCTGGTTCCTGTCGCTCGCCGTCGGCAAGTTGGTCATTCCCGATGGGGTCATAGCCGACGGCTGCCCGTCGACAATGTGTCATTAGCGACGGACAGACTGTCAATAATAAACATTTTAGAATTTTAATGAAATGGTCATTACCGACGGCCGTGCCGTCGCCAATGACTCTCCCCCGTCGCCAATGACTGTTTTTATAAAACCGTCGGTATAGGTCTTTGCCGATGGGCCAGCCGTCGCCATTTCCCCTGTCGCCAATAATAGTGCTTTAATTTTATTTTTTTTGAAAAATTGCAAAATTTCCCTGTTCATTTACATATACATAATTGTACTTTTTATAAACTAAAGAAAAACAAATAATTTTTCACGAACGCATATCAATAACAATCATAGTTTTTGCTATCAACCATCAAATATGTAAACAACGTAACGACTTATAGATAAAAGTCGTACACTGTAGATACAAAATGTAATCATAAACAATCAATATAGTTAGATACATATACCATCAACCTAACTAGATACTAAACTCTAGTCTGTACAACTCAAAAGCTATATAAATACATACATGAAAGTCAAAATATAAACATTATGGGTACTAAAACCCAAGATCAGGAATGTCAGTATCATCATCGCCGCCGGTCCCACCTACGGTCCCATCACCGGTCCCACCTCCGGTCCCACCTCTGGTCCACCCTCCACAGTCTCATCAACATCAGCCTGGCGGTCATCACCATCTCCACCACGAGCATCGCCTGGGCCGCAGCCTCCACCTGCACGAGTCTCATCAACAAGACCCTACAAAATTAAAATATTAATAACGAAATCGAAAATAGAGCATATTTAAATTAGTTTTGTTTGTGTTCTTCAAGTGTTGGCGAGTTTTGCCTACGGGCTGATAACTCGGCCTCCGTATATTGTGACAACCCGAGAATTTAGATATTTATTAAAATCTTAAAATATTGAATTAAGGTTAAATAATAGACCTAGATAGAAAATAAGTGAATGGATTTGATATTTTCTGGAAGGAATTTTATGGATTTAAAATGTTTGGTGAATTATTCAGGATTAAGGGTATAAGTGTATATGTTATGTATGTATGGTCATATATATGTATAGTATGTGGTTAAGGGTCAAGGGTTGACCATATAAATTATATTAGTGTCCAAACCCTAATATTATATTAAGAACATCGACGTTCAGTTAGTCTGGAAACCCTAATTTCAGTTTCGGGAATTCGAAACCCTAATTTGGATCATCAAAACCCTAATTTGGGAGCTTGAAGATAAGTATAAAGGTTTTTATGTTATTGCTTATATATTTACTTAGAGATAGCCCTAATTGATTATTAGAAAATCCTAATTGTTCATCTTAAAACCCTAATATACAGTTATGGAATCTAATTGCTAAATTAGCAATTTTAATTAGGAAATATTAATCCTAATTAGCAAGCTTGAATTATGATTAGGAAATCTTAGTATAATTAGAGAATCCTAATTATTATTTAGAAATATTAATTTTCTATTTTGAAAACCTAAATTGAAAATCCTATATAAATTAATTTTTAAGAACCTTAGGTTTTAACCCTAAGGGTTTGCCCAAGTTACCAATTTGCCATTAAATTTGTGTGCAAAATGACTATTCTACCCTTTTTGCAATTCTTTAATGAGATGGAGTAAGAATCTTGCCCTAGTTTGAGTTGTTGAACAACTAAAGGCTACCCTTGGCCTTATATCTCCTATATCAGCTAACATTGCCAGCAAAAAACAATGAATCAAAACATAATGGATTTAAAGTAAGAAAGTACTTACTTTACTCCTCATTATTACCAAGACCTTTCTCTCTCTAAAATTTTGAAATCTAGAGTGAAGGGGAGTGAAAAGTTAAGTTAATGTCATCCTTTAGCTTTTCAAGATCAGACTTCAAGATCAAAATCAAAAATCAAAGCTTAGTAAAGGTATAAAAACCCTAAACTTAGAAATCATATGATTTAATGTTAGATATTGTTGTTTGTTGTTTTAAGTTGTGTATAAGGATGTTATTGAGTTATCTGGATTGCTTTATCATGGATCCATAACATCTAGATACACGAAATAGCATTTTTAGAAACTGTTCTTGAGCCCTAAAAAGTTGTTTGACAGCCTAATGTCAGGGCTTCTAGATCAGTGTGTGTTAGGTGTTATGTATGTTTTATGTTATGGATATGTTCTATGCCATGTGGACTATGATCTGGAACTTGAATCAAGGTCAGATCATGTCTAGGACTCAAGATATGAGTGGTCAAAGTGGGTTGACCTATCACGAAATCTGAGTTTCTGAGCAACCCAGAAACCCAGATTTCGTCTGACAACATTTTTCGAGCTTCTGATCTTTCATCTGTGTGATATTTAGGTCATGTTGTTGTTTTAATGTTGTAGTATGACATATGAACTATCGATCCATGCCTTTATAACACTTAGATTAGCAACAGAATCAAAGTTGTGGCTGGTCAAACTATAGTTGACCATCAGCCAGATGAACAATCTGGAAAACCTAGATTTGTTCAAGAACACGTTCCTGACAGGTACTTTGACCGGCTCAAATCTTCATTTGGCGTTGTTGTTAGACTGATATGATGATATAGAGTTATTCTTTGACATCTCTACTACAAGTATGAACCATTATATTACACAAAGTATACCCAGAATGCATGTTATAAGGATTGAAAAGTAGTCTCTTGGGCTGTTCTTCATTTCTGGAAAACCCAGAAATGAAGAACAGCCTCTGATAAGGAATTTGAAGGCTTAGATCTCACTAATTTGTTGTGTGTTGGCCCTGAACTAAGTTGGGATATATAGTGTTACATGAATACTACATGCCTAACACTTTAGCTGCCCAAAAATCATTAAAACCAAGGATCTAGCTATGGTCAAACTAGGTATCCTGCAAACAAACTTTGAATGTTTTTCATTGTCCAAGAACACCTATAGCGACGGTTTTGTCGCTATAGGGCTCTTTTGCGACAGTTTATTCTCCAAAATTAATTATTTCATTAAATAATTAGATAAAAATAGTTTTTAATTATTAAAAATACATAATAAATTCCTAAATATTATTTTAAAGCTTAAAAATGGGTTTTTAATAATTTTGAGTATATTTCATAAATATTTAATATTTTTGGAATATTAAAGGTATTTAATTTATTTAATTATAATATTAAATAAATTACTTAAAAATGGTTTTAATACTTGAAAAATTATTTAAAATTATATTATGATATAAGAAAATATTTTAAGTTATTTTTAATGACTTTTAATATTTTGTGATGAATTTCATAATTAAATAAATATTAATAATAATTAATTTATTTAATAAATATATTAAATAAATTATAAAAAAATAGAATTAATGATTTAAAAATCATATAAAAATAATTTAAAGGATATAAAAATATTTTAAGTTATAAAATATAACTTTTGATATTTTGTCATGAAAAATATTAATATTTAAATATTAATGTCAGTTAATTAATAATGATTTTAATTTCTTTAAAATCATTTAAAGATAATAATAAAGTATTAAAAATACTTTGAGATATTATAAATATATTATAATACTATGACATGCATTTTATTAATATTTAATATTAAATAAATATTAATGATAATAAAATATTGTGGTATTTAAATCATATAAATACGATATTAATGTTTGAAAAATCATGATAAATGGTAATAATTATCTGAAAATTATTATGAGACTTTGAAAATTATTTTGATTGATAATAAAATTATCTAATATAATTGTGAACCAGTTAAGACAGAGTCTTAAGAAAAATAGGCTCGATATTTATCCGACTAGGCCGTCGGGATGTCAGAATTATGCCGGATTCAACTCAGACTGTAATAATTTGACTTGATACTAGGTATTATGTGTTGTATAAACTGATAGGTTTATGTGTTAATGTGTTTAGGTTATTTTATATATTGTGATGATATTATTCTAACTTGGTAGATCAATATTATTTATAATAGGTCTTCAGGCAAAGCTAAATAAATTGTGTAACGATAATCAAACGGTTCAGGCAAGTTTACTTGAACTATTCTTTTTACTTGTGATTGATCATTGCTGATTAGCACGTCAATGAATTATTGATTTCGCACTCTGTGCATATTGCATGTATTCATCAGGTATGAAAGGCTGATCACCTTCATTACCATTTGATCCACATATAATTGTTCATGTTCCATGTTCGTTCAGCTATAAAAATTTGTTCATGCTAGTTCTCAATTATATTATAGAATTTTAGCCAGCTTATTGTATAATTCCTTCCATCATGCTGGGCAAACTTGTTGCTCACCCTTACTATATTATGATAAACATTGTAGATTAGAACGAATACGTCGGATACAAGAAAAGACAAAGACAAGTCCAGCATTGGTTGATGGTATAGATAAAATATGTAACAGTAATGTATGATAATAAAATTGTATGTCAATTAGGTTATAAATTATGTATAAGTTAAGGTTACTCGACCTTGGGGATTAACGTGTAAAGTTTAATGTATAAATAATTTATGTTTATATCTTCCGTAATAGTTATAGAAATTAGTGTACCGGATCCGCGGTGATTCAGGACTCGGATCTGGGGCTTTCACATATATTGGAATCAAGTTGCGTAAGTTATTACGCATGCCTAATACCTGCACGGTGCTATGTATGTGTTTGCGTGGCGTTTCGACGATCGAGGCGGGTTTTGGCCTATTTTTTGACTTTTTACCTAAGTGTTGATGAGTTTTGCCTATGGGCTGATAACTCAGCCTCCATATATGCGAATCGAGTCCCTTAAGTTATAACGCGTGCCTAATACCTACGTGGTGTTATGTATGTGTTTGCGTTGCGTTTTGACATCCGAGGCGGGTTTTGGCCTCTTTTCTGACTTTTTACCTAAGTGTTGGCAAGTTTTGCCTACGGACTGATAACTCGGTCTCCGTATATTGGAATCGTGTAAGTTGTAATGCGTGCTTAATACCTACGCGGTGCTCTATATGTGTTTGCGTGGCGTTTCGACAACCGAGTCGGGTTTTAGCCTCTTTTTCGACTTTTTGCCTTAAGTGTTGGCGAGTTTTGCCTACGGGCTGATAACTCAGCCTTTGTATATCGGAATTGAGTCGCGTAAGTTGTAATGTGTGCCTAATACCTATGCGGTGCTATGTATGTGTTTGCGTGGCGTTTCGATGACTGAGGCGGGTTTTGGCCTCTTTTTTGACTTTTATCCTAAGTATTGGCGAGTTTTGCATATGGGCTGATAACTCGGCCTCCGTATATCGGAATTGAGTTGCGTATATTGTAACGCATGCCTAATACCTACGTGGTGCTATGTATATATTTTCGTGGTGTTTCGACTACCAAGGCAGGTTTTGGCCTCTTTTTCAACTTTTTGCCTAAGTGTTAGCGAGTTTTGCCTACGGGCTGATATATAACTCGGCCTCCGTATATCAGAATCGAGTCACGTAAGTTTTAATGTGTGCCTAATGCCTACGCGGTGCTATGTATGTGTTTGCGTGTCATTTCAACAACCGAGGCGGGTTTTGGCCTATTTTTTAACTTTTTACCTAAGTGTTGGCGAGTTTTGCCTACGGACTGATAACTCGGTCTCCGTATATTAGAATCGTGTAAGTTTTAATGCGTGCTTAATACCTACGCGGTGCTATATATGTGTTTGTGTGGCGTTTCGACAACCGAGTCGGGTTTTAGCCTCTTTTCTGACTTTTTGCCTAAGTGTTGGCGAGTTTTGCCTACGGGCTGATAACTCTGCCTTTGTATATCGGAATTGAGTCGCGTAAGTTGTAATGCATGCCTAATACCTACGCGATGCTATGTATGTGTTTGCGTGGCGTTTCAATGACCGAGGCGGGTTTTGGCCTCTTTTTTGACTTTTTGCCTAAGTATTGGCGAGTTTTGCCTACGGGCTGATAACTCGGCCTCCGTATATCGGAATTGAGTCACGTATGTTGTAACGCATGCCTAATACCTATGCGGTGCTATGTATATATTTTCGTGGTGTTTCGACTACCAAGACAGTTTTGGCCTCTTTTTCAACTTTTTGCCTAAGTGTTAGCGAGTTTTGCCTACAGGCTGATATATAACTCGGCCTCCGTATATCGGAATCGCGTAAGTGTTAGCGAGTCGCGTAAGTTGTAATGTGTGCCTAATGCCTACGCGATGCTATGTATGTGTTTCCGTGTCATTTCAACGACCGAGCCGGGTTTTGGCCTATTTTTCAACTTTTTGCCTAAGTGTTGGCGAGTTTTGCTTACGGACTGATAACTCAGCCTCCGTATATCGGAATTGAGTCTCATAAGTTGTAACACGTGCCTACAATGCATCATGTGTGACACCCCCAAATCCAAGTACTTCGATTCCACGGGATTTGGTGTTCACTGTACAAATATTATCTATCTATCTACCCATAATAAATGCAAACCATGCAATAGATAGAAATGAAATCTTCCCCTTAAGGATTACAACATCTGAATAATGATAATACAATCCCAAGTTAAACTAACCTTAAACATCTGTGCGGAATCATAAACAAATAAGTCTTAAACAATAACATTAACTCAAGTCTTAAACAAATACATCATCATATAAAATAACAGGTCTTCGTCACTTGCTAACTTTGCCCTTGCCTTTACTAGTGGAAGGTTCATCAGTTCTTTCGTTCTTAACTGCAATGTTATTATTAAACAAGAGTGAGCACAAATGCCCACAAGTATAATAATGAAATAACAGTATAATAACATGCGAATAAATTAAAGACATCTGAATAAAAGCTCAACTTTTGAATCAAGAATGAATAACAAGAATCAAAAGAATTCTGAGGGTCATAAGACCTTGAATTATGTCCTAGGTTAACAAGAGTTATACTTGAAACCTTTAACAGTCATAAGACTATGGACCTTCTTCTCGTACTTAGGGGAATCAGCCCTTAGTACCATACTGTGCACAATATCTTAACGCTAAAGCATAAATAATCCCCTATACAGGGTTGTTCATCTCAGTTTGACATTCGAGTCCGCACAAAAGGAAGTTTGGTTTGGATAATTCATCAAGGGTTCTGAAATTTAGAACGCTCATCAACTATGGACTAGTTGAATTATTAAGGTTTCACTAGTCTAATAAGGTTCAACAATAATGATATTCAATTTGAATAATAATCTTAAGAAGTATACAATAGGACAATTATTGTATAACTGAATCATGCTTTGAAAAGATAATAAATCTTTAATATAACATTTGAACTTGAATAATAGTAATGATAATTTACTCGAGATAAATAATAAGCTTGAACAATAATGACAAGTAGGGTTAGGAAACTTGCTCAAATTTAAGAGTTTAAGTTTAGGAAACTTGCATCGCGCGTAGATTATACTTTAACTAAGCACGTTCTTTGAATTAAATCCTACATACCATTCATATACACAATGCCAGTTAATTATAAATTAACTAATCAACATAAACTCATTCTCGTTGTCTACTTTAATTATCGACTATACTTTGTCAATTTATCACATTTACTGCCACATAATATCACTTCATGAATAATAATCTAATTATGAATTCAATAATTCAATCCACATGTAATTATGTTATTTGCACGTTAAACAACTATTTTATCATCACATTATACTTCTAACATGTTTACATGTTCATTACATTAATTCACTAACACATTGTTAGGCTTAAACATTTTAAAAATCTCATTCTTGAACTTTCTGGAGAGTGGTGCTGCGGCGCCACTGTTATACATGACCTTCGCGCTGCGGCGCGATGGCGTTGCGGCCGGACTCTTGACGCTGTGGCGCGGTGGCGCTGCGGCGCTGCGGCGCGGGACTTCAGTTCTGGAGTTGGCGTCGCGGCGCGAGACTCCAAACTTTGACTCCCAGTTCGCGAAGAACACAAAGTTCAGCGAAAAGGACACTAAATAATCCTTAATTTCACTAATTTAACATACCCACATGTTATAATTCATGTATAATCATAATACAACATCTATAAAGTGATTTTAACCCATTAAAACATATAATCACTGAATTAAAACATAAAATTTTCCTCTGTTCTTGATGTTCTTGAAGTTTTTCACATAAATTCCTAAAATTCAACGCCACGGATTTGTTATAAAGCCAAATCCGTTCATTTAAAATTTGGTCTCTTCGTATTAACATGCACAATAATATACGAGTGTAAAATCTACAAAAACATTTATGTTTGACATACTAAAATCACATATAAGGCCATAAGGTCAAAAACCAAACTCTATATATTTTTGAAATGGCAAGTCATCATATTAACGACATAAACTTATGAACTGATGATAAGGAATTATATATAATACATATTAAAACACATTAAAACGATATCTTACACATATATGCACATAACTCTCACAATTTCAATTACAGAGACTTTACAGAAGACTTAAGAGTCATATTCATGGAAACTTTAAATGACGTAAAAAAAACTGGGTTAAAGAGATTACCCAAGCGTAGATAAAGTAATAGGAGATGAATTAAAGTATTCCTCAACAATTCTTAAACTCCCTAAATCAATTTCTCAGACTCTCTCTCTTTTCCCTCTCTGTTATATGCCAGACTTAGCCAGATAATGAAAAGGAAGAAGGAGAAAACGTATATTATTCAAGCAATTGACGCGCACTATGGTCAGTTACCCAGCATGGGTTAACTGCCCATAACTCCTATTAAGGCTCCGTTTGGTTAGTTAGAATAGATTTTAAAAACCATTTAATTTAATAAAGCTTTATCATATAGCTTAATTCTTATCACACCCAATTCAAATATCTTATTTAAATTAATTAAATAACATATAATAATCTCTCATAAATTCACATAATCATATAATTAATTTTCTCATTAATTAATAATGTCAAATTATTAAATCTCTAATTAATTATTACATTAATTAAAATAACATGGCTTATTAAATATTTCTTTTTAATACAATAAGCTCACGTAATCACATACTTTGAATAATAAAATTCTCCACATTAATTTAATAAATGTAACACATATAATTAAATTAATCTATCACAATTGCATCAATTAATTATTTAATCCAATAATTAAATCATCGAAAAATATTTATCTAATTCAATAAATATTAGAAATTAATTACAAAAATCTCATTTGTCACATCATGTATAAGTATCTACAGATCTTTCAAGGCCGTCAGCTATAAACTTTAGCCGAATGTCAGCTAACTCATCTGTGAGGACCTAATGTACACGAACACAACATTTTCTATAGTTAATTACGCCATAAGATTATGTTTATGATGGTAGATTCATTGATCTGCAAATCATTTAGACTTAAATTATCTTTAAACCATTAGACAAATTCTTTATTCCTTAAAGTTTGCAAATCCCCGTCCGATATAATCGGATTCGCTTCTCGTATCTCAGCATCATATTGACTGCAATACAGATATATACTTAATGTGTATGGAAGGAACTTATAAGACATATATAGTAATGGCTACTTACTTAATGTATGGCGCTACTTCATTTATGTTGACACGTACATACAATGTGGCAGTTGTATACTCATTATCGGTCAAGAATCGCCTTTTTTCCCGCCAAATGGTTGTACAGGATGACTAAAGGTTGTTAATTCTCCATTTCCCTCGTGCGGGACAGCCTCATTCCGACGTAAGCGATTGTGCCTCGTCTAAACATTCGGCTCAAAGTACAACGAGCAGAAATTAACAAGTTCCTCCATAACATAACTCTCAGCAATTGACCCCTCTACACGGGCTTTGTTCTTCACCTTTTGTTGTAGACATCGCATATACCTATGTGTTATATATGCATGTATAAATTAGTAAATAAGAATGCACATTTCAGCGTATTAAAAACATTAATGTCATTACCTCTCGAATGGATACATTCATCTATATTGCACGGGACTGCCAAACTTCGCTTCGTACGACAAGTGAATAGGCAAATGCTCCATTGAATCAAAAAATGATGGAGGGAAGATCATTTCTAACTTGCACATTATTTCCACTATCTGCTTTTCTATTTTATCTATGTCTTTGAGTTGGAGCTCCGTTAAGCATAGATCTCTAAAGAAATTAGAAAGCTCCGTCAGTACTTCAACCACACGTTTCAGTAACAAGTCGATAAATGCCACGGGGATCAACTTCTACATGAATACATGACAATCATGACTTTTGAGACCCCGAAACTTTAGCTCTTCGACTTTACAACACCTTGATATATTTGAAGCATATCCATCTAGGAGCTTCAGTCCATTGATCCAATTACATATCAATAGCAATTGTTCCCTGGTAAAAGTATAATCAACTTTAGGCGTTACCGTCTTACTACTCTCCTGATACAGCCGCAGATGTTCCCTAATGTTCATTTCTACCAAATCAAGCCTCGACTTGTTGTTGTCCTTTGTTCTACCACTTGCATCCAGGACTGTATAAAAAATATTATCAAATATGTTCTTCTCAGTATACATCGAATCTAAACAATCACGGATGCATAGTGTAGCCTAATAAGGAAGGTCAAAGAATATGGATTTGTGTGTCCAGTTGTGAACCTTGCCGTAACCATAAGCTCGCTCTAATATGTGATTCTTCCCTAGAGGTGGAAATTTCAAGTGAGTAATCCAACTCAACGATGATGTCCCAGAAAGACGGCTAGGTACTTGACGTTTCTCTATTTTTCGATTGAATTGTCTACTCATCTGTCGATAACGATGTTCAATCGGCAAAAACTGTCTGGAGGTTGCAAAGAAACTCATTTCCCCCCATGTTTGAGCCGCATATCTTTAACTAACCCCATGTACATGGGACATGACAACGCCCCATGAGTCGACCATCCACTGATCATTCCTAACGTCGAAAAGTCATTTATGGTCCACAGTAAAGCTGCCCTCATGTCAAAGTTTTGTTTAACAGATACATCATAAGTTTGAACCCCTTTATCCCACAACATCTTCAACCCATCAACTAACGGACTGAGATATACATTGATGTCTTTACTCAGACTTTAATCACCCGGAATTAGTAAAGGCATGAACATGTAGGGATCTTTCATGCACATCAAAGGTGGGAGCATATACACAACAATAATCACCGGCCAAGTTGAGTAAGGCTCGGTGTAAGGCCCATTAAAAGGATTAAACCCATCTGTAGCAAGTCCAAGCCTAACATTGCGAACCTCTTCAGTAAACTGGGGGTGATTTTTATCAAAAAATTTCCACTCAAGCCCATCTGCTGGGTGCGTCAGTTGATCTTCGACTATGTCCCGTGTAGAGTGTCACCTCATATACTCGGCGGTATGTGTTAACATGAACAACCGCTGAAGCCTCGGGGCAATGGGAAAGTAACATAAGATCTTTCTCGGCACGTTTTTTCCCTTTTTCTTATGTTGTTCACGGTATCTACTTGTACCACAAATATCACATGACCTCTTATCTTTATTGACATCATCGTAATACAATATACAGTCATTCTCACAAGCATCAATCTTTTCATACCCTAGATTGAGCCTTTTGACCATTTTCTTCACATCATAGTACGACTCCGGTAACTTATTCTTCATAATGTTTAGCAGTTCATTAAAACCTCTCTCGCTACAATCATGCTCGTTCTTGAAGTGTAAAAACTTAGTCACGACAGATAAGACGGTGTGCTTTTTGTGCCCGTCATACAGTGGGTCGCTTCTTCATGCAATAACTCATAGAAACCCTTAGCCCCGTCATTCGGCTCTTGCTCGACGCTACTACCATCCCTGTCTGTATTCCACTAGAAGTATGAACCAACGACTACAACTATCATGTTAATATAGTCAAAGGTTTCGTCACCTCTGAATTCTAGTTCTGATTCATGTTCATCCAACCAGGTTTCCCCATGATAGATCCATGTCGTATAACCCTACTTGAACCCATACGCAAATAAGCCACACATGACATTACTCCTTTCCTTCCACACTTCATTCACACACCTCTTATAAGGACATTTGATCTCATCATCGCTGACTTGCTCAAACACGAAGTTGAGAAACTGTTCAACCCCACTACGATTCTCAGAGCTAAGCCCGCTCTTATCAATGGCTACCCTACGTTCCATCCAACTTCGATCAACAAACATCTTGGACAACTGTCTGCTATATATATAGAAAGTTATACAAACACAATCAAGTCTCCAAGTTAATGTATATGCAAGCTTATGATTTTCCTAACTTCATCTCCACCTCTAACAGGTCAGGCTTCTATCCCATTCTCGGATGTGTCGCGTCACTGATGCCAACAACTTGAACACATCTTTAAATTTTTCAAAAATTTCAGCAGCACCTCCCCAAGGTCTTCAAGTACACAAAATAGACTAACACATCGTAGTCTAAATATGCACCCAAAGAACATCAAGAGATATATACTGACCGAAAATAAAAAAATATAAAGACGTGCTCAAGTCATTAACACCGACCTAAGTGAGATCGAAACATACAAGAACAGTCCCAAAACGGGGGCTATTTGAGATTCACTCATACTAAGTGAATCTCAAACGGGTTTCTAAGCTTCCTAAACTATATGAAAATATGCACATGTGAAAGTATAATGACAAAATTTCTTGACCCACCCTCGCATAGGAAAAAAATAAATAAATTAAGAATTAGAAGATCCTATACAATTTAAGGATCCTAACCAGGATAAATTGTTAGGTAAAATCCAAAATGATTACATTAAATCTAGCAATGCATCAACATTATATTTCTCATAATCCAAAATTACCAAAAAACAAAGTGAATTTGTGTTTTAATGTCTATTAAGGTGGGTCAAAGCATGTTCTGAATTCTGATCAAATGGGAAACATATTGGTAGTCTATTTCAGAAAATGAAATTATTTGTATTATCTTTCATTCTTTTCTTTTAAACAAAAACTTTGCTCAAATTTCAGGAATCTTGAATCTGTTTATTCTGCTAGGATTTGGATATGGACAACCTTTACTTACACATCCACGGTGAATTACCCGACTGGAGCCAATTTTATGATGCCACTACCTGCTTACCCTGTGCAAGAGGTATTTCATTTTCATTAAAATCGATGCTTTAGAATATTTTTAATGTTGTCCAAGATTATTGTCTTAGAATTTTATTATATTTCTTTTGGGATGCAGATGTGCAAAATTATAGATGGATTACCAACTGGAACCACCAAGCTTAACAAGGTTTTTGCTGGTGCAAAGAAAATGGCACTGATGCTCGTGGTCTCCATGGCTGGGACTAGCATGTATGAACTCCAGTATTATATTTTCTAGCAATAGAAAACCACTATCTTACTTAATTAAGTATATTTTATTAAACCATCACTATCTCAATTTGGATGTAAATTTTAAAACCTCCAAGGCTAAAGCGTATTTAGCTTACAGTGAAGAGGGTTGACAATATAAATATAGATTATAAATTAAAAGACAATGATGATCTTATCAAAGTAAATACAAACGTAAATATGTACTGTTTTGTTTAATGATAAAATTCTTAAAATAAAAGTCAGGCTTTAGCAATAACTTGTTCTAATGAGAGCATTTTGAGAAATTCATTTTGCAATTTTAGCTTACTAATAGACTGCATTGCCCGGAACCATTTCCAGGCATGTATAGAGATGGTCATGCCCATGACTAGTTCTAGGGAGAGCATGTTTCCTCCATTCTCCTTCAGTTACAAGGACTTTGAAGAGAATTGCTTGAAAAACTATGGAGTTAAGCCCATACCACACTGGATCACTACCGAATTTGGTGGAAGTGTAAGTTTGAAAAACTATTCCGATTATGAGAAATATAATGTCGATTCATTACTAGATTCAAAAAGGCTATCCAAATTTCCAAGGACCCTTTACTTTCCCCTAAATCCCCCCCATATATATACACGTACACATTAGATCATAGTAATTAATTACTAAAGAAAAAAAGACAGAGTTCTTCAAATGAGATTATAATCAATATATTCACCAAATTGACCAATACCCAATTATTACCTCAAACATAGGCATACACACAAAAATAGAAAATGGGTTCAAAATAAACAAATGATTAGATTGAAATAGATGAAAAAATTACAGTGAAAAACAATGCCCCAAACTGCATCTCTTCAATAACCCAATAAACAAACCAGATTTTGAATTCAGAATGGAAAAGTCTAATTTCATACATTGGCATAAAAATTAAAAATAACCAAACAAAAATGGTCCATTACTTAGCCTTACAACATATACAAGAAACAAATTAAAGTAGCAATGAGAAAAGAGAGAGATGGAGATGCACTTACAAGCACCCGATAGAAGCTGTCGCCCAGTTCTCCTCCCAAATTAGCAGCAACTAGTCCATTAAACAACAAAGAATCACGAAGAAAATAAATTTTACTTCCAGACAACTGTAATTCAAGTATTCAACATCACTTGCATACTAAAGGAAGAAACTGTTACACTCTTGCAAATCAAAGCAAAGCAGTTGTGCGAATTCAAGTACTTGGCTCAGAACATATAATAGAAAAAATAGAATCATACCTATTGCAAGTTGTGAGAAACCACGAGTAAAGAAGAAGGTAGGAGAGGTGGAGTCGTACGTGGTGGTCAGAGGTATAGCAGGAGGGGGAGGGTCGCCGGCGCCGGTGATATGGGAGGAGGGGGAGCTGACCTTGAAGCTTCTTTCTTCAATTAATGGCTTTTGGGAGGTATGGGTTGAATAGGGATTGAGGGAAAATCAAATATCAGGTAGTAGAGGAAGAGGGAAAAGAAAAGTAGTCGTTCTCGTCGAGCTTAGGGCTTTAAAAAAAGACTCATTCTTGACAGCAAGACCGTCGAGATTGACCCCGTTGCTATTGATTCAATTATGACGGCATTGTCGTCGCCTATATAATTTTAAGCCGTCGCCTAAAACTTTCCCTCCCCCGCAAAAAAAATCCCGCCAAATTTAAGCCTGGGAATGGTCATTCTCGACGAGACTCATTGACGATAGTTAGGCCGTCGATAATGAGGTCATTCTCGACGGGAATATGGCAGCTGTGACGCCCCAAATTAGGTATACATCATCCATTCTGAATCGCCAAATATATGGTACATGATCCAAATACAAACTTAATTTATATAACTGTTAAGTGTCGTGCAGAATACGACAAAATATAAGCTGAGTTTTAATACAAATATTGTCTCTTAGACAATATCCAAACTAAAATTAAGTACTCATTACAATTATTATCACATTATTCTTATAGAATAGTGAGGACTACTATAGCAATCATCTAGGACCATCACTCCATTTCCTGACTAGTCACAGCTATATTCTCATTTCCTGAAGAGAACAATGAAAGAAAAGGGTGAGCTTAACTAGCCCAGTAAGAAATATTATGACTAAGATAATGCAAAATATATTATCGTTAGCCTTCAACAGTATAACAACTGATAGAATACAATAGACAACAAGTTTTAGATCAACAACTGTAGCGAAAATAACAATCCATTAGAAGAGTCAAGTAGAGCATGCTATCTACTATCTTCTATGATTTAAAAGTTTATCATCAATTTTATCGTTGAGACTCAGCTTCATAAATAATCCACATCACTGAATTATCCATGCACTACGGGCCAAAGATATTTATTAGTATCACATCCACGAATTATCCATGCACTACGGGCCAAAGATATTCGTGTTATCACCAATGGTCATGATCATGCCAAATAATAATTCATCATTGCACCCTTGGCCGAAGAGAATGCATGGTCATGATCATACCAACAACTGTCCATCAATGCACTACGGGCCAATGAAGACTTTTACCACACCATTTGTAACATTATGGATCATGATTATACCGAATAATTCCTGGTCATAATCATACCAATCAACAGTCCATCTATGCACTACGGGCCAAAGATGACTTTTATCACAATATAAGCATAAGAATGATGACAATAATATAAGAATTTAATTAAATAAAATCAAAGGATAAATTTTAAAGATTTATAATTTAATTTATCCAGAATTTAATAATGTCCAAATAGTCAACATGATACTGCTTTGTGGATAAAATTCAAGAATAATATTGTATCAAAAATAATTTAGACCGAAAAGAAATCAATTTTTATCATGAATAATACCCCAGGTGAATAGTGTTCAAGTGAATAGTACCCCGTGAATAGTACTCCGTGAATAATACTCCGGCATAAAAAAGTTTAAACTTATCAAGAATGTTCAGAATAATATTTTCATGAAAAGATACTAGATAAAGCGCAAATTTCAAAGATATTCTACTAATTTCATGGAGTATAGAAGCAAAATTTATCAACATGCGTGTAGAATTATGAATATGAATACGAAATAATATTACTTACATGCTACAGAGTATGAAAGAAAATATTATTTCATACGAATATTGAACAAATAATATCCCTTACGAATATTGAACAAAAATAATATTCCTTATAAATATTGAACGAAGACAATATCCCTACAAATATTGAACAAAAATAATATTCCTTACGAATATTGAACGAGAATAATATTCTTTACGAATACAAAAAATAATATATCTTCGAATATGAAATAAATAATACCCCTTACCTTAAAAAGAAGAGTATTTCAACTGGTATAGCGGGGATATTCTTGAAGAAATCTTTCACTGTTTTCTACGCTTAAAGCTTTTTAAAACTCTAAAGAAATACGTTCAATATTATAGAAGAAGAATTTTTATATTCTGGTATGATTTTCAATTCTAAACTAAGCATCCTATTTATAGGAGAATGGAAGGATACTCTTTAGAAAAGTTTTTCACGGACCAACAGAAGAATTTGGACGAATTTCACGGGCGAAAAACTAAATTCACGTGATTTACTATGCAAACACTATGCATAATAAAATATAATATATATATATATATATATATATATTCATATATATATATATATATACTGAATAATCTTCTACCGATTATTTTAAAAATTAGATAAATGGGGGTTCATAAAATAAGTAAAATTTACAACAAATACTTCATAAAATCTCCTCAATATTTTTAACAACATTTATTCATCATTATTATAACTCGCATTATTAACAGCCAGATCGTTCTCAGAAAAGAGGGGACTTTTCGATAAAGATTTTTCCCTATTGGTGCGCAATTAGGTGACCAAACCCCTTTTCTCTACAGAACTTTCTAGACATTGTTAATTATACAAATAATAATATGAATAACTTGTCATCTCAATTATTAATTTAATAATATAACATATTAACAATAATTGAATCAAATAACGTGAGATACAATGCAGCAATTACTGTGGCAATTATTGAATATAACTGAGTAATTTCTCACGTAAGCATTAATAATCAATACCGTGTGCTACTAAGCAACCACGCGTATTACTATACTTTTATCACCGAGTATTTCAATAATTAACGGTAAAACTTTCGCCGTTATTTTTATAAAAAAATATTTCTGTCGTTTTCTAACTCTGACAATAATTCCGTTGTGGGGTCCACCAATGATTGTGTTGTCGTATGAATATTTTCTATTAAAACGAATATTCGCCGACCAATCAAATATTTTATAACAACTTGCATACTTTGCAAAAATTATAAATATTACACATAACTATAACATTATATCAAATCCACACTATAATATTCAAAAATATATTTCGAGAAAAATTAATCTTTATTTAATAAAGTTGGGGTCATACAATATTAATCTCTTTGCTATGTTGTTTCCTCCCAAATCTGCATATCCAACTTTTATCAAACAATTTTTTGGGAATATGTCTGTCCAGGATGATGTGATAAAAACTTTTGTTAAAAACAAAACATTGATCATTGATTCTGCTATATTAGGCTCCATTCTTAATATTTTGTGCTCTGGTTTTTTTCCTTTCACACTCAAGGGACATTGAGAGTTTAAAATTTTAACTATTCTTGAACAGTTAAGGATTGTGAAATAGTGTTCTTCTGCTGAATTTATTGGGTTACCAACTATTGTTGAAACTACTCCTTTGACTAATGTTATTCATAAACTTATTCGTGCTAATTTAGTACCTAGGAATGGGGGTAGGTCCAATATGACTTATCAAGATTTGATTATTTCTGCTTTAATCATCTCTGGTACTAAGTTTAATTTTTCCTTGCTTATGATTAAACACATGGAAAGTTGTTTGACAAACAAAACAAAGTGTTTTCCTAATGGGGGTTTCATAACCAAAATTCTTGCACACTTTGAGATTTCTTCTGTTAATGAAGTTGTTGTGCAAATTTTTGATAACGTTGATAAATATATCTTGCTGCAATCAAAATTGAAAGTCAATTATGATGGAATTTTATCTTGGGATGTTGAAAAGTTTCCTACTCAGTGTTCTGTTCCTCCTACTTCAACTCCTATATCTCCATATTTTTCTCCTATTCATAATTCTTCTTTACTAGAATCATCTAATCTTAATCCTCCTTCAAATGTTCAATTTTCTATTCTTTATCAACTAGTACAAGAAATATTCGTCACAATTGATTGGGTATAGAGTTTCTAAAGCTTTTTAACTATTGGGTCTTATCTTACTTTAGAAACTTTTAAGAGTTGGGTATTATCTTATCTTATCTAATCTCCTTTGTTACTCAACAATTGACTGGGTATAGAGTTTCTTTCCTTTATTTCAGCTACTTCTAAATCGTATAGCTGTTGCAGTTTTTATATTATCTTTTTTGGTTATACAAAGCTGCTGAAAATATGGATTTATTCTAACGGGACTGAGATTTCTTAACTAACATCTTTTATAGTCGTTGCTTGTTTCATTATATATACTCCTTATCTTTGACTGAACAAGATACATCTCTTGAACCTGCTATCAAGTTGAAATACTACATCAGAGCACTTCAATTGCTTTATTCTAGCCATTTATTGCAATCTATTATATTCTTTTGTGCTGAAAATCTATTTTACTCATTCTTTGTAAACCGAACTCAAGCATAGTTTTGGCTTGAGGTTTCTTATTTTAGTTAGTCTGTTCATAGAAGGCTTCAAGGGTCTCAGAGGTGAGAAGATGTGCAGAGGTGTACAAGTTGCAGAGGTGCAAAAAGGGGGCATAGGTGTCCAACATCATATTTGAGACTTCTTTGTAACAGGGAGTTATTTTTTGTACTGAGGTTTAAATTATAATAAAAAGAGTCTCCAATCCTATTTGGGATTGGACGTGGATTAGCCTACTAGATAGAGGATAGGGGCTGAACCACGTAAAAAATCTTGGTGTCTTTACGTTTCTGCACTTCTCCTTTCTGTTTGTTTAATTTCTGGGTATTTTACTTTATTAGTTTGAAGATATACGTATCCAGACACTAAAGCAGACAGGTATAGTTGTCTGATAATATTGAACGAAGAACATAAGTTAAAGTAGACACTAAAGCAGACAGGTGTAGCTGTCTGAATTAAACCTGTAGCAGAAAATTTCAAAAAAAATTCACCTTTTATCACTTTTAGCTTAAACACTTATTCACTGTGACGCCCCCAAAATTAGGTATACATCACCCATCTTGGGTCGTCAGATACATGGTACAAAATACAAATACAAACTTAATTATACAAATGTCGTGCAACATACGACAATACATAAACTGAGAGTTCTAATAGGAATATTGTCATCTAGACAATATCCATACTCAAGGAGTCCTCATTACATTTATTGTCACACTATTTAACAGAATGGTGAGGACTACTAATGCTATCTTCTGGACCATCACTCCTTTCCCTGACTCGTCCCAGCTATATTCTCATTTCCTGAAAAGAACATTGAAAGAAAGGGTGAGCTCAACTAGCCCAGTAAGAAATATTATGACTAAGATAATGAAGAATAAATTATCAATAGTCTTCAACAATGTTAAACTGATAAAATACAATAGACATCAAGTTTAACTGCAGCGGAATAAGCAATCCATTAGAAGAGTCAAGTAGAGAATAAAACCTACTATCTTCTATGATTTAAAAATATTTTCATCAACTTTTATCACTGAGACTCAGCTTAATAAATAAACCACATCTTCTAATCATCCTTGTATTACGGGCCAAGGATATTCATTAAATCATCAATGATCATGACTATACCGAAAAATTCCTGGTCATAATCATACTACAAACTGTCTATCAATGCATTACAAGCCACTGAGGACTTTTACCACATCACTTATAACATCACAGTTCATGATTATACTGAATGATCCCTGGTCATAATCATACTAAGTCCATCTATGCACGTAAGCCAAAGATGACTTTTAACATAAAATAAACATGAGGATGATGACAATGTTATAGGAATTCAATTAAACAAGTTCAAGAATTAGTTTATCCAGGAACTAATAATATCCAAATTGTCAACATGATACTTCTTTGTAAAATAACAGTCAAGAATGCTCAGAAGAATATTTTCATGAAAAGATACTGGATGAAGCGCAAATATCAAGGATATTCCACTAATTTCATGGAGTATAGAAATCAAAACTTTAACCAAATGAGTATAATAAAAAATATATGAAACTGCAAATGGATTTTCACCAGTCATGCGGTAATCCACGTATACAGATCATTTCCACAATTTAATAAGGAATGAATATAAAGGATCATTCACTATGCATGTGGCAATCCACATAGACAGGTTATTCCAACAGAATAATAAAGAATGGAATAGCAGAAGGATTCACCATGCATGCGATAGAGACCGCACAGACAGGTTATTCCCAACAGAATAATAAATGCGGAATAATAAATATGGAACCAGGTCAGGTGAAATTCACACCGACAGGATATTCCGACAGAATAATAAATGCGGAATAATAAATGATGGAACCAGGTCAGGTGAAATTCACACCGACAGGATATTCCGACAGAATCGTAAAGAACGGAATAATAAAAGAATTTCACCAAGTATGCAGTACTTCGCATAAACAGGTTATTCCAACATAATAATAAAGAATGGAATAACAGAAGAAGATCACCAAGTATTGGGTAAACCGCATATACAGGTCATTCCACCAAGTATAGGGTAAACCACGCATACAGGTTATTCCAACAGAATAATAAAGAATGGAATAACATAAGTTCTCTTCATGAATAAGAAAGAATAACACCCCTTACCATTTTAAAGAAGAACTGAAATAAAGAAGTAGTTAAGTGGCAGAATACTCTTCTTCTTTCTCTCTATAGTTTCTCTCTCTAGAGTTCAGTGAATTCGTAAGAAAATAATGAAGGAATGAGCTTCTATTTATAGGAAAATAGAATGCATAGTAACTAATCCATGAACGGTCCAGATTGATTTACTTTAATCTGACGGTCCATATTTAAAGAAAAATCTTTTAAATAAAATATAATATATTCTATTTATAGAATAACTTTAATAAAGTATTCTGTTTTATATAAAAAGATTTTACTATGCAAAACACTATGAATAATAGAATATAATATATTCTATTTATAGAATAACTTTAATAAAGTATTCTGTTTTATATAAAAAGATGTTTCTGTTTTATTACGTTAATAATACGAATAAAACAAAACTTCATTATCGCTAAATAATTCATATTATTAATTGGCAATAATTGAATCAAACTGAGTGACTTCTCACATAAGCATCAATACCGTGTGCTACTATGCAACCACACGTATTACTGTACTTTTACTACTGAGTAGTTCAACAGTATCAACGGTAAAACTTCCGCCGTTATTTTTAATAAAATATTTTTGTCGTTTTCTCAATCTGACAATAATTCCGTTGTGGGGTCCACCAATGATTGTACCGTCGTACGAATATTCTCCGTAAATAGTAACTCGTGAATAGTACTTCAACACATAAAGTGTCCCAAATACTCGAGTGAACAATACTAGAGTGAATAGTAATTTGGGTGAATAGTAACCCGTGAATAGTAACTCGTGAATAGTAACTCCGACACAAAAAGTGTCTCAAATACTCGAGTGAATAATACTAGAGTGAATAGTAATTTAGATGAATAATAACCCGTGAATAGTAACTCGTGAATAGTAACTCCGACACAAAAAGTGTCCTAAATACTCGAGTGAACAATACTAGAGTGAATAGTAATTTGGGTGAATAGTAACCTGTGAATAGTAATTTATGAATAGTACTCCGACACAAAAAGTGTCCCAAATACTCGAGTGAACGATACTAGAGTGAATAGTAATTTGGGTGAATAGTAACCCGTGAATAGTAACTCGTGAATAGTGACCATGTATTTTATGACAACTTGTTTACTTTAAAAAAAAATTCACATATCACCCTTAACTTTAACCTTTTATCAATTTAACCATTTACCAAAATAGAAAAATTGAATACTTTTATTTCATAAAATTCGGGGTCTCACAATCTCCCCTCCTTATGAAATTTCGCCCTCGAAATTTACGTACGTACCTGATATTCGAAGAGATGAGAATACCTTACTTTCTTTTCGGATTGTACTTTTCCGGATAATTCCGCTCTATCATGATTTTTCCATTTCTCATCTCCTGTATTTCGAATATCATTCTAGAATATACCTTCAAAACAAAGGTTAATCAACATACCACAATTTATCCACTTATTAAGTAAACAATTTCAGCTTAGGTAAGTCACACCCTAGCGAAGTATATTACTCGTCTTCTAGACTAATATCTCCGTCAGTGACCATATCCCTGTAACATCAATCAATAATTTCTGTCCACAATCATATGAATAACTCATAATCATAATTGTGATTCTGAATTACTTTTCGCACCCAGGAAGAAGAAAATTTACATCACATATCTTCACCTGAAACATCAAAAATTATGGTTATACCAAATCACAATTCCTGCTCATAATCATACTAATAAATTCATCTTTGCACTACGGCTAAAGATTTACAACTGTATAACCAATAATCAACAGTTAATCTTCGCACTACAGGCCAAGGATATACAACTGTAAAATCAATAATGCTGAGACACAGCTTAATAGTATCACGACCACGAATTATCCATGCACTACGTGCCAAAGATAATCGTGTTTTCAATTACGGTCATGATTATACCAAACAATCCCTGGTCATAATCATACCAAGTCCATCTATGCACGTAAGCCACAGATGACTTTTACCACATCTATGAATTAATATTTCATTGCTTAGACTCAGCTCAATAATTAATCCACATCATCGAATCATCCCTGCACTACAGGCCAAGGATATTCTTTAGTATCACGACCATGAATTATCCATGCACTACGTGCCAAAGATAATCGTGTTTTCAATTACGGTAATGATTATACCGAATAATCCCTGGTCATAATCATACCAAGTCCATCTATGCACGTAAGCCACAGATGACTTTTACCACATCTATGAATTAATATTTCACTGCTGAGACTCAGCTCAATAATTAATCCACATCATCGAATCACCCTTGCACTCCGGCTAAGGATATTCTTTAGTATCACGACCACGAATTATGCATGCACTACGGCTAAAGATAATCGTATTTTCATCAACGGTCCTGATCATACCATAAAACAATTAGTCTTTGCACTACGGCCAAAGAGAATCCATAGTCATAATCATACCAAAAACTGTCCATCAATGCATTACGGGCCAATGAGGACTTTTTCCACATCATTTGTAACATTACGGTCATGATTATACCGAATAATCCCTGGTCATAATCATACCAAGTCCATTTATGCACTACAGGCCACAGATGACTTTCAACAAAATATAAACATGAGAATGAGGTATTGACGTATATAGGGTTTCAAACCTCTTAAAAACTTTCGCGTCATTCGCTCCTCATTATCGACCAAATGGGATGCAAACCGGGATAACTCTGCAAACTTAACCTCGTACTGCGATATGGTCATATTATTTTGCTCCAATGCTTATCTCAACATTGTTAGATGCCATTTTCAAATACTGCCACAAAACAAGGGTTAATTAACATATCACATATTATCCCTATACTCTGACCGACCAATTAAATACCAAATAAACTTAGGTAGGTCATACTAGCGAAGGAATTCTCCGTCTCTCCCCTCCTAGTTCTTATCTTACATCTCAGCCAGGGATCATATCCCTAAGCTTTGATACCAACTGTGACGCCCCCAAAATTAGGTATACATCACCCATCTTGGGTCGTCAGATACATGGTACAAAATACAAATACAAACTTAATTATACAAATATCGTGTAACATACGACAATACATAAACTGAAAGTTCTAATAGGAATATTGTCATCTAGACAATATCCATACTCAAGGAGTCCTCATTACATTTATTGTCACACTATTTAACAGAATGGTGAGGACTACTAATGCTATCTTCTGGACCATCACTCCTTTTCCTGACTCGTTCCAGCTATATTCTCATTTCCTGAAGAGAACATTGAAAGAAAGGGTGAGCTCAACTAACCCAGTAAGAAATATTATGACTAAGATAATGAAGAATAAATTATCAATAGTCTTCAACAATGTTAAACTGATAAAATACAATAGACATCAAGTTTAACTGCAGCGGAATAAGCAATCCATTAGAAGAGTCAAGTAGAGAATAAAACCTACTATCTTCTATGATTTAAAAATATTTTTATCAACTTTTATCACTGAGACTCAGCTTAATAAATAAACCACATCTTCTAATCATCCTTGTATTACGGGCCAAGGATATTCATTAAATCATCAATGATCATGACTATACCGAAAAATTCCTGGTCATAATCATACTACAAACTGTCTATCAATGCATTACAAGCCACTGAGGACTTTTACCACATCACTTATAACATCACAGTTCATGATTATACTGAATGATCCCTGGTCATAATCATACTAAGTCCATCTATGCACGTAAGCCAAAGATGACTTTTAACATAAAATAAACATGAGGATGATGACAATGTTATAGGAATTCAATTAAACAAGTTCAAGAATTAGTTTATCCAGGAACTAATAATATCCAAATTGTCAACATGATACTTCTTTGTAAAATAACAGTCAAGAATGCTCAGAAGAATATTTTCATGAAAAGATACTGGATGAAGCGCAAATATCAAGGATATTCCACTAATTTCATGGAGTATAGAAATCAAAACTTTAACCAAATGAGTATAATAAAAAATATATGAAACTGCAAATGGATTTTCACCAGTCATGCGGTAATCCACGTATACAGATCATTTCCACAATTTAATAAGGAATGAATATAAAGGATCATTCACTATGCATGTGGCAATCCACATAGACAGGTTATTCCAACAGAATAATAAAGAATGGAATAGCAGAAGGATTCACCATGCATGCGATAGAGACCGCACAGACAGGTTATTCCCAACAGAATAATAAATGCGGAATAATAAATATGGAACCAGGTCAGGTGAAATTCACACCGACAGGATATTCCGACAGAATAATAAATGCGGAATAATAAATGATGGAACCAGGTCAGGTGAAATTCACACCGACAGGATATTCCGACAGAATCGTAAAGAACGGAATAATAAAAGAATTTCACCAAGTATGCAGTACTTCGCATAAACAGGTTATTCCAACATAATAATAAAGAATGGAATAACAGAAGAAGATCACCAAGTATTGGGTAAACCGCATATACAGGTCATTCCACCAAGTATAGGGTAAACCACGCATACAGGTTATTCCAACAGAATAATAAAGAATGGAATAACATAAGTTCTCTTCATGAATAAGAAAGAATAACACCCCTTACCATTTTAAAGAAGAACTGAAATAAAGAAGTAGTTAAGTGGCAGAATACTCTTCTTCTTTTTCTCTATAGTTTCTCTCTCTAGAGTTCAGTGAATTCGTAAGAAAATAATGAAGGAATGAGCTTCTATTTATAGGAAAATAGAATGCATAGTAACTAATCCATGAACGGTCCAGATTGATTTACTTTAATCTGACGGTCCATATTTAAAGAAAAATCTTTTAAATAAAATATAATATATTCTATTTATAGAATAACTTTAATAAAGTATTCTGTTTTATATAAAAAGATTTTACTATGCAAAACACTATGAATAATAGAATATAATATATTCTATTTATAGAATAACTTTAATAAAGTATTCTGTTTTATATAAAAAGATGTTTCTGTTTTATTACGTTAATAATACGAATAAAACAAAACTTCATTATCGCTAAATAATTCATATTATTAATTGGCAATAATTGAATCAAACTGAGTGACTTCTCACATAAGCATCAATACCGTGTGCTACTATGCAACTACACGTATTACTGTACTTTTACTACCGAGTAGTTCAACAGTATCAACGGTAAAACTTCCGCCGTTATTTTTAATAAAATATTTTTGTCATTTTCTCAATCTGACAATAATTCTGTTGTGGGGTCCACCAATGATTGTACCGTCGTACGAATATTCTCCGTAAATAGTAACTCGTGAATAGTACTTCGACACAAAAAGTGTCCCAAATACTCGAGTGAACAATACTAGAGTGAATAGTAATTTGGGTGAATAGTAACTCGTGAATTGTAACTCGTGAATAGTAACTCCGACACAAAAAGTGTCTCAAATACTCGAGTGAATAATACTAGAGTGAATAGTAATTTAGATAAATAGTAACCCGTGAATAGTAACTCATGAATAGTAACTCCGACACAAAAAGTGTCCTAAATACTCGAGTGAACAATACTAGAGTGAATAGTAATTTGGTTGAATTGTAACCTGTGAATAGTAATTCGTGAATAGTAACTCATGAATAGTACTCCGACACAAAAAGTGTCTCAAATACTCGAGTGAACGATACTAGAGTGAATAGTAATTTGGGTGAATAGTAACCCGTGAATAGTAACTCGTGAATAGTGACCATGTATTTTATGACAACTTGCTTACTTTAAAAAAAAATTCACATATCACCCTTAACTTTAACCTTTTATCAATTTAACCATTTACCAAAATAGAAAAATTGAATACTTTTATTTCATAAAATTCGGGATCTCACATTCACCCCCCTCTAGGTGTGCGTATCTACTGAATTACATGGTCTTGTAAGGTCTCAAGGTCAGGCTAGGTCTAGCTAGTTTGATCCATCCTCCCCCCTTTTTTCTTTTCATTTTTATGTTAAATATTAAAAATAAAAATTATAAAATAATAAAAATTTGTAAAAATAAAATTTAAAATGAAGAACTAAAGTATTTATAAGAAATTAATTAATTATTAATATTTAACATTAAAATTTAGTTTATTGATGTATTAATCAATGATAGTATTTAACATTAAAACTAGTAAGGAATATTAATAAAATCCTAATGTTAAATATTAGTATTCAGAAGATCTAAATTATTATTAATATTTGATCAAGTAACTTTTAATGTTAAATACTAAATAAATTAACTAGTATATTAATTAAATGTATTTACAAGAAATTAAGAATGAATAATTACAATTTTAAAATTTATTAATGTATAAATTAAAACTAATGTATTATAACTTACAAATACAATAATAAATTAGTAAAAACTTATAATTTATTGAATTATTGATGAATAATTGTAATTAAGTTTATAATTTTAAAGTATAACTTAAAATTATAAACTTATAATTGCAACTCTTTTTCTCCCTTTCCTTTGACTGTTGTTGGCGTGTTCGTTGTCGTGTGGACTACTCTCGGTTTATGACAGAGGTAATAGTAAATTTTAATAAAGATCAAGAAAATGGTCCCAAATATGAAAATTCTTATAATAAAAAATAAAAAGATCTTAAATACTCCCTCATTCAACGAATTTCTTTTTAATTTTTTTAAAAAACAATATGCAAATTCTTAAAATCATAATCAATATGATGATCTAATTATATGTGGACTGCACGTAAACCACTTTAGGCGTGACTGTTCCCATGTTTTACACCTTATTATGGAAGAATTAAGTGTCCTTCTGGGGGGACCGGCCTTTTCCGACCGGGGTAGAGACCGGCCGGATTTTATTTTATTTTTTTATTTTTGACTACAAAATAATTAATGTAATTTATTGAAACTGAAATTTTTATAAAATACAGTGATTTAGGTGTCATTTGGATACACATAAAAAACAGGGTTATACAGACCCTGTTTGTTATAAAAATTTCACTGCATTTTATAAAAATTTCAGTTCCAATAAATCACATTAATTATTTTGTAGTAAAAAACAAAAAAAAAAAATTAATTTCCGGCCGGTCACTACCCAGGTCGGAGTCTCCCCAGACTTTTTCAAGAATTAAATGAACCAAATTTCATTGGTCTAAAATTGTAAAAAGGAAGGGCACTTGATTGAGAATATGAATCTTAATTTTAGATTAATTATTAAAGAAGGTAACTACACATATTGGAATATATTTCCATAATCTTTTAATGTGTCATCACTAATCACTTTTTAGCTAGACATCACTAGAGTGCAATGTTCTCTGTTTGTATAGCTTAAAATGGGACTATTAAAATACGATTTGGCACTTTCTCTCTCTTCCCATCTTTCTCTCTATAGATCAAAACCTTATGTTTTTCAAAGATCAAAGCTGGAGCGGATCATAATTGTCTTAAAGACATAGTATCATGTACTAACTTTGACGAACAATATTTCTGAGTTTACAATTCTGGTTTATAGTAGATAAGTTTAATATATATATATATATATATATATATATATATATATATTCTCCATCACTTTCAAACAGCATCTTCTAAGCATTAGCAGATAAGTTTCCAATTTAATCTCCAATAACATGATCAACACAAATTTTATATTATCTACTGTATGTAAATATTTATGTGAGGGTGAGATTTGTACATGTCTGATGTTTGTAAGAGAATTTGTACATGCACTTATATTACTCGATCGTTCTTTAAATTTTCTTGCAATTCTGGTTTAAATTTGGTGACTTTTTAAGTTATACCATTTCAAATTTATGGAATGTAGTAGTGATGTGTTAAAATTATATACTGCAAGTGCACAGTGTCGAATTGAAGAACTGGCAAGTACAGGTCGAACTCACAGATATTAGATTAATTTTAATATTTTCTTAATATCTATTTTAGGCGAATTAGAAATAAAGATTGAGAATTAATTAACTAGAATATAAAAACTAATAATGAGAAAATAATCTAGGAATCCGAATCCATTAAATAATAAACACAACATATAATTCAATCTCTTCTATTTTTATAACTCAACTATGATTTTGATCTCCCTTCCCTTTAATTTAGTAATTTTACAATTAACGTGGGCAAGAATAGACTATGAAAATTTAAGGATTAACTATAACCCGTCAACACTTATTTGAGTAAGCATGTATTATGAAAAACTCATATCTTAACAATAATATATCAAAACCTCTTAATTAATTTAAAATCTCATAAAAACTATAAAACGAATGTATTTCAATAACGAAACATGAAGGCAAAATCAATTAAACATAAAAGCATAAATAATAGAAGAGATGAAAAATATTATCATGAATAATTATTTAATTTCATCTTCATCCTAGATTAAAGAAATTAGTTAGACATAAAAAATAATTAAAATAACTAAAATAAAGAAAAGAAGAAGATTAAAAATAAATAAGAAAACTCCATTTAATTAACGATCATCCAACGAACGTATAATGGAGAATTAAGTTAATCTGCTCCTAACCTAAACTAATACAATAATACCTAATGTGTCATCTTCTCTAAAACAAGAGACCTATTTATAGAGAAAATAACTTTGAACCCTAATTTTAATTCATTGAACTTGAACAATTTTGTTCTCATTCCATGTAGGTTTCAACTTCCTAGTGACAATGAACTTCTCAAAGAGATCTTCTAGATAGATTTTCTTTTCTCTTGTTGAATTTTACTTACATAGCAAGATTGTTCCACCTCTTTCCTTCTCAGGATTCTTCTTGGATATTCCTTACATATATAATAGCATTAAATATCGCTTGATCACCAAGATTTTGACTTTATTGCAACAAATATTAAATTCTACAAAATAAAATAAAACATATTAATTTAATAAACTAATATAATTAAAATGATAAAATTAAGGATAATAAAATGTATGAATTATGTGTCTATATAGTAGCAAGTAAATTAAACCTTGTTTCTGCTTTCTTTTTGACCATATGTAATTAGTTCCCAGGAGAAGGTTGTATTGAATATTCATGCAGGTACGTTGGACCTGAGATTTGCTTATTGAAAACTCATGTCAAAATCCTGCCTGGTTTTTGGATCTAAACTTTCTTCGGTATATTTATGTACTCGTATACTTTCTATCTCCGTATTAACAAATTTTTGATAATTAGAGCAAGAGAAGCATGAGAAGTCATGTTGAATCATCTTCATGGTTTAAACTGCAACCAAGCAAGAATGATGCAGTAATTGCTTGCAAGGATAATTATATTCCAATTATTTAAGGAATAAATTAAAAAGAAGAGATGCAATAAAGTTTAGGAATCTAGTGTTTTATATCTTTCATATATGTATTTCCCTATGATGCTGAAGTTACCGAACAATTAATCGTCATCAGAATCTCATGTTGTTGACTTCTTGCACATGGATCTTGTTCATTATCTTGAGCCCCGCCAATAAAATATACGTACTCACTTTGACATGTTGTTTATTCTCTGGGGGCGATTGTTTACAAAATATATATTTGGAATTGATTTGTCTTTAACACTATTTCAGATTATTTAATCCTTTTAAGATGGAATATTAGTCTCATAAAGACATTTGATATCATAAAATAGGAGGACTATTAATCACATATTCATCATAGAATTATATATATAGTCCATCATAAAATAGCCTTAAAATGACAAAAAATAGTTTATATGACTATTTAAAGGACTATTAATAAAATAGTCCAAATTAGTATTAAATTAAGACAATAGTCCATTCACAAGTACACTTTTCGCAAACAAACATAGCTTCGAGGTCTACGTACGAATCGAAAATTTGGAATGGAGCTTTTGAGAATCTGCGATGGAAATCTCACGCTCCCACTACAAGAAAAGGTTATAATTCCGAAGGAATTATTTTCGACGCACTATAATCCGCCGACTTTATATTAATTCTTACCGAATTTTTGGTAGCAAATACTTCCGTCATAACTAACATATGTCCGACGGAATTCTATTGGAGATGGTAGTCTCCCATTGGCGCCAGGTTTCCTGTCAGCGCCAAACACAATGTCGACGAAATGTAAATTAAGTCCGACGGAATGGTCGTCGGAAATAACGTATTTCCGAGGGAATTAAGGTCAACGGAATTCCGTTGAAAATAATGATTAAAACCCTTTCGCTTTCAATCTGTTCCGCCATAGACATTTCTTCCCAAATTTTTTCTCTCTCCGAGCCAACCTCTCGCTCTCTCGCTATTGCTCTCTCTCTCCTCACCCTTCCTCCGCCGTCCTCCTCCTCCAGTCGACGCCTTCTTCCCGCCGTCGTTCTCCTACCTGTCGCCGTCGTCCTCCTCCTGTCATTGTGTACTTTGGGTTCTCTAAAGTAACTAAGGTTAGGTTTTACTATTGATTCCATGTTAGATTGTTGATGTTGTGGGTAATTGTTCAGTATAATGTTAGGTAATTGTTGATGTTGTGGGTAATTTTTGATCACTGTGTTGTCAGTATAAGGTTAGGATTTGCTTTGATGTTTTTGATATTGTTTATGATGTGGGTAATTGATCCATGCTAGATTGTGGGTATTGATCAATTATTAGTTTCCATCAATTAGCAGTTTTATTTCCAAATTTTGTGTGTCTACCAATCTTGTGGTTCACTGCAGTTTTTAGTTTGATTTTGTGTTTCAATTGCAACATGTTTTGTGTTTTGTATATTAATTATCTGCTGCTAATTGTATATGAGTAGTATACTGATTTTGAGGAATGGGTACTGATTATATATGCATGTTTAGTATCAATTTAGGTTATATCATGTCCAGTAAATTTGGAATGCAATATATATTTGTTATTTTTGAAGAATTCTCGCCGGAATTATGTCATAATTATTCAATTTCAAAATCTATTGGTCTTGTATGTATTTATCTATTATAATTTAATTAATTTCCCAATATTAAATTAAACTAAGTAGCATTTACTTAGTTTTATCACTTCTAATATAATAACATAAACTAAATTTACATAATATAATATAATTTAACATAATATATTATAAAATAATAAAATTAATATAATATTAGAATACAATAAATTAAATTCAATATAATATAATAAATTTAATTTAATAAACTAAACATATTATTATAAAATTAAATAAATTGAAAAAATTAGATAATATAATATAATATAATAAAAATAATAATAAAATAGAATAAAATAAAATAAAACAAATTTAATTTAATTTGATTTAATAAATAAAATTTAATATAATAAAAAATTTTAAAAATATATAATATAATACGAAATAAAATACAATACTATAAAACATAGTAATAAAATAAATTTAAATTAATAAAATAAATAAATTAAATTAAATTAAATTTAATAAAAAAATTATATAATATAATTTAATATAATATAATACAAAATAAAAAACATTTAATTTAATAAATTAAATTAAAAAATTATATAATATAATGTAATATAATATAATACAAAATAAAATAAAATATAATAAAACATAATAATAAATTAAATTAAATTAAATTTAATAAATTAAATTAAAAAATTATATAATATAATATAATACAAAATAAAATAAAATGTAATATATTAATTAAAATAAAGTATTATAACATAATATAATAAACTAAGTAGTATTTACTGTAAGACCCCAACTTTTTATAAATAAAATCGAATTTTCTCTAATTATTATTGTAAATAATAAGGTGTTAAATTGATATAATACTTTGGTTATGGGTGAAATGTGCAAATTTTATAAAATAAGCAAGTGGTTATAAAATATTCATTGTTGTCGGGAAATATTCGTTTGGTCGTGAAATATTCTTGATGTCGGGGAATATTCGTACGATGGCGCAGCCATTTGTGGGCCCCATAACGAAAAACGTTCGGATTAAGAAAACGACAAGTTTGAATTTTTACAAATAACGGCGTAGTTGTTACCGCTAACACTGTTGGAATACCCCGTGGTTAAAACACAGTAATACGCGTGGTTGCACAGTAGCACACGGTATTGCACAGTATTTTTAAATTATTGATTCTTACGTAAGAAGGCACTACTCAATAATTGTTATAATAATTACTGTTCAATATTTTATTTTATTGATTCAATAATTGCTACGTTGATATGTTATATTGTCACTGCACAGTATTTCCCATTATCAGATCAATAATTCATATTATTTGAATAATATTATTAGATAACATTATTGGCAATATCTAAGGAAGTTTTATCTAAGGAGAGGTTTGGTCACCTAATTGCACGCCAGTAAGGAGAAATCCTTATCAGAAAGCCCCCTCTTTCTTGGGAACGACATGGTTGTCATTATTGTGATTCTGTAATATTATTTGTGAATAATTAATTATTGCTTTATATGATATGAAAATATTTATTTTATGTGGATATAAATGATGGATTTAATTATTTTATGTGGTTATAAATGGAGGATTTAATGTTGAGGTATTTTATCAGTATTTTGTCAAAATGAAGGTATTAAAAATCATCCGTATGTGGATTTCGGACATTTTTTGTTTAGAATTTGAAAAAAATTTCTTCTACAAAGTTGTAGAGAATTAAATTTTCTAAGAAAAGCACATGAGATTCAAATTTTTCTGATAAAAGGACTATTTATTGTGAATTATTGAAGTTTCGGAGATTAAATATTTTTATTATGAGTGGGACCCACTTTTGTTTTTTATGAAAACATGTGCTGAATTTTTTTTTAAAAAATGGCTGGCTAGCTTGTTCAACAAAGGAGGGTACATAGAAGAAGAAAAAAAATATTATTTTATTAATTTAGTCTGCTTTGGCGTTCTAGCATTTTTCTATAAATAGGGTGCTTAGTTAGAATTGAAAATCATACCAGAAATAAGTTTTCTCTCTCTATATATATTATCGAGCGAATTTTATGAGTATTTAGATACTTTGTGAGTTGTTATTCAGTGCAAGTTTCCTTCAGCCTTATATATGATATTTCAGCCGGAAGTACTGTTCTTTTGAGGTAAGAGATGTTATTTTCTTCGTAAATGATATTATTTTCTTCAATATCATTATGCCGAAATATTGATATGAACTTTATTATGGAATTTTTATTTTTTTATGTCGGGGTTACTATTCACGTATACGACATTATTCACGTATACGGCACTATTCACGAATACGGCACTATTCACAGAAAAATGAAATTTTCTCTTCTTTGTCCAAAATGTCTAGTATGGTTACTATCTTTGATTGTATCCATGTTTTGATCTTCATTTTTGAATTTTACTCCACTATGGTTATTATGGAGCGTTTTTGAACTTGAATTATCTAAAGTACGAATCCCTAATACTTATCTTTTTGTCTCACTGGATTCATTTTTTTTCAAATATTTTTCATCATCCTCAGTCCTAAATGATGATATCACTGAATATCTTTGGCCTGTAGTACAAAGATGAATGATTAACTGATGAATATCTTTGACCCATAGTGCAAAGATGAACAGGTGTTGAGATGAACATGACCAATTGGTGATACAAATGAATATCTTTGACCTGTAGTGCAAAGATGAATATTTGATTCAAGATGTATATTGATTGATATTACAGGGATAAAATATTGATGATGGACTTTTAAATCTTAGAAGATAGTAGAATTTATTATCTACTTGACTCTTCTAATGGATTGTTGTTTCCGCTACAGTTGTTGATCTAAAACTTGTTATCTATTATATTCTATCAAATTTTTCCCTGTTGAAGACTAATGATAATCTGTTGTATATTATCTTAGTCATAATATTCTTTAATGGGCTAGTTGAGCTCACCCTTTTCCTTTTTGTTCTATTTTTCTCAGGAGGCGAGAATATAGCGGGAACTAGTCGGGGTGTGGAGTGATGTTTTCAGTCAGTTGTATTAGCAGTCCTCACTATTTTATAAAATAGTGTGATAATAATTGTAATGAGGACTCCTTTTGAGTTTGTATGTTGTCTATTACACAGTATTTGTATTTAAACTCACAGTATATGTGTTGTTATATTTTGCACGACACTTATATTAATGAAGTTGTATTTATTTCTGTACCATATTTTTGGCGACTCAGAATGGTTGATGTATACCTATTTTAGGGGTGTCACATTTACTTAGTTCCACTGGTACATACAATAAATTAGAAATATTATAATATAATCATATATATAATATTTGTTATAAATTGAGTAGCATTTACTTAGTTTATCATTGAAAAAATAAACTAAGTAGCATTTGCTTAGTTTTCTATAATTACAATAAAATGCATATATACTTGTGCATGTAGTATTAATACGAGCTTAGAAACTCGTTTGACATTCACTTATTAAGAGTGAATGTCGAATATTCCCCAGTTTGGGACTGTTACTAGATGTTATGTCTCTCCCTTAGGTCGGTGCCAATTCACAGGGTACGCTTTTATAAACTTTTGGGGATTTTTTAGTTGATGTCTCTACATGTTCTTCGAGTGCATACTTAGACTAAGTTGTCTTGGTCTATTTCGTGTACTTAGAGACCATGGGGAGGTGCTGCTGAAATTTTCTTAAAATAGAAGAAACGTGCTCAAGATTTGCACTAGTGAGGAGACACATCCAGGAACGGGATAGAAGCTTAACCCCTTTAGAGTGGAGATATATACTAGGTAAACTTAATTCATGAATGTACCACATTCTTGATTATTCTTGTTCTAATTGGCTATTTTCTTCGATTAAAGATGTCAGCCGACATGTACCGTAGGATACGGATTGCTGGGAGGGGATTAGTTGATGCGTACCGTGATGGGGTGTCCAATTTTATGAACAAAGAAATAGAACATACTGATGATCCGAATGGAAAGATGAGATGCACGTGTCTCAAGTGTAAAAATATGATATGGAAGACTACCGATGAAGTTAAATTTGACTTTTATTTACGTGGGTTTGTGGATGGGTATTCGGTATGGATTCATTACGGAGAATCAACTGAGTTTAGAGAACTGACAGATAGTACTGTAGACCAACCAGTTCACGGGGATTTACAATCAGATAACTATGATGTCGTGCAGATGTTGGTTCATGTGTATGGCCCTACAAATATTGATTAGGCTGGAAACGAGCATGCATCAAGTAGTGCTCAGCAAAAGCTAAATGATTCAGCAATTGCCTTTTACAAGATGTTATCTAAATCGGGGGTCCCATTGTATCTTGGAAATGACAAGCACACCAGGCTTTCTGCAGTGACGAAGCTTTTACACTTCAAGAATGAGCATGACTGCAGTGAGAGAGGATTCAATGATTTGCTTGCTATTGTCAGCGAGTTCTTGCCTAGGAATAATACTCTACCCGCGAATTACTATGAAGTGAAGAAGATGGTTAAGGGGTTGAATCTTGGGTATGAAAAGATCGATGCTTGTGAGCAGGATTACATGTTATATTATGGGGAGGACAAAGATAAGGTGCAGTGTGATATCTGCAACTTACCTCGGTACAAGATCACAAAACTTGGGGGGAAGGAGAAACATGTTCCAAAGAAGATCTTACGGTACTTTCCTCTTGCGCCGAGATTGCAGCGGTTATTCATGTCTTCGCACGCTGTTGAGCATATGAGTTGGCATAGAACAAGGGGTGTCGTGCCTGGTCAGCAGACTCACCCAACAGATGGAGATGAATGGAAGAATTTTGATGCCAATTTTCCATAATTTGCCGATGAAGGTGGGAATGTCAGACTTGGCATGACTACAGATGGCTTTTGTCCATTTAATAATTTTAGTCAGCCCTACTCTGTTGGTTGCTTTTCGGGCAGTGAGGTATTTTCACCACCAGGGAAGGAGAATGGTAAGTTGAGAGCAATAGGGTACGAAAAAACTCATAATTGGACACACTCGCCCATTTGGTTTGAGTTGACATACTGGGTCACACTATCACTTCGTCATTGTATAGATGTCATGTATACAAAGAAGAATGTATAGGTCGTTACATTTAAGTGTTGTTGGTTTGATACTGCAAATGGTGTTAAAGTTGATCGTAATAGAATCATCATAGTCGATATAAAGTTAAAGTTACAGTCTGACGACGTATTCGTCTTAGCCAGCCAAGCAACTCAAGTGTACTACGCCCTTAATGTCGTAAATTATAGAACCCCCTGGTATACAGTTGTCACAAAGAGGACTCAGACATTTGATGATACTAATCTATCTGGAACGGATGACCTGTTGCAAGAACAAGTTAGCAATCCCAGCCACGTAGTGCTAAATGATGACGATGTGATGTTAAATGACGTCGTTGACATACCCGATGTTGATGAGGTCGAGGAAGAAGTGGTTGTACAAGATGATACCGACGAAAAAATTGATATGCATGAGGTAAAGATAGAATCAGAGGATGAAACTGATTTTGATTCTGACGGGTTTGACGACGTACCAAGTCTTAACTAATTCTTGTTATGAAAATGTTTTACTTATAAAAACGTAAGTCAGAATAAAGTAACTGCAATTTAATAAGTTAATTTTTGTTAATTCAGTAGTACATTTATGGCTAGACATAGCGGTGAAGGTCGCCGTGGTGGCAGCCGTACAAGATCGGGCGATGGCTCCCAAGGCGGATCGTCTTCATCTAGTGATTTGATTATTTTTTTATAGTTTCAAAAAAGTCCAAGTTATATTTTTTCACAATATCATAACTTCATTATACCTACAGATGCTGGATGTCGGCGTCACCGAGGCCCTAACCTTAGTTTACTAGGCCGTCAGCTGGCAGTTCCACACACCGTTCAGTTTGATGTCGGCTCGTCGCAGTAAGTCTCAACTATAATATATCATGTTCAATTAAAATGATTTAATTATGTGATTGCACAATTAAAATAATACATAAATACTTTGGTTATTTCAGTCTTTTGGATCCTGGCGCTAAGGCGACCATACACGCCATATGCCAGACACATCTCCCGACTGGCTGCATGCGATTTAACCAATACACGCAGTGTGATACCTCCTTTATGGTGACGGTGTTGCGGAGTTTCACATAAGTCAAATTAGTTATTATTGCCAAAAAGTTGATAATAGTTATTTACAATCATAATTAAATTTTTACTGATACATACGTTATGAATTTTAATAGGCATATTATAGATATGAGGATGACATCTCTGAGGTAGTCGGCGATGATGTCGTTATTGCACACATCGTAAAGAACTATGCCAGCTGGCTGTACGTGATACGGCTAAGGGCAACCCGAGCAGTTGCGGAGTAGCCTGGGATTACTATACGAGATCATCAGCAGCATATAGTCTCAAATACAGCATGGGATGCCATGTGCATGTACTGGGATGCTGCTGCCTTCAAGAAAAAAATCTGAGGAGATGAAGAAGAATCGAGGCCAGCTCCGGATTGTACATATGTGACAACCCCAAAACAGGTCTATTCCATCCAACCTATTCTGAGTCCCCAAATACATGGTACAGAAAATAACTACAACTTTATTATAATAATTGTCGTGCAAAATTCAACAACACATATGCTGTGAGTTTGGATACAAATATATACCAAATGTGACTCATGTCCCAACCGTGGACAACACCTCACAATGACACCTTACATAAAGGTATAGTCAAAAACTGTTTTAGAAATTAGAATCTTTGGGAAGTGCTCAAGGAAACCTTCGTACATGGGAGGCCATGCGTCTAAGTTATGATAGATATCATATGGCCACAGAATTATCCTTGGTTGACCCAATATAGCCCAAAGAAAAACGAGAAGATTACTATCATATTCTTCCCAATGGTGAGTCTTCTCTTGACTTATCATTATCTCCACTGTCTTTAATCGTGAATTATACTTCAAACAAACACCAAGATTATATAGGTAGTGCTCGTAGATATAATCAGCAAGCGGATGAGCACAATCCTGTCTTATGATGACACGAGGTTGTATATCATTAGACATCTTGTATGATAGTGGTAAAACACCCTTCCAACGTTGGGTTCGCTTTACCCAAGATGATTCACCAAATATAACTCCTAAATGATGACCACCGTTCTATTCCCCTGTTACCCCCGCTCGACACAGCTACACGCTTATTACCTGAAAGGAATTGTGAACAGAAGGGTGAGCACAACTAGCCCAGTAAAGAATATCATGACTAAAGATAAATAAATTATCAATAGTCCATCAGTAATAAATCAGAGATTTAGAACATATGGTAGATAATAAAAATTTCAACCATAGTTGCAGCGGAACGAGCAATCCATTAGAAGAGTCAAATAGACCATAAAGTCTATTATCTTCTCCACATTAAAAGTCCACCAATAATGTTTTATCCCTGTAACATTAATCAACAGTTCCTTTTCACAATTATATGAATAACTCATAATCATAATTGTAATTCTAAATTCCTCTTCGCATCCAGGATGAAGATAATTTTCCTCACATGTCTTTACCTGAAACATCAAAGATAATGGTTATACCAAATCACAGTTCCTGTTCATAATCATATTAATAAATTCATCTTTGCACTACAGGCCAACGATATTCGTCAACAGTTCATCTTTGCACTACTGGCCAAAGATATTCAACAACAAGTCATCTTTGCACTACGGGCCAAAGATATTCATCAACAATTCATCTTTGCACTACGGGCCAAAGATATTCCTCAACAGTTCATATTTACACTACAGGCCAAGTATATTCATATCTCAAAGAAATATATAATCATTTCAGAATTTATATACACCATAATTATAACCATGTTAATCAATTCATCTTTACACTTAAGCTAAAGATATTCAATTATAAATTCAATGGTCATGATCATACTAGTTAACAATTCATCTTTGCACTACAGGCCAAAGACATTCCTTAGTCACGATCATACCAATAATTTACCCATCTTTACACTCAAGTGAAAGAGAAATTCAACATCAGGGTTATAAAAATGTTATATATGATAATAAAAATAATATGATCAATAACTGCATTTATTTTCGAGAGCAACAATCATAAATCAACGATAATTTGGTAAGAAAAAGAAATTAATTTTGTCGTGAATAGTACCCGTGAATAGTAACTCGTGAATAGTAACTCGTGAATAGTAATTTATGAATAGTACTCTGTATTCGTACATAGTACCGTATACGTAAACAATATCATATACGTAAATAGTGTCATATACATGAATAGTGCCGTATACGTGAATAGTGCCGTATACGCAAAAAGGTAGAAATTCTACAATAAAATCCATACCAATATTTCAGTATAATGATATTGAAAGAATAACATCATTATGAAGAATATAACATCCCTTAATATCCCTTACCTCAAAAGAGCAGCACTTCTGACTGGATATCGGATATGACGCTGAAGAAAACTTGCACTGATGAATAGCAACTCACCAAGTATCTAAATACTCACAAAATACACTCAATAATCTAGAGAGAGAAAGAGAAAAAACTTGTTTCTGGTGTGATTTTCAATTCTAACTTAGTCCTCTATTTATAGGAAAATGTTAGCACGTCGAAGCAGACTTAACCTACAACTTGATGGCTTTACCTGCTACTATTCCCACCCACCACATTTGAAACTGAATTGAGCACATTTCTCACCAACCACAAGTGAGGCCCACTCAATTCTAGAATTTTCCACCAAAATTATTTATAAACCTAATTTCCGAATCAGTCACCTTTTAAAATTCATAACAAATTATACGTTCATTTTTAACGGTTCAAAATTTGTGGACATATACTCAACTTATATATGTATAACATATCCAAAAATCACAACGATCCAACGGTCGGATTAAAAATTATAACCCCCGCAAAATATCTTAAAAATCCTAATTTGATTTTCAATACCTCCATTCCGACAAAAATACTGATAAAAATCTCAACATTAACTCCTTCATTTTTAACCACAATAAATATATCCAACATTTAGATCTACATAAAAATAAATATTTCCTTATCATATGAATCAATAATTAATTATTCACAAATAATATTACAGAAACACATTTATGACAACCAGGCCGTTCCCAGGAAAGAGGGGGCTTTCCAATAAGGATTTCTCCTTACTGGCGCGCAATTAGATGACCAAACCTCTCCTTAGACAGAACTTTCTAGACATTGGCAATAATGCTTTCTAATAATAATATTCAAATAATATGAATTATTGATCTGATAATGAAAAATACTGTCAGCAACAATTATTAAAATAATAATAATATAAAATATCAACGCAGTAATTATTGAATCAATAAAATAAAATATTGAACAGTAACTACTGTAACAATTATTGAGTAGTGCCTTCTCACGTAATAATCAATAATTGAAAAAAATACTGTGTAATACCGTGTGCTACTGTGTAACTACGCGTATTACTGTATTTTAACCACCAGGTATTCTAACAGTGTTAACGGTAACAACTACGCCGTTATTTATAAAAACTCAAATTTGTCATTTTCTTCATCCAATCGCTTTTCGTTATGGGGCCCACAAATAGCTCCGCCGTCGTACAAATATTCTCCGACAGAAAGAATGTTCCACGACCACACGAATATTCACCGGCTAAAAATGAATATTTTATAACCACTTGTGTATTTTAAAAAAAAATTCATATATCACCCTTAACTTTAACATTTATCAATTTAACCATTTACTGAATAGTAACTATAAGAAAAATTGAATACTTTTATTTCATAAAATTCGGGGTCTTACAACATACTTCTGGCTCGCAGTCGTTTCAGGAGATTAAGTCGGTATGTATTTATATTTTGTTTAGTTTAATATTAAACTGCATATATAGTAAAGTAATGCGATATTAATTGATGTATGATTTAGGCCATGCGGAGCAGCTTCAGCCGACCTCCTACTATGATTGAGTTTTGGGATAGAGTCCATATACCGAAAAATTTAACTTCGTCGTCGATGATGTCTCCCGCAGCATTAGCTATACGGATAATACATTTATTATAATGATTATAATTTAGGATCATATTACATAATTAATATGATGATGTCGAGTTAACTCACATGTACATAAATTAAATTATAAGACCGATTTGAGAAGCTTCGGGCCACGCATGTAGCTGTGTTGCAGGTTGCTAGGGGCGATCCCGAGACGTTAGATTCCATTATCCCTTCGCTTGAGATTAGTTTATCTTAGGATGAAGAGATGGCTATTTGGATCGTGTCTCAGGATCCTCCTAGTAGCACTATCGATCGGTATTGAGTGTTGGGGTTGCCGAGAAAATCAGTCTACACACTGCTTGGAGGTATAATATTTTAGTATAGATTTCTCGTTCATGAATAAAGTGATTTTTATTATTATTCATATTATATTTATTTTTGCAGGTACTAGCCAGTGTCTGCGTCCGAGAGCCCCCGTGGGACCATTACATACGGGCTCTGGCTTAGACTACGCTATGTTCCAGAGGGTTATGGCGGTGGTGTCAGAGAGATTTGGAACGGATCCTTTATTCCGTCATCAGGACTTGCCTAGTCGTGCTTACCTCCACCAGCTGCGATGCAGGACATCGCAGCTGGTGCCACCGCTGAGAGTACGGGTATCCCTTCAGAGCAGTTCGCCGCGATACGCGACGAGGTGGTCCGGATGGTGGTTACCTTACTCTTGGAAGCTTTTGGGTCGATACTGAGTCAGCCCTCGAATACTCAGGTATACTATTCATTTTAAATTCCCGTATTTTGCATGTTATTTAATTTTCATTTATTTGCATCTTTAATTGTATCATATGGACTAATGAGTTATATTTTTAATTGCATCAATAGGGTGACGATGTCGAGTGTGATGGTGAGGAAGGTGCTCATTCCGATCACGAGCGGAGGGACGACATCAACAACGATTTTCATATGCCAGAGCAAAAACGTTGACGCCCACCCGATGATTCTCCTCACATCGGGGGTAGTACTACTCGATGACTTAGTTTTGTAGATGGTTTATACATATTTTATTCTTCTTTACTTTAGACGTCTAGCTTAATGGGATACAAATTTTATTAGTTTAGTTGATGTTTAACGCATTGTAGTTTAAACCTTGCAATTACATGTCATTTTTTGTATATCTTATGGAACATTAGAGTATTTTCATTATTGTTGACCTTGGTATTTCATATTGGACTTGTATGTGAACAAAAGTTAGTTATTACTGTATGTATATGTTGTTGGAAGGATATTATTATGTTGCATGTGCTGTTGGGAAAACAAACAAGTTTGTTTACAAGTACAAAATGTGGGTTAAAATCCTGGATGTTGCCGAAACAGAACAAACATAAAAAAACCTCCTTATCCTCGACGGAATAGTGTATTCTCGATGAATATCCGTCAAAATTAGTCCTTTACACATGTCAGAAGGTGGTGCCACGTGGAAGCTTAACACCGACTGAATAATTTCGACAGAATGGATTACATCGAGGATATCGTAATGCCAACAGAATATTCGGTCGGTAAAGGTTCCGTCGGAGTTAGTTATTCCCGACTGAAATCTCGACAGGCTTAATTTCGACTTGCCGATATCCGACCGAATTCTCGATTGAATATTCCGTCGGGATTAAGATATCCTTGACGGAATATCCTTAATCTCGACGGAATATTTCGTCGGAATTAGGCTGTTTTCTTGTAGTGTCCTCGACTCGCGGCTCATTCCTTCGGCATCAGTTGGGAGCTCTAAGGTTTTTATTTGAAGAAGGGGAATTATCATCGTTATTTGGCTGGATTTGTGCAAGAATCACAACAGCAAGAACAATTGTTGAGCAAATTTGTTCAACAGAGTAAATGAAAGGTTTTTGGAAAAGTTTTTGGAGAGATTTGAGTTAAATACACGTCAAATATTTCAAGATATAGTGAAACTGTATTTTGTGTGACATGAAATCCAAATTAATCAATTTCAATAAAAAAAAAACCCCCATTAAAACTTACTTAAATTATAACACTGAAACCAAACAATCAAAACAAACGAAAACAGCCTGGCTTTTTGGTATTAATAAAATATTTGAACAAAAATTACATTGCCAACACATTATTAGTGTGCATTTATTTCAACATATCATGCATGTACGTTTTATTTATTACAAACCTAGGACCTCATTGGCCATCACTTTTGGCAGAGATGATAAAGTTACATACTCCAACAGTCCATCATAAGACACACACACACACACACACACACACACACACACACACACACACACACATATATATATATATATATATATATATATATATATATATATATATTCATGCAATAAACTTGATTCCCGCCTGAGTGCCGCCACAATTTATCTCTTGTCTTCCCGGGCAATTGGTGTAACCTCCATTTAAAGCAATGCAGGTAAAGATCTCATAGAGTACAACTTCTCTAGCGGAATTATTTTTGCAATTAAGTTCAATATTGTAATTAGGGAATGAATTGAGTATAGCTTGAACGCTATAGATCGTCCCATTGTTTGGATTGATTCCTATATATTTTAAACAAATACGATCTGGTTAATTGGAACCAAAATAATAAAAACAAAAAAACTGATAAGTAAAACGTGAAGGTTATTATGAGAGAGAGAAAAAAAATACTATGATTAGTCATACTCCTACAGAAAAATAATAGGACTTTATCTCTTCCAAATTATAAGATGACTTTTAAAAATCAATTTAATACATTTTAAAATTTAATATTGAGATGATTTATTAAAAATTATAAAATAATAAATTTTATTTCATAATTTAATTTCAAAAGGTCAGTGTATATATATATTAAGACGGAGGGGAGGGGAGGGGAGGGGAGGGGGGGGGGACGGGGGGGGGGGGGGGGTTATTGGAATAATTGTTATATAGTACTTTGAGACCTAATATATATCGCTGACAAAAACTTATCAAATCTTGTTATGCATGCATGTCTAATTGCAACAAAAGTCTCAAGTATACCTCGTCCATGAAGCATTTCCAGTATATTACCGCGATTATACAAAATCACTGAGTTGTTAAAATAAGTTGTCTGATTCAATATGGATTCCGAACATCTCCCGTGCTTATTCCACTCATAGCTCCAAAAAGCTTGATTTGTACCTCTGTTGGCTAAATTAGGCCATGCGAAATCTAGTTGGGCGCGGAAGGAAGAGACCTGTGTTCCAAAAGAGAAGACATGGACTATCTTATTAACAAGCCAATTGGTTAATTAGTATTATTCTTAGAAATTTTCTTGGGCAAAATCATAGGAAATCTAAAGATTGAAAATAAGCTTGGTAACCTTCTTTTTTATTTCTAAATTGCCTCAACTAAGAAAACAAATTTGGACATTCACGTTCTATACATATTAGCCATCATTGCGTGTGTAAATTATATGAGAGTAAAATAAGAATTTTAAAAAATTTAGAGGAGTAAATAGGAAAGTAAAAAATATATATTAAAAAGGATAAAAAGTAATATATCAAAGTTATTGGGGGCAAAAAGAGTAAAAAGAAAAAAAGAAGGAAAAGGTGTGACATTAATACACCTAAGCTTGTTGAAGAATCTCATGGAGGCTTATATAATATATATCAAGTAAACTTTTACAAACAGAATTAAGGAAAATAAATTTTCTAGCCTTTCCTATCCTATTAATTACTTAAAAATTCTTAGCATTCTTTACCCCCAAAACTTACAAACAAGGTTAAGGTTGCATCATTATTGAGGAAAATTGATACCCTTTATGTAAGAGTAAAACACTACTAAAAAATTGGTCATTTATGATGGCCAAAATCCATCATAAAAAGTAGGAAAACCATCACGAAATATTTACGTGATGGCTTTAAGCATCACAATAGCCGTCTTGTATACGCCCATCATGAAAGGTTTTACGTGATGGTTTTGGCAATCACGCAATCACGCAAACGCTTAGTGCTTTTGTGATGATTAATATAATTACATTAACACGTAATCTATTGTGATTGTCAAAGTCATCACAAAAAAAAATAAGACTTTAATCTATTGTGATTGTCAAAGTCATCACAAAAAAATAAGACTTTAGGGATCAAATGTAAGAACGTGAATATCTATATATTCTATTTCACTGTATTAATTGTATCAAATGATATTTGTAGGATTCGAACCCTCTCTCATTTGCAAACTAAATAACGAGTATTACCACTACATCAAAGTCCAAATCTTGATTATAATTTTAAAACAAAATATAAAAGGATATGTGAGTTGACTTACTAAACAAAATTACTTCCACATAAGATTTGATGATTGCAATGACAGTCACAAATACTCTATAATGATGGTAAAATTAGTCATCACTAAGAGCCATAATATATTTTATTGTTTTGTGATGACTTGAAAATTCCATCACAAAATACCTTCTTTTTGTAATTGTAAATAAAAGTTGTCACAAAAATCTATCTTTTTTAATGATTGTCACGACCATCATAAAATATTATTTTGATTATTTCTTACATTAAAATATTAGTAATAGCTTAAATGCAATCACGAAAAGGGTATATCTATAAGTGATGATTTAGTGCGTCACAAAAAGAAAATTTATTTTAGGTGAATTCTTTACCCCCAAAACTTACAAACAAGGTTAAGGTTGCATCATTATTGAGGAAAATTGATACCCTTTATGTAAGAGTAAAAAATACATTGACACCCCTTGTAGATAAATCATAATAGCACTCACCACTCCTTTAGTTTTTTAAATAACAGTTAGTATCTCTCTAATCTATAATATGTAACATTCACTATCCCTAGTGTGGTTGATTAACTAATATTTAAAAATATTTTTAATATAATGTCTAATATACCCTTCAAGTTATAATGTTTAATATATCCACTAAATATAAATTTATATGTTAGAATTTTTACTTAACTTTATCTAATTAATTAAATTATGAATTTTTACATTAATAAATAACAAATTTTTCAAAAAATAATAAATATTTATTTTATCAAGAAAATAAAGTCATACACTATTTGTTAATTAAATTTCTTAAAGATTAAAATTTAGGTAATATACATTCAAATATATTTTTTGTAATTAAAAAAGTAAAATTTTAATAAGCATAAAAGTACAAATTAACATTAATATAATTATTTTTCCCAAATATTAAAATTTACGTAAAATAAACTTATTATTCCATAACGAATCTGATTATTCATATAAAAAAGTATTAAAAATTATATGGATTATTTTTCTCAAATATTAAACTAAACATAAGTAACTCTTAAGCATAATTATTTACAATAAAAATGACAAATATTATTAAAAAAAAGAAAAAATACATTAAAAAATCTTTTGATAAGATGGAGGTAGTAATAAATATTATTAAATTTTCTTTTATTCAATATTGTATAAAAACAACACCAACTGTATACTAAAAATGTAATTAAAATCATAAACATCCCAAATTTTGACATATACTCAAGAAAATTTAACATATAAAAATCATAATATGAAACTAATAATCAAATAATAATTTTTGTTGTTAAACACCAAAAATTAAATTAAACTATCAACATACTCAATCACTTTAATTAGAAAAACTCCATTAATAATTAATTTAAAACTCTTAATATTTGTATCACTTATCCAAAAATATATGTTAATTAAATTAAATTATTTGATTGAGATAGTCTTAACTACAAATAAAACTATAATTAAAATGTATTGTATTAAAAAAGGATAATTAAACACACACACACATATTATAATTATCTAGAGGAGGTGTCACTGTATTTTACTTTATGTGATAATTAACATAAGAGAGTAAATCATGTAAAGGCTATTTGTAAAATTATTATATTACATCTTTCAATAGCATCATATCATACAGATAATTTTGAAGAAAATCAAGAGGTTTGCATTGCATTAAAAAAACTAGTACGATCAATTATTAACAACTTGATGATATAATTACACAATTTATCAAAACAATTCAATCTCCTTGATTTTCCCCAAAATTATATAGTTAACATATTGTGATGATGTAAAATAATACTTTCAATACACAATATATATATTATTTATCCTCTGAACAAAAGTCGTTTTAGAGAAATATTTTTGTTCTTTAATATAAGTCGTTTGAAAATTTCAAATAAGCATTAATTGCTTATTTTCTAATATTATCTCAAGTATTAAATGTAACTTTGGTTCTCTCACTATTTTATGTCCAATAAATAACAATCTCTTATTCCAATATAAGAGCAATATAGACAATTGATATTATAGTTAATGTTATACAATCATTACCTTAATACTTGTGCACAACCCTAAAATTAAACGATCTATATTAAGAAACGGAGGGAATATAATTAGTGTTCGGCAAATGCCGTATAAAGATTTTTAGATCTCTTTAATGTGGGATGGCCTAAAAATGAAGACCGTCTCCTTGTACATATAATATTACAAAACTATCCAAACTATCCAACATACATGGATTCAATTGTGAAGAAATTATTTCGAGTTGGGTTGGAAATAATCAATAGAAATTTTTCAGAGGACTATATCATGCGACAAGAGAGTTCAAATTAATGCTTCAAGACTTCAATTTTATATAGTCAAAACATAATTATAGCCTCATTAAAATGTATGCGACTGACACATATTCCCAAAAATGGGAAAAGTATTGGCTTTGTCAATTGACAACTTTAAAAGACAGATGCATGTGTAAACTCATCCAAAGAATAGCGAGAAATAGTGGGAAAATTAGCTAGAGAACTAAGTTGAAACTTACTAAGGCAACATTAAATGCAGATCCATTACAATCAACCAGGGATGTACCATTGATGTTATAGGGCCAAAGGCCATGAATACTAAATCGTCGAACAATATTGTTGCATTTCGTGCTGTCAACGTTGCAAACTGCAGGCTGCCATTGTTGGACAAAACGAAATCCGGCCACTTGAGCATCACCTACGTAAAAGCATATGCTCAAGCTTAGCAAAATTATCAGAGTTATATTGAACGGTGACATGATTTTCATCGACTTCAGTGAATACTAGCTAGCTTATGTTCAAGTAACACGATAAAAGAGTTTATTTATAAGCAACACTTAACCATGTAAGGGCTCACACTTTATAAATATTCTCTAATTCTAATAGTATATTCCTTCCATCCCATATTATACGATGTTTTAGAGTTGTGCACAAGAATTAAGAAAATAATTGTATAGAATTAAATATAATATCAATTGTCTATAATACCCTTAAATTCTCATAATTGCCATACTTATCTTATACTCTCTCATTTGTAACATTTTCTCATAAGGTGTAATTTTAAAAAAATTATAGTTAATTCTCCTAAATTATATAAAGCGACAAATAATTTAGAAAAAATAAAATAATCTAAAACGTCATATATTATGGGATGATGGGAGTATAAGATTAGAGAATATTTTATATAAAGACTGTTTGTAAATTTGTGTTTTTACATAATCCAATAGGAATCTGTCAACTCTACAATTCGACAGAAAATCAAGGAGTTTTGATTGTGTTAAAATTATCAAATGGATTTTAGCATGGTAAATAATATTACATAATCTGTTAAAAGAATCAAATTTCCTTGATTTTCTCTAATGTTGCAAAAACACTAGTTTAGCACTCAGTATAAAATTGATTCTCATAAGATTATTATTGACCCTTTTGAAGTTAACTTAAGACATTTTTAATATAAAAATATTGACATGATTTTTTTTTTAATTTTTGTCAATACAATAATAAATATTACAAATTAATTATTTTAATATTTATTGTTTCTAAACTTTTAATGAATCATCTCAATTTTAAGTTTGAAAATATTTTAATTTGACTTTTAAAAGTCAATATTAATTTTATAATTTGAAACAAAGATCATATAAGATAATTATTGACTTTCTTTGAAAACATTTTTAAACTTAAAATTGGCATGAATTTTTTTAAAATCTTTGTATATATATTCACTTAAATAATCAGCATATCATAACTCGAATGACTTAACTCTAATAAAAGAAAAAATAAAATTGATATAGCAAAACTCATGTTTACCCGCACTAAATTTGTCCAAGTACCATGTTTAGTTTGGACTTTAGAGCATTTAAGACTTTTAGAATCTAACCTATTTGAATATTTTGTTTATCAAAATAAAATTTATTTTAAATGTAACTTGTTAACTTAAAAATGGGCAAAAAACACTTTTACCCAACTGTGGTTGTAGTGTTTTAAGCAATTAGTCACTGTGCTTTTAAAATATTTAATTAGCCCGCTGAATTTTTTAAAAATGTTCAATCAAGCCATTCCGTCCAATTTGACTAACAGACGTTAAAAAATTGGACCAATTTTCCTACGTGGATTTTGAAAAAAATAAATAAAACAAGTTATTTCCTACGTGGCAAGCCAGTCAGCCAAATTCCTAATATTATTGAGCCACTGCACTTTAAAACAATGCAATTGGCCCAATGTGGTTTTAAAAATATTTTTATGTTTTATTTTCTTTCTTTTTCTTTACCTAAATATTTATAATATGTTTAATATTAATAAAAATTAATATTATAATATTTATAATATGTGAGGTTGCAATTCGGCGAGAGATTCAGGGGTGCAGTGAGTTAAGAAGTCTGGGAAGTGAGCTTTGAACTCTTCAATATTGTTTGAGGTTCTCTTCACCGCCACCATTACTGAATTTGGCACTATTTTCTCCATTTCTTTTCTTTTACTCTCTTCTTTTCTTGGCTGTCGGGTTCTGACGAGCGAGGTTTATAGAGCTTGGTAGATTTTGGTAATCAGGGGCTCAGAGTCAGAGCTAGCTATATTCTTTTGAGGGCAACAAGTGACGTTAGCGGTACAATATGGTTATCCCCATTCCTTCTTCGGAAAAAATAACAAGGCGGGCCGGGTTTTGCACCACCCGCATCTGTTGTTTGTGAGTCTTTCAAATCAATGGATGAAAAATAAAAAGCACAAAAAAATTGGTCATCTGAATGGCGATTTAGGCTCTGAAAGAGAGGATTTCAAGAAAGAAATGAAGGTTCCATTGTCATCTGATTTGGATCCTGATTATGTCGGGGAAGCTAGTTATGGCCTTAGAGAGAACCCCAATAAATCTTGGAAGATTTCGGATTCGAAACATAGTGATTTGAAGAAATTAAATCTCTGTAAATGTGGCAAAGGGTTTCCTTCATTGAGAGCTCTTTCTGGGTTGTTCTGGGCAGATTCTATGGCTTTGGGTAGGCGATTGGTGGTGTTGGATCGATGGATTCCAGGTTTTAATTTTGGCGAGGAAGAAGATGAACAGAAGGGTTTGAGTTTGAATTAATTAGGAAAAAAATTAGGATTCATAATGTTTTAATGAGTTATGTTTGTAATTTGTATTATTTCTTTTTTGTTTAAAAATTTAAAAAAAATGGTCTTATACCGTCAAATATAATCATGTACATGGCAAAATTGATTTTTATTTATTATTTTATTTTAGGATTATTTATTCATTTTGAAGGAGAAAGAAAATAGGAAATGAAAAAATTATTAAAAAATGAATTAAAATATTTATTTTAATTTTATTATTATTTTAATTATTTTTTGCCACATAATTAATGATTTTATTTTATTATTTTTTTTGTGTTGCCATATCAGAAAATAATAATATTTTGATTTTTTTTTCAATACCACATGTGTAATTATTTGATGTCCGTCCAAAAAATTGGACGGAATGACTTGATTGAATATTTTAAAAAAATACAGTGGGCTAATTAAATATTTTTAAAAACATAGTGACTAATTGCTTAAAACACTAGAACCACAGTAGGGGTAAAAGTGTTTTTTGCCCTTAAAATGTAACTTTTAAGTCTTAAATTCACAGCACTATTAAAATAATAATATATTTGACCATTTAAGTTGTCATCCACTTTTAAAATCACCCTTAAAATTTATTTTTCATTAGTTGCGACCTTAAAGTAGCATTTCGTATAAATTCCGTTCTTTTTTCTTAGTTTCACTTTAAACTCGTCCAAATTTTGACCCGACCCATTTTGACACAATCCATTTTGTTAAGGGTATTTATGTATTTACAATTATTAGATATATTCTTAATATTAGAAATTTCAAAAACTAAAAATAGAAATTAAAATACAAAAACTAATAAATGGTAAATAAAAATACTAGTACAATATTTTTAGAAAAAAATTTAAAAAATTAATTTTTTAAAAAATGTGTAATGTTTCATAAAATATAGATTCAAAAATTAAAAATTTTAAATTTTTATTTCTTAATAATTTTTATAAGAATTTACTTTTTTTTTAAAAATAAAAATTTCTAATTTTCTTTTTTGAAAATAAATTTTTTTTATTTACTTTTTTTGAATCTATATTTTATGTTACTTTACTCATTTTTATAAATATAAAAACTTTCTTTTTTTTATAAAAATAAAGTTTTATTTTTTTGAATCTATATTTTATAAAACTTTACTCTTTTTTAAAAAAAATTATTTTCTTTTTCCTGAAAAAATAATTAATTTTTTCAAAACTTTTTATTTTTTTTAAAAGAATTGAAATTGTTTTTATTTAATTTTTAGTTTTTGTTTTAAAAATATCTAATATTACGAATACATATAATAATGGCAAAGATATAAAGTTTTTTTTTTCTGGAAAAAAAGTTTAACATAAAAAATGAAAAAATTCTAGTTTTTTAATTCTGAAAAAAAAGTTTTGCTTTTTTATGTAATTTTTTTCAATCTTCATTTTTTGAAATTTTACTCATTTTATAAAACCTTACACAAATTGATTTTAAAACTTTTTAGTTTTTTTTTTTAGGACATTCAATGTCTGCATCCGGCGCATGTGCCTGGGAACGCAATGGAACAATCAAGGTTGTCATCCATGGGCTGGTACGGATCAGGGACAGGGCCGGTAAAAATAAAAATTTGGACGGATTAATTAAAATGGTAAAAAGAAATTGACACAAATTACTACTTTAAAGATTCAATATAAAAATTAAATATTTAAAACGATTTTAAAAATAAGTGACAATTTAAAAAAATAAAAGTGTCATTCAACAAAAAATAGTGTAAACAAATCTTCACTAACATATCAAAACTAATGTAGACGAGACAATAATCGAAATCCGTGAGTTCTGCATCAATACAAAATAAATTCACGTGGGGTCTGCATCAACAGAAAACAACTGAGTAGATGAGAAAGATCTCTTATCTAGATAACGTGTAATTAAATTTGAGGACTGAAATATATCTTATCTAGATAACGAGTAATTAAATTTGAGGACTGAAATATATCTTATCTAGATAACGCGTTCTAAACAGAAGTTTGGGCGTAGTTGAAGACTCGAAGTCTCAATATATAAAGACTTAATATCATGTTTATAATGTCATCATTTACTAGCTTTTGCAATTTGGGAGTGTGTAATTTGATAAAATTAAATGAAATAATTTTAAATGTTTAAATAATGTGAATGAGCTAAATGAAGTAGAATTCTGAATACTGAATGAAAAAAATTGTTTGATAATTAATATGTCTGAAACATCAGAATAACATATTTTTATTAGTTTACCCCTCTGAAAAATTCAAAATTATTTTAAATTTATTTAATACTACTGAATATAATAGTTAATATTGTAAAAAAAACTAAATATATAATACTTCATTTAGCAATCATTAAGCCAAAAAAATTACGTTTGACCATTCAGTTCAAAAATCTGACCGATTCAGTCATTCAGATAATTTTTATTCAAAATAAACGTACTGAATGATTGACCGATTCATCCATTCAGCTATAAACAAAAATCCCCTTAGTAGGTGAACTCGTACTAGCTACGGATCTATTTGAATGCGTTTGAATTTTATTTAAATATTATAATTATAATTTTTAAAATATGTGTAATATATAGTGTTAATTAATCCATTCATGCACTGACCACAAAATTTATGAATAGTATGAAGGGTCTTAATATTGAATATATATAGATTTTGTGTTGGTGAATATGTATAAATAGTGTGGAAGAAAAGATTCAATTACATAAATTTAGAAATGTGAATGATTGTTTTTTTTATTCAATGTGTATGTGACGCTCTCAAAATAGGTATATCACCCATTCTGAGTCGCCAAATACATGTTACAGAAAACAACTATAACTTCATTATTACAATTGTTGTGCAAAATACGATAACACATATACTGTGAGTTTAAATACAAATATTGTCTAATAGACAGTATTCAAACTCAAAAGGAGTCTTCATTACAATTATTATCACACTATTTTACAAAATAGTGACGACTGCTAAAACAACTGTCTGGGCCCATTACTATACACCCCAACTAGTTCCAACTATATTCTCTCCTCCTGAGAAGAAAAATGAAACAAAAAGAAAAAGGGTGAGCTCAACTAGCTTAGTAAAGAATACTATGATTAAGATAATGAACAACAAATTATCGTTAGCCTTCAACAAATCAGATAAAATATAATGGACAACAAGTTTTAGATCAATATTCGTAGTGGTAGAAGAGTTAAGTAGAGAATGAAATCTACTATCTTCTATGATTTAAAAGTCCATCATCAATATTTTATCCCTGTAATATCAATCAATATACATCTTGAACCAAATATTCATCTTTGCACTACGGGCCAAAGATATTCATTTATATCACCAGTTGGTCATGTTCATCTCAACACCTATCTATCTTTGCACTACGGGCCAAAGATATTCATCAGGTAATCATTCATCTTTGCACTACAGGCCAAAGATATTCATCAAGTATCACAATTTAAGACTGAGGATGATAAAAAATATCTTAAAAAAACGAATTCAGTGAGATAAAAGAACAAAGATTAGAGATTCGTACTTTAGTTCATCCAAGTTTAAAAATACTCCATAATAATCAATTGTGGAGCAAAATTAAAGAATAAAGATCAAAACATGGATACAATCAAAGATAGTAACCATAATAGACAACTTGGACAAAGAAGAGAAAATTTTATTTTTCTGTGAATAGTGCCGTATACGTGAATAGTGCCGTATACGTGAATAGTAATCCTGACACGAAAATATAGAAATTCCACAAGAAAAATCATACTTCGTGAATAGTACTTGTGAATAGTGCCGTATTCGTGAATAGTATCGTATACGTGAATAGTAACCTCGACATAAAAAGGTAAAAATTTCATAATAAAATTTATACCAATATTTCGGCATAATGATATTGAAAGAAAAATATCATTTACGAAGAAAATAACGTCCCTTACATTAAAAAAATAGTACTTCTAACTGAATATCAGATATAACACTGAAGGAAATTTGTACTGAATAGAAACACTCACGATATCTAAATACTCACAAAAATACGCTCGATATTATAGAGAGAGAAAATGTAACGACCCCAAAATTCATATAATTTAATTCTCAACTTTGGTCGTTAGTAACACATCTACCTTCTGATTTTCATCATTATTCGATGTTAAAATGCGGAATAATTTAAACTTTTCTTTCATCTTACTTTAATTCCCTAAATCAAAACATTTATCATTCACATATCTCTGAATCAAGTTTAACTTATGATTCTCTTAATCAGAGTTAATATATATACTTACATATCAAATCAATATCCTTTATGCATCGGACGGTTCAAACTTTAACTTTACAACTCAACATAAAATATACATACATAAAACATTTAATACATCTCATGAGTCTTAATCATGGTTTAATGAAATAGCAACTTTAGCTAAAATATAAATCTTCGTATATTATTTCTGATCCACTTCATTCAAGTAGCACGTAGTGTTATCATCAATCCTTAATCTACAAAAATAGTTATTTGCAAGGTTGAACTCGACATCCCAGCAAAATTTAACAGTTTTCATGCATCACGTAGCACATAATAACATGCTCAACATATATCTCATAAACATTAGACTATCATAACATACATGTTACAGTTCATATAACAAGTATAAAGATTGAGTTCCTTACTCAATCAGCATGCCTTACTCAATCAACGTAGTCATAAGTTGACTTTAACATTTCATACATGCAACATAAATATAACACATCATGTTATTTGCAATAAAGATTTAAAACAGTTAATCATTATGTTCACATAACAAATAGGAACTGAAAGACTTGCCTGACTCGTAGATTACCAATTACCGAAAAACAGCTTAAATGCTTTGCGTACATCCTATAACAGTTCAAAGGTTCATATTCACATGCATTAGTTACACATATAATGAAACCACAATGACTCTTAGTTTTAATTTTTTATAACTTGCGTCTCTTTAAAACTTAACACATATCCTCAGGTGTTTACTCCTCTTCGTATGACACTTATCATTACATAATCCCATTTTGTGTTTCCTTAAACTTCTTTTGAAACCGACATTTAACGTTTATTAAAGTCGTCATAGATTCCATTACCCCATAATAGATGTATTACACTTGTTGACAACGACTAAGTTGTATAACCTCCACCTTATATCTCGTTACACTTCTCTTATAATTGACAATTAAGTCTTCTACCGCGTAATTACATCCTTTTAAACATATATTAGATTAACTAATCAAGTTATCAGTTAAATCGTTCTTTTAACTTATATCTCTCTATAACCCAACATAAACCTTATCATTTATCTTTAACTTTTAAAAATATCACATTTGGTTTCATTACATAACTTACTCAGGTGACAACTAAAATCTCCATATTTTGATATTATATCATACTACAATTTGTTATTATAGTCCACTTTATATTTTAATATCCTTAACATGCATCCTAAATTAACCTAAGTCCGTTACGCATGACTTGCAATTAAGCAGACTTCACTGTCTGTGACTGGCTACTCGTGCGGCCGCGCGAGTAATATATTGGGTAACCGCGCGCCCGCGCAACAACCGCGCTCTAGACAACGCGCCCGCACGATGCCTCAGTTCCAGTTTTTTATAGACGCGAACCAATACTTTGTTATAGGCCAAAAAAATCCCAATTCTACAGAATTTCTCCCAAATTCAACATCAAACACTTTGTCATATTATAATTATACATGCTAAACACCATTCTATATATAAAAACATTATATAAATCTCATTTTGAAGAATCAAAACTATATTTTTCCAAATTTCCTTATTTTTATACTTTTAACGAATTTGATTGCCACGAACTCGTTTCTTAATCAATTGATATGATTTAAACTACACCGCTTTCGTTTCTTAACATATTATCACAATCCAACTTCAATTCACAGATTACAACAAGTATTGACTATGAAATTTTGTACTTTCTAAGTTATATCATATGAACATAAACATTGTTATCTCAATTTTCTCCTACAATCCTAATTTACATGAATTTGATCATCAACATAGGATTATAGATGATAACTAACAAGTTTAACAAGAGTATACACACATAAAACCCATCTTAACCCAATCCAACGAAACTTCCAATTAATAGAAAATAGGTATTGCAAAGAAAATTAAGATAAATTGTACCTTTAATCCTCTTGATTATATGCTAGCACAAAATGGTGAATCTCTCATTCCTCGTGGCCAAATCACAGAGATCATTCTCTCTTAATTTCTCAATCTCAATACTCGTGTTTCCTTCTTCTCTGTATTTCTATGTTATCAAGCCTTAGGCAAAGAAATAGAATGCGTAGAAAATAAACTGGCCTTCCTCACCCCCACGTACATCAGGTCACAACCCAAAGGTTTGCGTCAGTTAAATTAGACCAAAGGCCACAAGGCCTTGATTGGCCACACACCAATTCCCCCATAGTAGATTATTTTAATAATCTTATATTATATAGTTTCCACTTGTCACACTTTAGTTATTTTAAATAACTTATAATAATAATAATCTTATTATAATTATACTTATAATAAATAATTATACATCTAATTTAATTAATAAATTAGAAATATCACTTTATTTAATTTATTTATTTCCCTTAAATTAAACAATTCATTTAATTTAATTATTTTCTTAAATATTAAGCAATTGATTTAATTTAATTATTTTCTTAAATTAAATCTTCCAGATAAAATTATCATTACTCAATTTACTTAACACTAATCAATACAGTTACTAAATTAATTCACCACAATTTCATAAATTATTTATTTGTCTCAATAAATAAATTATTTAAAAATATTTATTTAATTCAATAAATATTTAAACTTAATTACAAAATTCATTTAATTTCTTCCCTGATATATGAATATATATTTCTCTTTATACCCGATCACATATTTCAAAATATATAGCATGTAAGACCCCGAATTTTATGAAATAAAAGTATTCAATTTTTCTTATAATTACTATTCAGTAAATGGTTAAATTGATAAAAGTTTAAAGTTATGAGTGAAATATGATTTTTTTTCAAAATAAGTAAGTGGTTATAAAATAATCATTGTTGTCGGGGAATATTCGTTTGGTCGTAGAATATTCTTTCTGTCGGGGAATATTCGTACGACGGCGCAGCCATTTGTGGGCCCCATAACAGAATAACTGTCGGGTGAAGAAAACGACAAATTTGAGTTTTTACAAATAACGGCGTAGTTGTTACTGTTAACGCTGTTGGAATACCCGGTGGTTAAAATACAGTAATATGCGTTATTGCACAGTAGCACACGGTATTGCACAGTATTTTTGAAATTATTGATTCTTACGTAAGAAGGCACTACTCAATAATTGTTACAGTAATTACTGTTCAATATTTTATTTTATTGATTCAATAATTGCTACGTTGAAATTTTATATTATTATTGTTCAATAATTGTCACTGCACAGTATTTTCTATTATCAGATCAATAATTCATATTATTTGAATAATATTATTAGATAACATTATTGGCAATGTCTAGAAAGTTCTGTCTAAGGAGAGGTTTGGTCATCTAATTGCGCGCCAGTAAGGAGAAATCCTTATTGGAAAGCCCCCTCTTTCCTGGGAACGGCCTGGTTGTCATAAATGTGATTCTGTAATATTATTTGTGAATAATTAATTATTGATTCATATGATAAGGAAATATTTATTTTAAGTGGATATAAATGAGGGATATATTTTTGTGGTTAAAATGAAGGAGTTAATGTTGAGGTTTTTATCAGTATTTTTGTCGGAATGGAGGTATTAAAAATCAAATTAGGGTTTTTGAGATATTTTGCGTGTGTTATAATTTTTAATCCGACCGTTGGATCGTGGTAATATTTGGATATGTTATACATATATAAGTTGAGTATATGTCCACAAATTTTGAACCGTTAAAAATGAATGTATGATTTGTTATGAATTTTACGAGATGAGTGGTTCAGAAATTGTTGAATTTTCGGAGTTTATCATTTTGGTGGAAAATTCTAGAATTGGTGGGCTCCACTTGTGGTTGGTGAAGAAATGTGCTGAATTATATTTCAAATGTGGTGGGTGGGAATAGTAGCAGGTAAAGCCATCAGGTTGCAGGTCAAACCTACCAAAATTTTCCTATAAATAGAGGGCTAAGTTAGAATTGAAAATCACACCAAAAAACATAAGCTTTCTCTCTTTCTCTCTATATATTATGAAGCATATTTTGTGAGTTTTTAGATACTTGGTGAGTTGCTATTCATCAGTGCAAGTTTCCTTCAGCATCATATCCGATATCTAGTCAGAAGTGCTGCTCTTTTGAGGTAAGGGATAGTAAGGGATAGTAAGGGATAGTAAGGGATATTAAGGGATTTTAAGGGTTGTTATGATTTTCAGTTTCGTAATTTTTCTGATCTTCAAAAATTCTGGAAAAATTTGAAATGATATTTTGATGAGTTTTCTTGATTGTGTCCAAAAATGGTGATTTTTGGATGTATAGATTGAGAGTTATGAATTTTATGAGAAAAGACTATTTTAAAAGTAACAGCTTATAATTCCTTGTGGTTAACTCCAAAATTGATGAAATTTTTATTGGGAGTACATGTATATGATAGGAGTATACTCTGTGAATTTCAGAATTTTTAGATAAAAGTAAAATTTTTGATAAATGTCTAAATATTCGGCTATTTTGGCCATATGAAAAATAGTAAATGACTTTTAAAAATTCTGAGAAAAATATATGTTCACTATGGGACTATATTATGCTAAATCCCAGAAAAGAAATATTTTTGGAACTGATTTGGTATTTTTTATGAAAATGGTCTAGTTATGAGTAAATGAATTAAATATGTTTTGTGAGGAAAGAAAATTGAAAAATAGGATTTTATGGCTTGAGAATCCTATATGAGGTATATGCAGATTTTTGATGAGGGTTTTGGCTATTGATGATGAAATCTTAAGAGTTGACATTTTATGATGATTAAATGCATTAATTAGTAAAGTGTAAACAATTTAAATAAATTGTTTATAAGCTTAAGAAATGTTATTCTTTCAATATCATTATACCGAAATATTGGTATTGATTTTATTGTGGAATTTCTACCTTTTTGAGTCGAGGTTACTATTCATGAATTACTATTCACGACAAAATTGGTTTCTTTTTCTAACCAAATTATAGTTGATTTATGAATATTGCTCTTGAAATTAAATCCATGTTTTGACCATATTATTTTTATAATCATATATAACATTTTTATAACCTTGATGTTGAAATTCTCTTTCGCTTGAGTGTAAAGATGGGTAAATTATTGGTATGATCATGACTATGGGTTCTCTTTGGCCAGTAGTGCAAAGTTGAATTGTTGACTGGTATGATCATGACCATTGAATTTATAATTGAATATCTTTAGCTTAAGTGCAAAGGTGAAATGATCAACATGGTTATAATTATTGTTTATATAAATTCTTAAATGATTATATATTCTTTGAGGTATTAATATATTTGGCATGTAGTGCAAATATGAATTGTTGAAGAATATCTTTGGCCTGTAGTGCAAAGATGAATTGTAGATGAATATCTTTGGCCCGTAGTGCAAAGATGACCTATTGTTGAATATCTTTGGCCAGTAATGCAAAGATGAACGGTTGAGGAATATCTTTGGCCTGTAGTGCAAAGATGAATTGTAGATGAATATCTTTGGCCTGTAGTGCAAAGATGGTCTGTTGATGAATATCTTTAGCCCGTAGTGCAAAGATAAACTGTTGTTGAATATCTTTGGTCGTAGTGCAAAGATGGATTTATTAGTATGATTATGAACAGGAACTGTGATTTGGTATAACCATGATCTTTGATGTTTCAGGTAAAGACATGTGATGAAAATATTCTTCGTCCTGGGTGCGAAGAAAAATTTAGAATCACAATTATGATTATGAGTTATTCATATGATTGTGGAAAGGAACTGTTGATTGATGTTACAGGGATAAAACATTGTTGATGAATTTTTAACATGGAGAAGATAATAGACTTTATAGTCTATTTGACTCTTCTAATGGATTGCTCGTTCCGCTGCAACTATGGTTGAAATTTTTATCATTTACCATATGTTCTAAATCTCTGATTTATTATTGATGAAGGCTACTGATAATTTAATTATCTTTAGTCATGATATTCTTTACTGAGCTAGTTGTGCTCACCCTTTTGCTTCACAATTCCTTTCAGGTAATAAGAGTGTAGCTGGGTCGAGCGAGGGTAACGGGGAAATAGAACAGTGGTCTCTAGCTGTGGATGTTCTTCCGAAGCAGTATAGAAAAGTTCATTTAGTAGTTATATTTGGTGAATCCAATAGGGTAAGGTGTACCCAACGTTGGAAGGGTGGTTTGCCACTATCATACAAGATGTCTAACGACGTACAACCTCGTGTCATCATAAGACAGGGATGTGCTCATCCACTTGCTGAGTATATATACGAGCACTACCTATATAATCTTGGTGTTTGTTTAAAGTATAATTCTCAATTAGAGACAGTAGAGATAATGATATGTCAAGAGAAGACTCACCATTGGGAAGAATATGATAGTAATCTTCTCGTTTTTCTTTGGGGTCTATTGGGTCAACCAAGGATAATTCTGTGGCCATATGATATCTATCATAACCTAGACGCGTGGCCTCCCATGTACGAAGGTTTCCTTGAGCACTTCCCAAAGATTCTAATTTCTAAAACAGTTTTTGACTATACCTTTATGTAAGGTGTTATTGTGAGGTGATGTCCACGGTTGGAACATGAGTCACATTTGGTATATAATTGTATCCAAACTCACAGCATATGTGTTGTTGTATTTTGCACGACAATTGTTGTAATAAAGTTGTAGTTGTTTTCTGTACCATGTATTTGACGACTCAGAATGGGTTGGGTGGAATGAACCTATTTTGGGGTCGTTACATAGCACGTATATATACATACTCAAACTCAAAATATCTCATAATAAGAATTATAATTATTAAATTCTTATTTTAATAATTTATAAAAATTCGGGTTGTCACATCCTTCCCACCTTATAAGGATTCCGTTCTCGGAATCACCGAAACCCTACCTTACTAAGATTTTCATCAAATCTCTTCGTTGAATAATTTCGACACATTACCCTAATATAAGTTTTATATTTATTACCACTACAACCATTCTTCATAAATACCTCTTGTAAGTTTTATTTCATAACCTTTACTTATACTCATTTATATACTTGAGTATTACATATTATTTGACCCGTTCATTATCTTTCTCTAAGGATCATTATCATGTACTAGATTCTCAAACTCTCGGGACATTACATTCACCCCTTCTTCTAAAAATTTTGTCCTCAAAATTTTGACTTACTAATATCTGTTCATTCCATTTATCAAAATAGATTTTATGTTAATGTTTATTTATCCATTAGGTTTTACAACCAATTTCTTTCCCTAAGGATCTTTCTAAGATCATCATATTCCTCACCTCTTCTTCTTTTAAGAGTTTCACATTTCTCTTCTTTCTGAAATTTCATTTCTTTCCTGAAATTATTATGTTTTGCATAATTTTCTCATCCTTTCCACTTTCACTTTTTAGAATAATAAGAATCTTCCACAATTGCTCAATAATTGGGAAGTGATATGAATAACATGAATTTAAAAGATTTCAAATCGTGCTGAGGGGTCATAAGACCTTGAACTACGTCCCTAGGTTATCAAGTATCTCGACTTGAACCTTTAACAGTCATTAGACTATACGGACCTTGAACTCATCTCCAGGTTTAATAGTGCATCACCACCATAAACCATCTTTAACAGAATGTTTAGCAATCACATAGACTGAAAACACTCTCTGCAAGTACTCTAGGTGATCAGCCTATCGTACCCCTACGTCGTGCACAACATATTACATCTTAACATCGTAACGACTATATGCGTTACTTTCGGAACCATTGTCTCCGATAACATGTCCCCTTTTATAGGGTTGTTCACCTCAGCTTTTCAACATTTGAATCCGCACCAAAACAATTTGGTTTGGCATAACTTCTCAAGAAACGCTTGAATTTCATGAACATCTTTCAATATTCGTCTAGCTGAACCAAATAACATATACTTCTACAACAATCCGGACATCAATCGAAATATACATATACATACACACACACACACACACATATATATATATATATATATATATATATATATATATATTCTCATATCTTAAAGAAATTTTAAAAATATTTTTATGACGTCATGATACCGCACTGTATTTACAGTCTGTTTGAGGATTCCGTCATTTGGTGATTTTATCATACTACATCATACCATAATGGACTGACGATCCTTAGATCACATCCAACACTAATTAATACTGCATTGATGACTCCATTGTTTTTATTATCTCTGCACCAGGTTCCATAATGCATTAATGATATATATAAAAAAATACATTTTGATATATTTCAAATTATTTTTTTGTCTAGCTGAAGTAATTAGCATAGACATATGAATAACAATATTTTTTTTAAAACTCATTGGTTTCATCCTTTGATCCAATGTTTTACAAGAAAACAGAAGTGCAACATCAACACGAAGTCAATAAATTTCGAAAGTCTAGCATAACTAGTAGATTTAGAATATCCAAGTATCTATCAATTTCAATCTTTACTCCATCAATGCTCTCCATACTATAACTATTTCCTACCCCATATAGTTCATCAAACTTACCACACTTTGGAAATCCAGGAAATTGCCACAATAATATGAGTTTAAGAACTTATCCTAGTCAGACCATAAGCGTCCATTCGCCGAGGGGTTCAAAACATACCATATTATCATGAGTCACGAACTTATCATATGCATTAGTTTTAAGAACTGCACCTAATCCTAATATTATCTGACTAATCTTACTAGTTTCTAACTATCAAACATACACATGAGAAAAGAATCACCTTTTTGCCACATATGCATTAATAGCGTGACACCAACATTCCAATGATTATCAATGTGATAAACTGAACGCAAGCACAAAACCCTCGCCCATACAATGGATTGTACAACTCAGCCATCACATGAGTCCTCAATTGAAATCTCACCTAACGCTATCTTACTCTTAACTTGCTCTTTGCTCTATACGAATTTCTCATATCACATCATCTATAACTCCTCGTGAGTTATCTTGTACTATTTCATAGTACATCATCTTCATACCATCAAGCTATAATTATTCAAACATTACAGACCATCTTTCTCTTATAACTTAAACAGATCACGTCGTGATCTTATTCTATAATCATCTCCCTTAAAATTCTTTTCTTCTCTAATGATTGTTTTGTTTTACGATCCTCTTTCCTTTCCTTTTTCATCATTTACGATTTCATTTATGCTTTTAATCTTACAGACTTTGTCTATTTATCATTATTCGTTATCTTGGCTATTAGAGTTAGGCAACTCCCGTTTCTTATCTTTATGTCTCTTTAAGATTCTTCTCTAAATTTTCTTGTTTATATAACAATTCCTCCTTTAAGAATTTCTAACTTCATTTACATTGCTCAGCATTTTATTCGAGTTCCACATTTTCATCATACGTATCCATTTTCTATACTTGGTACACATCGAGTCTCTAATAGTTTCAATATGGTACGCTGAGTGGTTTTCCACAAACAACCAACAAACTAGGTTTCGAGTTGCTAGTTCGTATATACCTCCGCTCTATGAAGGAATCGTTTAGCCCAGATACCATACATCAACTATTAAAGAGTACAATTATACCATACTCAAATATAACTTTTTATTCTTAACTTCTTCGTCATTCTCTTTTTATAGACATTGTCTATTTATTATCACCTTACATCCTTATTATTGGAGTTGGATAACCCCACATTCATACTCCTTATAACTCTGAGAGATTCTTCTTTGAATCCTCTCACACATGTTTTAATCCCTCCTTTATAAATTTCTTAAATAACTTCTTATTGTTCAAACTCTATTCGAGCGTATTCTTTCATTATCTTCATCTTCTTTCTTTAAGGTTATAACCTACGGTACTCCTACCTAAGGTTTATAACCTACAACTCTGATACCAACTGTAACGACCCCAAAATTTATACAATTTAATTCTCAACTTTGGTAGTTAGTAGCACCTCTACCTTCTGATTTTTCATCATTATTCGATGTTAAACTTTATAAAATGCGGAATAATGTAACCTTTTCTTTCATCTTACTTTAATTCCCTGAATCAAAACCTTTATCATTCACATATCTCTGAATCAAGTTTAACTTATGATTCGCTTCATCAGAGTTAATAAATATACTTACATATCAAATCAATATCCTTTATGCATCGGACGGTTCAAACTTTAACTTTACAACTCAACATAAAATATACATACATAAAACATTTAATACATCTCATGAGTCTTAATCATGGTTTAATGAAATAGCAACTTTAGCTAAAATATAAATCTTCGTATATTATTTCTGATCCACTTCATTCAAGTAGCACGTAGTGTTATCTTCAATCCTTAACCTGCAAAAATGGTTATTTGCAAGGTTGAACTGGACAGCCCAGCAAAATCTAACAGTTTTCATGCATCACGTAGCACATAATAACATGCTCAACATATATCTCATAAACATTAGACTATCATAACATACATGTTACAGTTCATATAACAAGTATAAAGATTGAGTTCCTTACTCAATCATCATGCCTTACTCAATCAACGTAGTCATAAGTTGACTTTAACATTTCATACATGCAACATAAATATAACACATCATGTTATTTGCAATAAAGATTTAAAATAGTTAATCATTATGTTCACATAACAAATAGGAACTGAAAGACTTGCCTGACTCGTAGATTACCAATTATCGAAAAATAGCTTAAATGCTTTGCGTACATCCTATAACAGTTCAAAGGTTCATATTCACATGCATTAGTTACACATATAATGAAACCACAATGACTCTTAGTTTTAATCTTTTATAACTTGCGTCTCTTTAAAACTTAACACATATCCTCAGGTGTTTACTCCTCTTCGTATGACACTTATCATTACATAATCCCATTTTTTGTTTCCTTAAACTTCTTTTGAAATCGATATTTAACGTTCATTAAAGTCGTCATAGATTCCATTACCCCATAATAGATGTATTACACTTGTTGACAACGACTAAGTTGTATAACCTCCACCTTATATCTCGTTACACTTCTCTTATAATTGACAATTAAGTCTTCTACCGCGTAATTACATCCTTTTAAACATATATTAGATTAACTAATCAAGTTATCATTCAAATCGTTCTTTCAACTTATATCTCTCTATAACCCAACATAAACCTTATCATTTATCTTTAACTTTTGAAAACATCACATTTGGTTTCATTACTTAACTTACTCAAGTGACAACTAAAATCTCCATATTTTGATATTATATCATACTACAATTTGTTATTATAGTCCACTTTATGTTTTAATATCCTTAACATGCATGCTAAACTAACCTAAGTTCGTTACGCATGACCTGCAATTAAGCAGACTTCACTGTCTGTGAATGGCTACTCGCGTGGCCGCGTGAGTAATATACTGGGTAACCGCGCGCCTGCGTGACGCAGTGCGCCCGCACCCATAAGCTGCGCGCCCGCGCGACAACCGCGCGCTATACAGTGCGCCCGCACGATGCCTCAGTTCCAATTTTTTACAGACGCGAACCAATACTCTGTTATAGGCCAAAAAAATCCCAATTCTACAAAATTTCTCCCAAATTCAACATCTAACACTTTGTCATATTATAGTTATACATGCTAAACACCATTCTATATACAAAACATTATATAAACCTCATTTTGAAGAATCAAAACTATATTTTTCCAAATTTCCTTATTTTTATACTTTTAACGAATTTGATCGCCACGAACTCGTTTCTTAATCAATTGATATGATTTAAACTACGTCGCTTTCGTTTCTTAACATATTATCACAATCCAACTTCAATTCGCAGATTACAACAATTATTGACCACGAAATTTTGTACTTTCTAAGTCATATCATATGAACATAAACACTGTTATCTCAATTTCCTCCTACAATCCTAATTTAAATGAATTTGATCAAAAACATAGGATTATAGATGATAACTAACAATTTAACAAGAGTATACACACATAAAACCAACATCTTAACCCAATCCAACGAAACTTCCAATTAATAGAAAATAGGTATTGCAAAGAAAATTAAGATAAATTATACCTTTAATCCTTTTGATCATATGCTAGCACAAGATGGTGAATCTCTCATTCCTCTTGGCCAAATCACAGAGATTATTCTCTCACAATTTCTCACTCTCAATACTCGTGTTTCCTTCTTCTCTATATTTCTATGTTATCAAGCCTTAGGCAACGAAATAGAATGCGGAGAAAATAAACTGGCCTCCCTTACCCCCACGTACGTCAGGTCACAACCCAAAGGTTTGCGTCAGTTAAATTAGATCAAAGGCCACAAGGCCTTGTTTGGCCACACACCAATTCCCCCATAGTAGATTATTTTAATAATCTTATATTATATAGTTTCCACTTGTCACACTTTAGTTATTTTAAATAACTTATAATAATAATAATAATCTTATTATAATTATACTTATAATAAATAATTATACATCTAATTTAATTAATAAATTAGAAACATCCTTTTATTTAATTTATTTATTTCCCTTAAATTAAACAATTCATTTAATTTAATTATTTTCTTAAATATTAAGCAATTGATTTAATTTAATTATTTCCTTAAATTAAATCTTCCAGATAAAATTATCATTACTCAATTTACTTAACACTAATCAATACAGTTACTAAATTAATTCACCACAATTTCATAAATTATTTATTTGTCTCAATAAATAAATTATTTAAAAATATTTATTTAATTCAATAATTATTTAAACTTAATTATAAAATTCATTTAATTTCTTTAATAGTTAACTTAACTATTAAACATCACTTCCCCGATATATGAATATATATTTCTCTTTATACCCGATCACATATTTCAAAATATATAGCACGCATATATACATACTCAAACTCAAAATATCTCATAATAAGAATTATAATTATTAAATTCTTATTTTAATAATTTATAAAAATTCGGGTTGTCACAGAAAACTTCAGTTTCTAGTGTGATTTTCAATTCTAACTAAGCACCCTATTTATAAGAAAATGCTAGAACGCCAAAGCAGACTAAATTTAATAAAATAATATTTTCAAAAATTTCTACGCATACCTCCTTGAACAAAATATCAGCACACCACTAGTGGGGCCCACCAAAATTAAAATTTTCCATAACAACCAAAAGTGGGGCCCACTCATGTTTTAAATAAAATTATTTATTTTTAAAACTTCAATAATTCATAATAAATAGCTCTTTTATCATAAAAATACGAATTTTATGTTCATTCCATAGGAAATTTATTTCTCTACAACTTTGTAGAAGAAAGTTTTTCCAAATTTCAAACAGAAAATGACCGAAATCCATATATGGATGATTTTTAATACCTTCATTCTGACAAAATACTGATAAAATACCTCAACATTAAATCATTCATTCATATCCACATAAAATAAATATTTCTTTATCATATAAATCAATAATTAATTATTCACAGATAATATTACAGAATCACAATATTGACAACTAGGTCGTTATCAGGAAAGAGGGAGCTTTCCGATAAGGATTTCTCCTTACTGGCGCGCAATTAGGTGACCAAACTCCTTTCCTAGACAGAACTTCCTTAGACATTGCCAACAATGCTATCTAATAATATTATTCAAATAATATGAATTATTGATCTGATAATGAGAAATACTGTGCATTGACAATTATTAAAACAACAATAATATAAAATATCAACGTAACAATTATTGAATCAATAAAATAAAATATTGAAGAGTAATTACTGTAACAATTATTAAGTAGTGCCTTCTTACGTAAGAATCAATAATTCAAAAATACTGCGTAATACCGTGTGCTACTGTGCAACCACGCGTATTACTGTATTTTAACCACCGAGTATTTCAACAGTGTTAACGGTAACAATTATACCGTTATTTATAAAAACTCAAACATGTTGTTTTCTTCATCCGACCGCTTTTCGTTATGGGGCACACAAATGGTTGCGCCTTCGTACGAATATTCCCTGACAACAAGAATATTCTACGACCAAACGAATATTCCCCGACAACAATGAATATTTTATAACCACTTGCTTATTTTGCAAAATTTGCATATTTTATCCATAACCAAAGCATTATATCAAATTAACACCTTATTATTTAAAATAATAATTAGAGGAAATTCAATTTTATTTATAAAAAGTAGGGGTCTTACAACCTCTCCTCCTTATGAAATTTCATCCTCGAAATTGACGTACGTACCTGGTGTTTCAAAAAGGTGAGGGTACCTCACTTTTCATTTCTGATTCCAACTCCTAGGTCATTTCCTCAATATCATGGTTCCTCCACAAGACTTTGACTTGTGGTATAACCTTTGTGCGTAGGACTTACTCTTTCCTATTCAAGATCTTGACAGATACCTCCTCGTACGTTAAATCTTCGGCTATCTCGTCTGATTCTAACTCAATAATGTGGTTTGGGTCTTTCACATATTTACGAACCACATATATGTGAAAAATATTATGAACACGAGACATGCTTGGAGGTAATGCGAGTCTATAGGCCATATTTCCTATTCGGTCAAGAATTTTAAATGGACCAACAAATCGTGGATTGAGCTTTCCTCTCTTCCCAAATCTTTGTAACTCCCTTCGATGGAGAAATACATAACAATACATGATCCCCAATATTAAATTCTACGTCCTTTCGATGAAGATCTGCATAACTCTTTTGTTGATCATGCGCCATTTGTATACGTTGTCGGATCATTTGGATCTTCTCTGTAGTCATTTGTACCAACTCTGGTCCCAACAACGTTATTTCTCCCACCTCATCCCAACATATTGGAGAGCGACACTTTTATCCATACAATACTTCGAATGGAGCCATGCCTATACTTACTTGATAACTGTTGTTGTAGGAGAATTCCACTAATGGTAGGTACTTATCCTAACTCCCTTTGAAATCTAGGACACAAAGTCTTAATAGATCTTCAAGAGTTTGAATAGTCCTTTCTGATTGCCCGTCCGTTTGAGGATGGTATACCGAACTGAATCGTAAATCCATGCCCATAACTTTTTGCAAGCTAACCCAAAATCGTGAAGTGAATCTTGGATCATGACCCGAAACTATATATACTGACATGCCATGCAATCTCACAATTTTATTCACGTACATACGAGAAAGACGTTCAAGAGAATAAATCTCCTGTATAGGCAAGAAATGAGCAGACTTGGTTAATTTATCAACAATAACCCAAATCGCATCTATGCCTTAAGAAACCTTGGAAAGACCCGTAACGAAATCTATGGTAATGTGTTCCCACTTCCATTTCAAAATCTTAAGTGGTTGCAATGGACCCTTTGGTACTTGATGCTCTGCCTTTACACGTTGACAAGTTAAACACCTCGAGATAAACTCCACGATCTCTCTCTTCATATTACTCTACCAAAATGTATGTCGAAAATCATGATACATTTTGGTACTCCCAGGATGGACTGCAAACGATGTGTTGTGTTCCTCTATCATGATTCTATGCTTCAAGTCAGAATCGTTAGGAACACAAAGTCTGGAATTGACTCGAAGTATTCCTTCTTCGTCGATTCTTGCTTCTGGAATAATACCTTCTTGCACTTTTTTCTTCATACGCATCAGCTCCAGGTCCGTAGTTTGAGCAGATTTAACTTTATCAATTAAAGTCAGTTCTACTCGTATGTTTGATATCATCACGTGGGTAGTTGGAGCCTTTACCTCTATCTCCATCCTTTGCAACAAAATGGGCCTTTATGTTAACATCGCACTCGTACCCGCATATGATCTTCTACTTAATGAGTTAGCTACCACGTTTGCTTTTCCAAGAAGATATTAGATGGTATGATCGTAATCTTTAAATAGCTCGAGCCAACGTCGTTGCCGCATGTTGAGTTCCTTTTGGGTAAAAAAATATTTGAGGCTTTTATGATCTGTATAGATATCCACTTTCTCCCCATACATGTAGTGTCTCCAAATCTTCAATGCGAAAACGATTGCTGCCAACAACAGATAATGAGTAGGATAATTCCTCTCATATTCTTTGAGTTGTCGCGAGGCATAGGCTATGACTTTTCCATATTGCATGAGAACACATCTTAACCCTTTGCCTAAAGTATTGCTATAGATAACAAATCCATTTGAACCAGATGGTATTGTCAGAACAGGTGCCGAAATGAGTCTCCTCTTGAGCTCTTGGAAACTCTTATTGCATTCCTCGCTCCATACGAATTTTGTATCTTTTCGAATAAGCTGAGTTAACAGAGTAGCGATGCGAGAAAACCCTTCCACGAATCTCCGATAATAACCAGCTAAGCCTATAAAGCTACGTACTTCGGTCATCGACTTCGGTTGCTCCCAACTTTGTATTGCTTCAATCTTCGCTAGGTCAACAGATACTCTATGTTTTGACATCACGTGTGTGACGCCCCCAAAATAGGTATACATCACCCATCTTGGGTCGCCAAATACATGGTACATTATACAAATAAAAACTTAATTATACAACAAGAGCTGAGAGTTTTTACACGAATATTGTCTAATAGACAATATCCAAACTCAAATTCAATCCTTATTACATTTATTATCACACTAAATAGTGAGGATTACTAAAACAACCATCTAGGATCATCACTCCGTTCCCCGACAAGTCCCGTCTATGTTCTCATTTCTTGAAGAGAATAATGAAAGCAAAAGGGTGAGCTCAACTAGCCGAGTAAGAAATATTATGACTAAGATAATGCAGAATAAGTTATCGTTAGCCTTCAACAATGTTAAACTGATAGAATATAATAGAAAACAAGTTTAACTGCAGTGGAACAAGCAATCCATTAGAAGAGTCAAGTAGAGTATGATATCTACTATCTTCTATGATTTAAAAAGGTTTTCATCAACTTTATCGCTGAGACTCAGCTTAATAAATAAACCACATCATCGAATCATCCCTGCACTACGGGCCAATGATATTCATTTAATCATCAATGGTCATGATTATACCGAATAATCCCTGGTCATAATCATAGCGACCACTGTCCCTCAATGCACTATAGGCTAATGAGGACTTTTACCACATCATTTGTAACATTACGGGTCATGATTATACCGAATGATCCCTGGTCATAATCATACTAATCAACAGTCCATCTATGCACGTAAGCCAAAGATGACTTTCATCATAATATAAGCATGAGGTTGATGACAATGATATAATAATTCAATTAAATGAAAGCAAATGATAAATTTTAAAGATTTATAATTTAATTTTTCCAGAATTTAATAATGTCCAAATTATCAACATGATACTGCTTTGTGGAGTAAAAATCAAGAATAATATCTATGTATCAAAAATAGTTTGGACAGAAAAGAAATAATTTTTTTGGTGAATAGTATCCTGTGAATAGTACTTTGGGAATAGTACGCTGTGAATAGTACCCCAACATGAAAAGTGTCCCGAATGAATAATATTTTAGTGAATAGTAACTAGGTGAATAGTAATATGTGAATAGTAACTCATGAATAGTACCCCAACATGAAAAGTACCTCGAATATTTGAGTGAATAATATTCTAGTAAATAGTAACTGGGTGAATAGTAACCCATGAATAGTATTCTGGTAAAAAAATTGATATTTAATAAGAAAGTTCAGATCAATATTCCAACGAAAAGATACTGGATGAAGCGCAAAACTCAAGGATATTCCACTAATTTCAAAAATTATAGAACGAATACTTACCATAGTAAGTTTAGATTTAAGAATATAAAAAGAAATAACATACGAAACTGTAAATGGATTTTCACTTGTCATACGGTACGTAATCTGCGTAGACAGGTTATTTCGACATATTAAAGGATGAATACGAAAAAAGTAGTATTCCTTATGAATACGAAAGAAATAATATCCCTTACCTTAAGACTGGATACTGTAATAGTGAAGTGGAAGAATACTCTTCTTCTTGCTCTCTATAGTTTCTCTCTCTATAGTTTCTCTTGTGAGTCTCAGTGAATTGGTGAGAATGAAAGAAGAATTAAGCTTCTATTTATAGGAGAAATGACTAAATAGTAACTAATTCACTAACAGTCCAGATTGATTTACTATTAGAACCACAACCGACGGTCCTGATTGATTACTATTAAAACTACAACCGACGGTCCAGATCGATTTACTTTTAAAACTACCACCGACGGTCCATATTGATTTACTTTTAAAACCACGACCGATGGTCCAGATTGATTTACTATTAAAATCACGACCGACGGTCCAGATTGATATACTATTAAAACCACCACCGACGGTCCATATTGATTTACTATTAAAACCACCATCGACAGTCCAGATTGATTTACTATTAAAACTACCACCAATGGTACAGATTGATTTACTATTAAAACCACCACCAATGGTCCAGATTGATTTAACTTATTACACTTTAGTACTCCTAAAGTTTTCCAAGTTTGCATTATTTCCCTCTAACTTTTGTAATTCACTTATCTTCAATAAATACATTCTTAATACTTCAACAATTATTCATCATTAATATTATAACTCACAATATTTAACAATCAGATCATTCTCAGGAAAGAGTGGGCTTTTTGATAAGGATTTCTCCCCATTGGCGCACAATTAGGTGACCAAACCTCTCCTCGACAGAACTTTTTAGACATCGTCAATATTACAAATAATAATATGAATAACTTTGTTGTCTCAATTATTGATTTAATAATATAAAATATTATGCAGATGATACTGTGACAATAATTGAATTAAATAACGTGAGATACTATGCAATAATTACTGTAGCAATAATTGAGTAAACTGAGTGGCTTCTTACGTAAGCATCAATAATCAATACCGTGTGCTACTATGCAACCACTCATATTACTGTACTTTTACCACCGGGTAGTTCAACAGTTTAACGGTAAAACTTTCGCCATTATTTTTATAAAAAGTTATTTCTGTCGTTTTCTAACTCCGATAGTACTTTCGTTGTGGGTCCACCAATGATTGTGTCGTCGTACGAATATTCCCCGACAAAAAGAATATTCCCCGACCAAATGAATATTTTATGACAACTTGCTTACTTTGCAAAAAATTTCACATATTGATGAGTGGAATTTATACCCACAAATCAGATACTTTATGACTTAAATAGTTGCCTGTTCTCGTAGATTTTGTATGATTTTATATGATTATAGTGTTATTGTGCTTAATCGACTTATTGCAGGGCTTATAAGGTGTTTTATAGCTTTCAGGGATAAAATGGGCATTTTACGCATAGCCGCGTCGTGGCGCCAATGCCTAGCCTGTTGGCCGCGCCGTAGCGCCACCTCTATGTCCCTGCTGACATCACCTCGTGCCGCATCGCCACTCATCTTGTGTTGGCTCGCGCCGCAGTGCGAGCTTCAATTTTTCCAATCTAACCTCGTGCCGCAGCGCCACTCATAGGCTTAATGCCCGCGCCGTGGCGCCACCTTCGGTGCCCATACAGTGAGCAAGTGATTTTGACCTAGCAAAAGGAGGGAGGCTTATATAATACAGAGACACCTCTGCATCATAGATCATATAACATATCTCATAATAGATCTGATAACCTATATGATATAAGACCTTATAATAGTTAGTTTTAGCTTAGATTAGTCTTCTTCTGTAATTTCTTTCTCTTAGATTCTCTGTAAATATAGATTAGGTAGATTAGGAAGAAGTATGGCATATCCTTGGAGCGACACGAGCAGTGAGCGACACGGATTGGAAAGCTTGATTTGAGCAGAATGCGTGGTGATGGAAGGGCTTTGACAGAGTTTCCTCTTATCCATTTGTTTTCTCTTATTTTGTAATCTATAATTGTTGTCTTTACTGCTACTTATATTTGGTTTAATAATCATGAACTGAATATTTACTCTAAGGTTATAATGGAACCCTTTGTTATTTAAAGTGACTGTCTTATCTCTTTGGTTGGCACTATATGATTTGGTTTAATATATTTGTGCTTTTTGATTCTCGCTACGACATTAGTGATGATGTTGGTAATTTACATGATATCGACAGAAGGATTGTATATTTACACCTAAATATATTGGCATGTGATTATGGGTCTCGACTGCATAAGTTGTGCGTTGAATAGACATATCTCTGTGCGCCACGTGCGACCTTATTGAGAACTTATGCTTAATTCCTTGTTATGATTAATTCGCACAAGCATATGTAGGATTGCATCTAGCTTTGACGTTCTTTTCTGTTCTATTCTCTTTTGGGTGGATCTGGAGAGGATATATTTATGCATACCTCGACAGAGGTGCATAGGCACCTATGTGTTCTCGGTCGACAAATTGTCGTGACCATATAGACCAAAGAGAGAAGGGTAGCAAGTTTGATGAAACATAGCACGCCAGGTGTTTGATAGAATGCCTGTGTGGGGTGAAGTTGTGACCTTAGCTTGTAATTCCTTAGATTACCTTTCATTATCCATTTACTTGCTTTGTTAATTAGTTAACTAGTTTAATCACACTTCCATTCATTGCTGTTCGGATAAGACTTTAGCGATACATAGTCGGTAGTCGATAAATATTAGTCATAGTTCCTCGTGGGTACGACACACTTCTTATCACTGTATTACTTGTTAGACCGCGTATACTTGTGCGTGTTTAGTGATCGGTTTTTTGACCAACACATATCACCCTTAACTTTAACCCTTTATCAATTTAACCATTTAATAAATAAAATAATAATTACAAGAAAATTGAATACTTTTATTTCATAAAATTCGGGATCTTACAATCTCCACTCCTTATGAAATTTTGCCCTCAAAATTTACGTACGTACCTGGTATGCCGAAGAGGTGAGGATACCTTACTTTCATTTCCAATTCTAACTCCTAGGTCATTTCCTCAATAGCATAGTTCTTCCACAAAACTTTAACTTTTGGTATAACCTTTGTGCGTAGGACATGCTCCTTCCTACCCAAAATCTCGACTGGTACCTCCTCGTACGTTAAATCTTCGGCTATCTCGTCCGGTTCTAATTCAATAATGTGGTTCGGGTTTTTCACATATTTACGTAACATCGATATGTGAAAAACGTTATGAACACGCTACATACTTGGCGGTAAAGTGAGTTTATAGGCCACAGTTCCTACTCGATCGAGTATTTTAAATGGGCCAATTAAATCGAGGGAGATTTCCTCTCTTCATCGACTCTTACTTCTAGAATAACGTCTTCTTAAACCTTCTTTTTCACATTTATCAACTCTGAGTTTGTAGCTTGAGCGGCTTTAATTTATCAATTAAAGTCAATTTTAATCGTATATTCGCTATCTTCATGTAGGTTCTTGGAGTCTTTAACTCTATCTCTATCTTTTGTAAGTCGTACGAAATGGGTCTTTGTGTTAATAATATCACACTCGTAAACGCATACGATCTTCCACTTAACGCGTCAGCTACCACGTTCGGTTTTCTAGAATGGTAATGAATGGTATGATCGTAATCTTTCAACAGCTCGAGCCAATGTCTTCGGCGTATGTTACGTTCGTTTTAGTTGAAGAAATATTTGAGGGTTTTAGAAATGGGTTTTGTACGGGGGTCAATACAAAATTCGATTTCACGCTCTAGGGGTAGGCTAGGAAGTTCTTCGGGGAATACGTCAGGAAATTTAGTAACAATAGGAATATCATTCAAATATGACGTATTTTTGTTTAAATCTGTGATATGAGCTAAGAAAGCTTGACATCCATTTTTCAATAAATGAATAGATTTATGGCTTGATATGACAGTGATTGACTTTAGTGGTTTGGTTACTTGAATTCGCATAACAGGTTGGTTAAGAATATGAAAGCTAACAACCTTACGAAAACAATCAATTTTAGCATGACGAGTGGTTAGCCAGTCGATTCCTAAAATCACATCAAATGAAAGTATTTTCAAAGAGATAAGATCGACAGGTAACGTGCGGTCATCGATTTGAATCAAACAAGACTTATAAATAGTGGAGGTAACGAAGGTTTCTCCCAACGGAGTTTCAACAGATAAGTTAAAGTCTAATTTCTCCAGAGTTAAATTTAAACATTGAGCGCAAGTAGGAGAAATAAAAGAGTGGGTAGAACCAGTATCTAATAAGGTATAGACTTTGCAAGAGTTTATGATTAACTTACCCGTGATAACTTTGTTCGGGTTCCTCAACAAACACTTTCACTTAAACTACCAGCTTTTGAATTTTTTGGGACATCCTTTGGCATCACCATCCCAGCTGGACTTGACTTCACTACACGACAAAATCAAGCTAGGTGACCTTCTTTTTCGTAATTGAAACACGCTTTGGGTTGCTGCGTACAGTTTGACCAGATGTGTCCCTCCTGTCCGCATTTGAAACATATAACCGGTGGTCGTTCTCCTTCCTTGGAAACGGGTGCTGGTGTTGCTATCTTTCCATCATTATTGAACCTTTTCTTCTTGAAGTTGTTCTCACATAGTTCACCTTTCCTATTATCTTGGCCATAATTACCACCGAAGTGTTTACCATTTCTGGCATGATAATTTCCTCCACGATGGTTATCATTGTTCCGATGGCCGTTGCCACCGGTACGATTATTATCGTGTTGTTGGTCGTTACCTTTTGGTTGGGCTGATTCATTATTGCGCTCCAATAACTGAGCTCTATTTACAACATCTGAATATAAACACAGTTTGTAAGAAATTAGGTATTGACGTATCTCGGGTTTCAAACCTCTTAGAAACATCCGCGTCATTCTCTCCTCATTATAAACTAAGTGGGGCACAAACCGGGACATCTCAGCAAACTTAGCTTCATACTGTGACACGGTCATATTATTTTGCTCTAGCTTGATGAACTTCACCTCTTTTATGTGACGAATACTTTTGGAAAAGTACTTGTCGTTGAACAGCTCTTGGAACTTCTCCCAAGACATTTTGAGTGCGGCAGGCTGAGTACGCTTTACTAATTCCCACCAGTAATATGCCTCTCCTCTCAACATGAAGGTGGCAAAGGGAACCTTTTGCTCCTCAGAGCATCCCAAGATTTCAAATATCTTGGTGATCTGCTTTATCCACGTCTCCGCCTTAAGTGGTTCTGGCTTTCCCAAAAACTCCGATGGTCCCAACTCCTTGAATTGCTTAGTGGTGACCATCTAAGAGTTGCTAGTGTTTCCACCTGTATTTTGAACACGAGCCGCTCTTGCCTGATGTTGCATGAATTGCATAAAGCCTCTGAACATCCCATCGTTCATCATTTGATCGGTGTTGTTGTTTACCTGAGGATTATTGTCTTCCTGATGCATATTATACTGATTATTGATCTTCAGTGACTCAACGGTCTCATGTGGTTCATTGCTTATCTCAACATTGTCAGATGTCATTCTCAAACACTGTCACAAAATAAGGGTTAATTAAAAAAATTGACATGCCACATATTATCCCTATATTCTGACCAACTAATTAAATAACACATAAGCTTAGGTAGGTCATACTAGCGAAGGAATTACTCGTCTCTCCCCTCCTAGTTCTAGTCTCACATCTCAGCCATGGATCATATCCCTAAGCTTTGATACCAACTGTGATGCCCCCAAAATAGGTATACATCACCCATCTTGGGTCACCAAATACATGGTAAAAAATACAAATACAAACTTAATTATACAACAAGAGCTGAGAGTTTTTACACGAATATTGTCTCATAGACAATATCCAAACTAATATTCAATCCTTATTACATTTATTATCACACTAAATAGTGAGGATTACTAAAACAGCCATCTAGGATCATCACTCCGTTCCCCGACTAGTCCCGTCTATGTTCTCATTTTCTGAAGAGAATAATGAAAGCAAAAAGGTGAGCTCAACTAGCCCAGTAAGAAATATTATGACTAAGATAATGCAGAATAAGTTATCGTAAGCCTTCAACAATGTTAAACTGATAGAATATAATAGACAACAAGTTTAACTGCAGCGGAATAAGCAATCCATTAGAAGAGTCAAGTAGAGCATGATATCTACTATCTTCTATGATTTAAAAAGGTTTTCATCAACTTTATCGCTGAGACTCAGCTTAATAAATAAACCACATCATCGAATCATCCCTGCACTACGAGCCAAGGATATTCATGTAATCATCAATGGTCATGATTATACCGAATAATCCCTGGTCATAATCATACCAACCACTGTCCCTCAATGCACTACAGGCCAATGAGGACTTTTACCACATCATTTGTAATATTACGGGTCATGATTATACCGAATGATCCTTGATCATAATCATACTAATCAACAGTCCATCTATGCACGTAAGCCAAAGATGACTTTCATCACAATATAACCATGAAGATGATGACAATGATATAAGAATTTAATTAAATAAAAGCAAAGGATAAATTTTAAAGATTTATAATATAATTTATCCAGAATTCAATAATGTCCAAATTGTCAACATGATACTACTTTGTGGAGTAAAATTCAAGAATAATATCCACGTATCAAAAATAATTTGGACAGAAAAGAAATAAATTTTTTGGTGAATAGTACCCTGTGAATAGTACTTCGGGAATAGTACCCTGTGAATAGTACCCCGACATAAAAGGTGTCCCGAATAAATAATATTTGAGTGAATATTAACTGGGTGAATAGTAACCTATGAATAGTAACTCGTGAATAGTACCCCAGTATAAAAAGTGTCTCGAATACTCGAGTGAGTAATATTCTAGTGAATAGTAACTGGGTAAATAGTAACCCATGAATAGTACTCTGGTGAAAATATAGATATTTAATAAGAAAGTTCAGATCAATATTCCAACGAAACGATATTGGATGAAGCGCAAAACTCAAGGATATTCCACTAATTTCAAGGATTATAGAAGCAATACTTATCATAGTAAATTTAGATTTAAGAATATGAAAAGAAATAACATACGAAACTGCAAATGGATTTTCACATGTCATACGGTGCGTAATCCGCGTAGACATGTTATTTCGACATATTAAAGGATGAATACGAAAAAAATAGTATTCCTTATGAATACGAAAGAAATAATACCCCTTACCTTAGTAGAAGACTGGATACTGCAATAGTGAAGTAGAAGAATACTCTTCTTTTTGCTCTCTATAGTTTCTCTCTCTATAGTTTCTCTTGTGAGTCTCAGTGAATTGGTGAGAATGAAAGAAGAATTAAGCTTCTATTTATAGGAGACATGACTAAATAGTAACTAATTCACGAACGGTCCAGATTGATTTACTATTAGAACAGACGGTCCAGATTGATTACTATTAAAATCACAACCGATGGTCCAGGTTGATTTACTTTTAAAACTACCACCGACGGTCTAGATTGATTTACTTTTAAAACCACCATCGACGGTCCAGATTGATTTACTATTAAAACCACCACTGACGGTCCAGATTGATTTACTATTAAAACCACCATCGACGATCCAGATTGATTTACTATTAAAACCACCACCAATGGTCCAAATTGATTTACTATTAAAACCACCACCAATGGTCCAAATTGATTTAACTTATTACACTTTAGTACCCCTAAAGTTTTCTAAGTTTGCATTATTTCCCTCTAACTTTTGTAATTCACTTATCTTCAATAAACATATTTTTAATACTTCAACAATTATTCATCATTATTATTATAACTTACAATATTTAACAACCAAATCATTCTCAAGAAAGAGTGGGCTTTTCGATAAGGATTTTCCCTATTGGCGCGCAATTAGGTGACCAAACCTCTTCTCGATAGAACTTTCTAGACATCGTCAATATTGCAAATAATAATATGAATAACTTTGTTGTCTCAATTATTGATTTAATAATATAAAATATTATATGCAGATGATACTGTGACAATAATTGAATCAAATAACGTGAGATACTATGCAACAATTACTGTAGCAATAATTGAGTAAACTGAGTAGCTTCTTACGTAAGCATCAATAATTAATACCGTGTGCTACTATGCAACCACTCGTATTACTGTACTTTTTCCACCGGGTAGTTCAACAATTTAACGGTAAAACTTTTGTCATTATTTTTGTAAAATGTTATTTCTGTCGTTTTTTAACTCCGACAGTACTTCTATTGCGGGTCCACCAATGATTGTGTCGTCGTACGAATATTCTCTGACAAAAAGAATATTCCTCGACCAAACGAATATTTTATGACAATTTGCTTACTTTGCAAAAAATTTCACATATCACCCTTAACTTTAACCCTTTATCAATTTAACCATTTAATAAATAAAATAATAATTATAAGAAAATTGAATACTTTTATTTCATAAAATTCGGGGTCTTACAACGTGCCCAAGGAATGCTACTTCCTCAAGCCAGAACTCGCATTTCTTCAGCTTGACTTATAACTTATTTTCACGAAGCCTTTGAAGTACCAGCTTCAAATGGTGCTCATTATCTTCACGGCTTTTGGAATAGATGAGGATGTCATCAATAAAGACAACAACAAACTGATCCAAATATTCTTTGAACACACGGTTCATCATATCCATGAAAGTCGCAGGAGCATTAGTCAATCCAAAAGACATGACTAAGAATTCATAATGCCCATTCCGAGTTCTGAAGGCAGTCTTTGGAATATCCTCAGTTTTAATATTCAGCTGATGATATCCAGAACAAAGATCAATTTTTGAAAAGAATTATGCTCCTTGCAACTGGTCAAACATTTCATCAATGCGAGGTAGCGGATACCTATTCTTGATGGTGACATGGTTCAATTCCCGGTAGTCAATACAAAGTTGCATACTCCCATCTTTCTTCTTTACGAATAAAATAGGAGCACCCCAAAGAGATGTACTCGGATGAATGAAATCTATGTCTAACAACTCCTGTAGTTGGACCTTTAACTCGTGAAGTTCAATAAAAGCCATTCGATATAGGGTTTTAGAAATGGGTTTTGTACCAGGTTCAAGGTCAATAAATAATTCAACTTCACATTCTGGGGGTAGACCGGGAAGTTCTTCATGAAATGTGCTATGAAATTCACTAACAACAGAAATATTATTCAACTCTGACATATTTTTGTTCAAGTCCATGACATGGGCTAATAAAGCTTGACATCTATTTTTTAATAAACGAATGGCTTTATGGCTTTATATGACAGTGATTGACTTTAGTGGTTTGGTTGCTTGAATTCGTATAATAGGCTGGTTAGGAATATGAAAACTAACAACCTTACGAAAATAATCAATTTTAGCATGATGAGTGGTTGACCAATCAATCTCTAAAATCATATCAAATGCAAGTATTTTTAACGAAATAAGATCGGCAGGTAATGTGATGGTTCCAACTTGAATTAAGCAAGATTTATAAATAATAAATGTAATGAAAGTTTCTCCTAACAGAGTCTCAATAGATAAGTCAAAGTCTAATTTCTCCAGAGTTAAGTTCAAACGTTGAGCACAAGCAGGAGAGATAAAAGAATGGGTAGAACCAGTATCTAATAAGGTATAAACTTCACAAGAGTTTATGATTAGCTTACCCGTGATCACCTTGTTCGGGTTCCTCGCATTTTGGGCAGTCACGAGAAACGCTCTTCTAGGAACCACCGACTTTGACTTGTCCATAACAGCCATTGGAGTCACCATTCCCGCTGGACTTGGTTTCGCTACAAGACAATCTCTAGTTATATGACCTTCTTTTGCACAGTTATAACACACCTTGGATTGTTGTGGGCAGTTTGGGTTGATGTGTCCCTCTTTCCCGCATTTATAACATACAACCGATGGTCGTTCTCCTCCCCTAGAAATAGTTGATGCTGGTGCTGACGTCTTCACGTTGTCATTGTTGTACCTTCTCTTTTTGAAATCTCCCCCTGACTCGCTTCTTCTACTATCATGGCCACGATTACCACTAGAGTGGCTACCGCTTTTGTCTAGATATTTTCCTCCCCGTTGGTTGTCATTACTCTGATGACTGCTGCCACCGGTATGACCCTGGTTGTGGTCCCTCAGTTGAACATACTCATTATCTCGCTTTAATAATTGAGTCATGTTCACAACATCTGAATATAGAGAAAATTTGTGAGAGCTAAGATATTGCAAAATTTAGGGTTTCAGACCTCTCAGAAACATCTGCGCCATATGTTCCTCATTCTCTACCAAATGAGGTGCAAACCTGGATAACTCTGCGAACTTAGCCTCGTACTGGGACACAGTCATGTTGTTCTGTTCTAGTCTAATAAACTCTACCTCTTTCATATGACGAATACTTTTAGAAAAGTACTTGTCATTACAAAGTTTTTGAAACGTTTCCCAAGACATATTGAGTGCGGCAGGCTGGGTACGCTTCACAGATTCCCACCAATAATTTGCCTCACCACGAAACATAAAGGTGGCGAATGAAACCTTCTGTTCCTCCATGCATTCCAAGACATCAAATATCTTGATAATTTTCTTAACCCACGTTTCTGCCTTGATCGGATCTGGTTTTATCAAAAATTCTGGTGGTCCCAACTCTTTGAACTACTTGGCTGTGACAAGCCGCGCGTTGCCATTGTTTCTACCTGTATTTTGTACACGAGTCTCCCTTGTCTGATTTTGTCTATACATCCCATCATTCATCGCTTGATAAGTGGTGTTGTTTACAGGAGGAACATTGTCGTCCTGTTGCACGTTCTCCTGGTTGGTGATTAAAGGTGTCTCCACGGTCTCATTCACTCCATTGTTAACATTTTCAGTTGCCATTCTCAAATACTGCCATATAACAAGGGATAATTAAAGAAATTGACATACCACATAATACCCCTATATTATGACCGATCAACAAATAAGCTTAGGTAGGACACACTAACGAAGGATTTACTCATCTCTCCCCTCATAGTTCTATTCCCCGATCTCCGCCAGAGACCATATCCCTAAGCTCTGATACCAACTGTGATGCCCTCAAAATAAGTATACATCACCCATTCTGAGTAGCCAAATACATGGTAAAAAAAATAACTACAACTTCGTTATTACAATTGTCGTGTAAATTACGGCAACACATATACTGTGAGTTTAAATACAAATATTGTCTAATAGACAGTATTCAAACTCAAAAGGAGTCCTTATTATAATTATTATCACATTATTTTACAAAATAGTGAGTACTGCTAAAACAACTGTCTTGACCCATCACTCCATACCCCGACTAGTTTTCGCTATATTCTCGCCTCCTGAGAAGAAAAATGGAACAAAAAGGAAAAGGGTGAGCTCAACTAGCCCAATAAAGAATACTATGACTAAGATAATGAACAATAAATTATCGCTAGCCTTCAACAAATCAGATAAAATATAATGGACAACAAGTTTTAGATCAATATTCGCAGTAGAAATAACAATTCATTAGAAGAGTTAAGTAGAGAATGAAATCTTCTATCTTCTATGATTTAAAAGTCCATCATCAATATTATATCCCTGTAACATCAATCAATATACATCTTGAACTAAATATTCATCTTTGCACTATGGGCCGAAGATATTCATTTGTATCACCAGTTGGTCATGTTCATCTCAACACCTGTCCATCTTTGCACTACGGGCCAAAGATATTCATCAGGTAATCATTCATCTGTGCGCTACAGGCCAAAGATATTCATCAAGTATCACAATTTAAGACTGAGGATGGTGAAAAATATTTTAAAGAAATGAATCTAGTGAGATAAAAGGACAAAGATTAGAGATTCGTACTTTAGTTAATCCAAGTTCAAAAATACTCCATAATAATCAATTGTGGAGCAAATTCACGAATGAAGATAAAAATATAGATACAATCAAAGATAGTAACTCTAATAGACAACTTGGACAAAGGAGAGAAAGTTTTATTTTTCTGTGAATAGTGCCATATACGTGAATAGTGCCGTATACGTGAATAGTAACTCCGACATGAAAAGGTAGAAATTCCACATAAAAAATTATACTTCGTGAATAGTACCGTATTCATAAATAGTACCGTATATGTGAATAGTATCGTATACGTGAATAGTAAACTCGACATAAAAAGGTAAAAATTTCATAATAAAATTCATACCAATATTTCGGCATAATGATATTGAAAGAAAAATATCATTTATGAAGAAAATAACATCCCTTACCTCAAAAGAATAATACTTCTGACTGAATATCGGATATAACACTAAAGAAAACTTGCACTGAATAGAAACACTCAAGATATCTAAGTACTCACAAAAATATGCTCGATATTATAGAGAGAGAAAACTTCATTTTCTAGTGTAATTTTGAATTCTAACTAAGCACCTTATTTATAGGAAAATGCTAGAACGCCAAAGTTGATTAAATTTAATAAAAAAAATATTTTCAAAAATTTCTACGCACACCTCCTTTACCAAAATATCAGCACACCACTAATGGGGCCCACAAAAATCAAAATTTTTCACAACAACCAAAAGTGAGGCCCACCCATGTTTTTAATAAAAATATTTATTCCCGAAACTTCAATAATTCATAATAAATAGCCCTTTTATCAGAAAAATATGAATTTTATGTCCATTCCATACGAAATTTATTTCTCTACAACTTTGTAGAAGAAAGTTTTTCCAAATTCGAAATAGAAAATGACTGAAATCCACATACGAATGATTTTTAATACCTTCACTAACAAAATACTAATAAAATACCGCAACATTAAAACCTTCATTCATATCCACATAAAATAAATATTTTCTTATCATATAAATCAATAATTAATTATTCACAAATAATATTACAGAATCACAATACTGATAACCAGGTCGTTCCCAGGAAAGAAGGGGCTTTCCGATAAGGATTTCTCCTTACTGGCGCGCAATTAGGTGACCAAACCCCTTTCCTAGACAGAACTTCTTTAGACATTTCCAACAATACTATCTAATAATATTATTCAAATAATATGAATTATTAATCTGATAATGAAAAATGCTGTGCATTTACAATTACTGAAATAACAATAATATAAAATATCAACGTAGCAATTATTGAATCAATAAAATAAAATATTGAACAGTAATTACTGTAACAATTATTGAGTAGTGCCTTCTTACGTAAGAATCAATAATTCAAAAATACCGTGCAATACCGTGTGCTACTGTGCAACCACGCGTATTACTGTATTTTAACCACCGAGTATTCCAATAGTGTTAACGGTAATAATTACGCCGTTATTTATAAAAACTCAAACTTGTCATTTTCTTCATCCGACCGGTTTCCGTTATAGGGCCAACAAATGGCTGCACCAATTGTACGAATATTTTCCGACAGCAAGAATATTCCACGACCAAACGAATATTCCCTGACAACAATGAATATTTTATAACCACTTGTTTATTTTGTAAAATTTGTACATTTCACCCATAACCAAAACATTATATCAAATTAACACCTTATTATTCAAAATAATAATTAGAGAAAATTCAATTTTATTTATAAAAAGTTGGGGTCTTACAGTATACTATTAAAGTTTTGAACTTGTTGGGAATCAAGTCGCACAAAATAAACAACACAATTAAGAAAGAAAAATAACACAATATTTAACATGGTTATGACCTAATACACAAAACCAATTTTGATCAATATATTAATCTACACAATAAAACTTTTTGCACGAAATAAAAACAAAAAAAAATCCTCCCTCACATACCAACCCAAGACCCCAATTACACACTCTCTCAACTCTGTAGAATGTTACTACCTCTTTGTTGTGTTACGCCCACAAATCTGTGTGCTAACTACTACAGACTTAGTGAATTATTATTCATCCACATATATGCTAACTAGTTACTCCCTCCATTATGACGCCCCCTGTGAGATCTCAAATTTTATGAAATAAAAGTATTCAATTTTCTTATAATTATTATTTTATTTAGTAAATGGTTAATTGATAAAAGGTTAAAGTTAAGGGTTATATTTGAAAATTTTACAAAGTAAGCAAGTTGATATAAAATATTCGTTGTGTCAGGGAATATTCGATTGGTCGGGAAATATTCGTTTTAACAGAAAATATTCGTACGACGACACCATCATTGGTGGACCCCACAACAGAATAACTGTCACAGTTAGAAAACGACATAAATAACTTTTTATAAAAATAACGGCTAAAGTTTTACCGTTAAACTGTTGAAATACCTGGTGGTAAAAATACATTAATACGCGTGGTTGCATAGTAGCACACGATATTGATTATTGATGCTTACGTGAAAAATCACTCAGTTATACTCAATTATTGCTACCGTAATTTCTGCATAATATCTTTCATATTTTTTTATTCAATTATTATCACAGTATCATCTGTAAAATATTTTATATTATTAAATCAATAATTCAGACAATAAAGTTATTCATATTATTATTTGTAATATTGACGATGTCTAGAAAGTTCTGTCGAGGAGAGGTTTGGTCACCTAATTGCGCGCCAATAGGAAGAAATTCTTATCGAAAATTGCCCTCTTTCCTAGGAATGATCTGATTGTTAAATATTGTGAGTTATAATATTAATGATGAATAATTGTTGAAGTATTAAGAATGTGTTTATTGAAGATAAGTGAATTACAAAAGTTAAAGGGGAATAATGCAAATTTAGAAAACTTTTGGGGTACTAAAGTGTAATAAGTTAAACCAATCTGGACCATTGGTGGTGGTTTTAATAGTAAATTAATCTGGACCATTGGTGGTGATTTTAATAGTAAATCAATCTGGACCGTCGATGATGGTTTTAATAGTAAATCAATCTGGACCGTCGATGGTGATTTTAATAGTAAATCAATCTGGACCGTCGGTGGTGGTTTTAAAAGAAAATCAATCTGGACCGTCGGTGGTGGTTTTAAAAGTAAGTCAATCTGGACTGTCGATTGTGATTTTAATAGTAATCAATCCAGACCGTCCATTCTAATAGTAAATCAATCTGGACTGTTCGTGAATTAGTTACTATTTAGTCATTTCTCCTATAAATAGAAGCTTAATTCTTCTTTCATTCTCACCAATTCACCGAGACTCACAAGAGAAACTATAGAGAGAGAAACTATAGAGAGTAAGAAGAAGAGTATTCTGCTACTTCACTATTACAGTATACAGTCTTCTACTAAGGTAAGGGGTATTATTTCTTTCGTATTCATAAGGAATACTATTTTTTTCGTATTCATCCTTTAATATGTCGGAATAACCTGTCTACGCGGATTACGTACCGTATGACATGTGAAAATCCATTGCAGTTTCGTATGTTATTTCTTTTCATATTCTTAAATCTAAACTTACTATGGTAAGTATTGGTTCTATAATCCTTGAAATTAATGGAATATCATTGAGTTTTGCGCTTCATCCAGTATCGTTTCGTTAGAATATTGATCTGAATTTCTTATTAAATATCAATATTTTAACCGGTGTACTATTCACAGGTTACTATTCACCTGGTTACTATTCACTAAAATATTATTCACTCAGATATTCGAGACACTTTTCATGCTGGGGTACTATTTACGAGTTACTATTCACAGATTACTATTCACTAGGTTACTATTCACTCAAATATTATTCATTTGAGTATTCAGGACACTTTTCATGCAGGGGCACTATTCCCGAAGTACTATTCACAGGGTACTATTTGTGACGCCCCCAAAATAGGTATACATCACCCATTCTGAGTCGCCAAATATATGGTACAGAAACAAATACAATTTTATTAAAACACTTATCGCGCAAAATACGACAACACAATACTGTGAGTTTAAATATAAATATTATCATCTAGACAATATCCACACTCAAATAAGTCCTCATTATAATTATTGAAACACTATTTAATAAAATAGTGAGGACTGCTAACACCACTGACTAGAAACATCACTCCACACCCCGACTAGTTCCCGCTATATTCTCGCCTCCTGAGAAAAATAGAACAAAAAGAAAAAGGGTGAGCTCAACTAGCCCAGTAAAGAATATTATGACTAAGATAATATACAACAACTTATCATTAGTCTTCAATAGGGAAAAATCTGATAAAATATAATAGATAACAAGTTTTAGATCAACAACTGCAGCGAAAACAGAAAACTATTAGAAGAGTCTAGTAGAGAATGAGTTCTACTATCTTCTAAGATTTAAAAGTCCATCATCAATATTTTATCCTTGTAACAACAATCAATAACCATCTTTAATCAAATATTCATCTTTACACTACAGGCTAAAGATATTCATTTGTATCACCAGTCGGTCATGTTCATCTCAACACCTGTTCATCTTTGTACTACGGGCCAAAGATATTCATCAGTTAATCATTCATCTTTGCACTACAGGCCAAAGATATTCAGTAATATCATCGATCATTTAGGACTGAGGATGATGAAAAATATTTTAAAGAAAACGAACCCAGTGAGATAGAAGGGCAAATATTAGAGATTCGTATTACAGTTTATCCAAGTGCAATAATACTCCATAACAACCAATTGTGAAGTAGAATTCAAAAATAAATCAAAATATAGATATAATCAAAGATAGTAACCATAATAGACATCTTGGACAAAAAGGAAAAATTTTATTTTTTGGTGAATAGTGCCGTATACGGGAATAGTGCCGTATACGTAAATAGTATCCCCGACATAAAAAGTTCCAAATTTGATAAAAAGTTCAAACCAATATTTCAGAATAATGATATTGAAGAAAATAATATCATTTAAGAAGAAAATAACATCCCTTACCTTAAGATAACAATACTTCTGTTCGGAATATCGGTATAAGGCTGAAGGACACTTGTACTGATAAATAAAAACTCACAAAGTATCTAAATACTCACAAAATACGCTCGATAATATAGAGAGAGAAAGAGAGAAAACTTATGAATTCTGGTATGATTTTTAATTCTAACTTAGCCCTCTATTTATAGGAAAATGTTAGCACGCCGAAGCAAACTTGACCTGCAACCTGATGACTTTACCTGCTACTATTCCCACCCACCACATTTGAATAAAAATTCCAGCACATTTCTCACCAACCAAAAGTGGGGCCCACTCAATTCTAGAATTTTTCACCAAAATCATTTATAAACCTAATTTCTGAATCATTCACCTCTTAAAATTCATAACAAATTATACGTTCATTTTTAATGGTTCAAAATTTGTGGATATATACTCAACTTATATATGTATAACATATCCAAAAATCACAACGATCCAACGGTCAGATTAAAAATTATAACTCACGCAATATATCTCAAGAATAGTGATTTAATTTCTAATACCTCCATTCCGACAAAAACACCTCAACATTAATTCCTTCACATAAAATAAATATATCCATCAATTATATCCACATAAAATAAATATTTCCTTATCAATAATTAATTATTCACAAATAATATTACAGAATCATAATTATGACAACCAGGCCGTTCCCAAGAAAGAGGGGGCTTTCCAATAATGATTTTTCCTTACTGGCACGCAATTACATGACCAAACCTCTCCTTAGACAGAACTTTCTAGATATTGCCAATAATACTATCTAATAATATTATTCAAATAATATGAATTATTTATCTGATAATGGAAAATACTGTGCAGCAACAATTATTGAAACAACAATAATGTAAAATATCAACGCAACAATTATTGAATCAATAAAATAAAATATTGAACAGTAACTACTGTAACAATTATTGAGTAGTGCCTTCTTACGTAAGAATCAATAATTGGTGCAATACCGTGTGCCACTGTATTTTAACCACCGTGTATTCCAATAGTATTAACGGTAACAACTACGCCATTATTTATAAACAACTTATACTTGTCGTTTTCTTCATCCAATTACTTTCCATTATGGGGCCCACACAAGGCTGCGCCGTCGTACGAATATTCCCCAATAAAAAGAATATTCTACGACCAAACGAATATTCCCCGACAACAAATGAATATTTAATAACCACTTTTTTATTTTGCAAAATTTGCACATTTCACCCATAACCAAAGAATTATATCAAATTAACACCTTATTATTCACAATAATATTTAGAGAAAATTTGATTTTATTCATTAATGAGTTGGGGTCTTACAACCTCCCCTCCTTATGAAATTTCGTCCTCGAAATTGACGTACGTACTTGGTGTTTCAAAAATGTGAGGATACCTCGCTTTCATTTATGATTCCAACTCCCAGGTCATTTCTTCAATAGCATGGTTTCTCCACAAAACCTTAACTTGTGGTATAACCTTCGTGCGCAGAACATGCTCTTTCCTATCTAAGATCTTAACAGGTACCTCCTTGTACGTTAAATCTTCGGCTATCTCGTCTGGTTCTAACTCAATTATGTGGTTCGGGTCTTTCACATATTTACGAAGTACAGATACGTAAAAAATATTATGAACACGAGACATGCTTGGAGGTAATGCAGGTCGATATGCCACATTTTCTATTCGGTCAAGAATTTTAAATGGACCAACAAATCGTGGATTGAGCTTTCCTCTCTTCCCAAATCTTGTAACTCCTTTCCATGGTCCAACACGTAATAATACATGATCCCCAATACTAAATTCTACATCCTTTCGATGAAGATCCGCATAACTCTTTTGTCAATCCTGTGCCGTTTGTATATGTTGTCGAACCGTTTGGATGTTCTCTGTAGTTATGTGTACCAATTCTGGTCCCAACAACGTTGCTTCACCCACCTCGTCCTAGCATACTGGAGAACAACACTTTCGTCCATACAGGGCTTTAAATAGAGCCATACCTATACTTGCCTAATAACTGTTGTTGTAGGAGAATTCCACTAGTGGCAAGTACTTATCCCAACTTTCTTTGAAATCTAGAACATAGAGTCTTAATAGATCTTCAGGGGTTTGAATAGTCCTCTCTGATTATCCATCCGTTTGAGGATGATATGCTGAACTGAATCGTAAATCCGTGCCCATAGCTTTCTGCAAGCTAACCCAAAATCGTGAAGTGAATCTTGGGTCACAATCCGAAACTATGGATACTGGCATGCCATGCAATCTCACAATCTTATTCACGTACATACTAGCAAGACGTTCAAGGGAATAAGTCTCACGTATAGGTAAGAAATGAGCAGACTTGGTTAATCTATCAGCAATGACCCAAATCGCATCTATGCCTTGAGAAATCTTGGGAAGACCCGTAACAAAATTCATAGTAATGTGTTTTCACTTCCATTTCAGAATCTCAAGTGGTTGCAATGGACCCTTTGGTACTTGATGCTCCGCTTTTACACGTTGACAAGTTAAACACCTCGAGATAAACTCCGCGATCTCTCTTTTCATATTACTCCACCAAAATATATGTCAAAGATCGTGATACATTTTGGTACTCCCAGAATGGATTACAAACGGTGTGTTGTGTGCCTCCATCATGATTCTATGCTTCAAGTCAGAATCGTTAGGAACACAAAGTCTGGAGTTGACTCGAAGTATTCCTTCTTCATCGATTCTTGCTTCTGGAATAGCACCTTCTTGCACTTTCACGCATCAGCTCTATGTCCGTAGCTTGAACAGCTTTAACTTTATCGATTAACGTCGGTTCTATTCGTATATTTGATATCATCATGTGGGTACTTGGAGCCTTCATATCTATCTCCATCCTTTGCAAATCATACAAAATGGGCCTTTGTGTTAACAACATTGCACTCGTACCCGCATATGATCTTCTACTCAATGCGTCAGTTACTACGTTCGCTTTTCCAGGATGATATTGGATGGTATGATCTTAATCTTTCAATAGCTCAAGCCAACATCGTTGCCGCATGTTGAGTTCCTTTTGGGTGAAGAAATATTTGAGGCTTTTATGATCCATATAGATCTCTACTTTCTCCCCATACAGGTAGTGTCTCCAAATCTTCAACGCGAAAATGACTGCTGCCAACTGCAAATCATGAGTAGGATAATTTCTCTCATATTCTTTGAGTTATCACGAGGCATAGGCTATGACTTTCCCATGTTGCATGAGAACACTTCCTAACCCTTTGTCTGAAGCATCGCTGTAGATAACAAATCCATCCGAACCAGATGGTATTGTCAGAACAGGTGCCGAAATGAGTCTCCTCTTGAGTTCTTGAAAACTCTTCTCACAATCCTCGCTCCAACTGAATTTTGTATCCTTTCGAGTCAGCTGAGTTAACGGAGTAGCGATTCTAGAAAATTCTTCCACGAATCTCCGATAATAAACAGCTAAGCCCGGAAAGCTACGTACTTTGATCACCGACTTCGGTTGCTCCCAACTTTGTATGGCTTCAATCTTCGCCGGGTCGACAGATAATCCATGTTTGGACACCACGTGCCTAAGGAATGCTACTTCCTTAAGCCAGAACTCTCATTTATTCAGTTTGGCATATAGCTTGTTTTCACAAAGCCTTTGCAGTACCAGCTTCAAATGGTGCTTATGATCTTCACGGCTTTTGGAATAGATGAGGATGTCATCAATAAAGACAACAACGAACTGATCTAAATATTCTTTGAATACACGGTTCATCATAAACATGAAGGCAGCAGGAGCATTGGTCAATCCAAAAGACATGACTAAGAATTCATAATGCCCGTATCGAGTTCTGAAGGTAGTTTTTAGAATATCCTCAGTTTTAATATTCAGCTGATGATATCCAGAACGAAGATCGATCTTTGAAAAGAATTGTGCTCCTTGCAACTGGTCGAATAGGTCATCAATACGAGGTAGCGGATACCTATTCTTTTTGGTGACATGGTTCAATTCTCGATAGTCAATACAAAGTCGTATACTCCCGTCTTTCTTCTTTACGAATAAAACAGGAGCACCCCAAAGAGACGTACTAGGACGAATGAAACCGATGTCTAACAATTCCTGTAATTGGACTTTTAACTCCTAAAGTTTAATAGGAGCCATTCGATATGGGGTTTTAGAAATGGGCTTTGTACCGGGTTTAAGGTTAATAAAGAATTCAACTTCACGTTCTGGGGGGTAGACCAGGAAGTTCTTCAAGAAATACGTCAAGAAATTCACTAACAACAGAAATATTATTCAAATCTGACGTATTTTTGTTCAAGTCCATAACATGGGCTAAGAAAGCTTGACATCCGTTTTTCAATAAACGAATGGCTTTATAGCTTGATATGACAGCGATTGATTTTAATGGTTTGGTTGCTTGAATTCGCATAACAGGTTGGTTAGGAATACGAAAAGTAACAACCTTACGAAAACAATCAATTTTGGCATGATGAGATGTTAACCAATCAATTCTTAAAATCACATCAAAAGTAAGTATCTTTAAAGAGATAAGGTCAACATGTAATGTGATTGTGCCAACTTGGATTAAGCAAGATTTATAAACTGTAGATGTAATGAAAGTTTCTCCTAACGGAGTCTCCACAGATAGGTCAAAGTCTAATTTCTCCGGAGTCAAGTTTAAACGTTGAGCACAAGCATGGGAGATAAAAGAATGGGTAGAACCGGTATCTAGTAAAGTATAAACTTCACAAGAATTCAAGATTAGCTTACCCGTGATCACCTCGTTCGGGTTTCTCACATTTTGGCCAGTCACGACAAACGCTCTTTCAGGAATCGCTGATTTCGACTTATCCGGGAGAGTTTTTGGAGTCACCATCCCCGCTGAACTTGGTTTTGCTATAGAACACTCTTGAGCTATATGACCCTCCTTTCCACAGTTATAACATACCTTGGATTATTGTGGGCAGTTTGGGCTGATATGTCCCTCTTTCCTGCATTTGTAACAAACGACCGGTGCTCGTTCTCCTCCCCTAGAAACAGTTGATGTTTGTGCTGACGTTTTCACGTTATTATTGTTGTACCTTCTCTTCTTAAAATCTCCTCTCGACTCACTCCTTCTATTATCACGGCCACGATTTCCACCAGAGTGGTTATCGCTTTTATCCGAATGTTTTCCTCCCTGCTGGTTTTCATTGGTCCGGTGACTGCTGCCACCGGTATTACCTTGGTTGTGTTCCCTCGGTTGAATTTACTCATTATCTCGCTCTAATAATTGAGCCCTGTTTACAACATCTGAATATAAAGAAAATTTATGAGAGATAAGATATTGCCGAATCTCGGGTTTTAGACCTCTTAGAAACATCCTTGTCATTCGTTCCTTATTCTCGACCAAATGAGGTGCAAACCTGGATAACTCTACAAACTTCGCCTCGTACTGGGACACCGTCATGTTATTTTGTTCTAGTCTAATAAACTCTACCTCCTTCATATGACGAATACTTTTAGGAAAGTACTTGTCATTAAACAGTTTCTGAAATGTTTCCCAGGACATGTTGAGTGCGTCAGGCTGGGTACGCTGCACAGACTCCCACTAGTAGTCTGCCTCACTGCGGAATATAAAGGTGGCGAATGAAACCTTCTGTTTCTCCGTGCATCCCAAGACATCAAATATCTTGGAATTTGCTTGACCCAATGTTTCCGCCTTGATCGGATCCGGCTTTCCCTAAAAGTCTGGTGGTCCCAACTATTTGAACTGCTTGGCCGTGACAAACCGCGCGTTGTTATCATTTCCACCCGTATTCTGCACACGAGTCTCCCTCGTCTGATTTTACATGAACTGCAAAAAGCTCCTAAACATTCCATCATTCATCGTTTGCTCGGTAACGTTGTTTACAGGAGGAATATTGCCTTCCTGTTGCACGTTCTCCTGGTTTGTGACTAAAGGTTGTTCCACAGTCTCATATACTCCATTGTTAACGTTCTTGACTGCCATTCTCAAATACTGCCATAAAACAAGGGTTAATTAAACAAATTAACATATCACATAATATCCCTATATTATGACCAACCAACAAATAAGCTTAGGTAGGACACACTAGCGAAGGATTTACTCATCTCTCTCCTCCTAGTTCTATTCCCCGATCTCCGCCAGAGACCATATCCCTAAGCTCTGATACCAACTGTGACGCCCCCAAAATAGGTATACATCACCCATTCTGAGTCGCCAAATACATGGTACAGAAACAAATACAACTTTATTAAAACACTTGTCGCGCAAAATACGACAACATAATACTGCGAGTTTAAATATAAATATTGTCTTCTAGACAATATCCACACTCAAATAAGTCCTCATTACAATTATTGAAATACTATTTAATAAAATAGTGAGGACTGCTAACACCACTGACTAGAAACATCACTCCACACCCCGACCAGTTCCCGCTATATTCTCGCCTCCTGAGAAAAATAGAACAAAAAGGGAAAGGGTGAGCTTAACTAGCCCAGTAAAGAATATTATGACTAAGATAATATACAACAACTTATCATTAGTCTTCAACAGGGAAAAATCTAATAAAATATAATAGACAACAAGTTTTAGATCAACAACTGCAGCGGAAACAACAAACCATTAGAAGAGTCAAGTAGAGAATGAGTTCTACTATCTTCTAAGATTTAAAAGTCCATCATCAATATTTTATCCCTGTAACAACAATCAATAACCATCTTTAATCAAATATTCATCTTTGCACAACAGGCCAAAGATATTCATTTGTATCACTAGTCGGTCATGTTCATCTCAACACCTGTTCATCTTTGCACTACGGGCCAAAGATATTCATCAGTTAATCATTCATCTTTGCACTACAGGCCAAAGATATTCAGTAATATCATCATTTAAGACTGAGGATGATGAAAAATATTTTAAAGAAAACGAACCTAGTGAGATAGAAGGACAAATATTAAGGATTCGTATTACAATTTATCCAAGTGCAATAATACTCCATAACAACCAATTGTGAAGTAGAATTCAAAAATAAATCAAAACATGGATATAATCAAAGATAGTAACCATAATAGACATCTTGGACAATTTTTTTTTTTTGGTGAATAGTGCCGTATTCGTGAATAGTGCCGTATACGTCAATAGTACCCCCTTTCGTGAATAGTAACCCCGACATAAAAAGTTCCAAATTTGATAAAAAGTTCAAACCAATATTTCGGCATAATGATATTGAAGAAAATAATATCATTTAAGAAGAAAATAACATCCCTTACCTCAAGATAACAGTACTTCTGTTCGAAATATCGGTATAAGGCTGAAGGAAACTTGCACTGATAAATAAAAACTCATAAAGTATCTAAATATTCACAAAATACGCTCGATAATATAGAGAGAGAAAGAGAGAAAACTTATGAATTCTGGTGTGATTTATAATTCTAACTTAGCCCTCTATTTATTGGAAAATGTTAGCACGCTGAAGCAAACTTGACCTGCAACATGATGACTTTACCTGCTACTATTCCCATCCACCACATTTGAATAAAAATTCCAGCACATTTCTCACCAACTAAAAGTGGGGCCCACTCAATTCTAGAATTTTCCACCAAAATTATTTATAAACCTAATTTTCGAATCATTCACCTCTTAAAATTCATAACAAATTATACGCTCATTTTTAACGGTTTAAAATTTGTGGACATATACTCAACTTATATATGTATAACATATCCACAAATTACAACGATCCAACGGTCAGATTAAAATTATAACTCACGCAATATATCTCAAGAACAGTGATTTAATTTTTAATACCTCCATTCAGACAAAAACACCTCAATATTAATTCTTTCACATAAAATAAATATATCCATCAATTATATCCACATAAAATAAATATTTTCTTATCAATAATTAATTATTCACAAATAATATTACAGAATCATAATTATGACAACTAGGTCGTTCACAGGAAAGAGAGGGCTTTCCAATAAGAATTTTTCTTTACTGACGCGCAATTAGATGACCAAATCTCTCCTTAGACAGAACTTTCTAGACATTGCCAATAATGCTATCTAATAATATTATTCAAATAATATGATTTATTTATCTGATAATAGAAAATATTGTGCAGCAACAATTATTGAAACAACAATAATATAAAATATCAACGTAACAATTATTGAATCAATAAAATAAAATATTAAACAGTAACTACTGTAATAATTATTGAGTAGTGCCTTCTTACGTAAGAATCAATAATTGGTGCAATACCGTGTGCTACTCTATTTTAACCACCGGGTATTCCAACAGTATTAACGGTAACAATTACGCCGTTATTTATAAACAACTTATACTTGTCGTTTTCTTTATCCAATTGGTTTCCATTATGGGGCCCACACAAGGCTGCGCCGTCATACGAATATTCCCCGACAGAAAGAATATTCCACGACCAAATGAATATTCTCCGACAACAAATGAATATTTTATAACCACTTGCTTATTTTGCAAAATTTACACATTTCACCCATAACCAAAGCATTATATCAAATTAACACCTTATTATTCACAATAATATTTAGAGAAAATTTAATTTTATTCATTAATAAGTTGGGATCTTACACTATTCACCAAAAAATTTATTTCTTTTCTGTCCAAATTATTTTGATACATGGATATTATTCTTGAATTTTACTCCACAAGGCAGTATCATGTTGATAATTTGGATATTATTGAATTCTGGATAAATTAAATAATAAATATTTAAAATTTATCCTTTGCTTTCATTTAATTGAATTCTTATATCATTGTCATCATCCTCATGCTTATATTATGATGACAGTCATCTTTAGCTTACGTGCATAGATGGACTGTTGATTGGTATGATTTTGACCAGGGATCATTCAGTATAATCATGACCCGCAATGTTACAAATGATGTGGTAAAAATCCTCATTGGCCTGTAGTGCATTGATGGACAGTTGTTGGTATGATTATGACTAGGGATTATTCAGTATAATCATGACCATTGATGATTGCAATAATATCTTTGGCCCGTAGTGTAGGGATGATTCAATGATGTGGTTTATTTATTAAGCTGAGTCTCAACGATAAAGTTGATGAAAACCTTTTTAAATCATAGAAGATAGTAGATATCATGCTCTACTTGACTCTTCTAATGGATTGCTTGTTTCGCTGTAGTTAAACTTGTTGTCTATTATATTCTATCAGTTTAACATTTTTGAAGGCTAACGATAACTTATTATGCATTTTCTTAGTCATAATATTTCGTACTGAGCTAGTTGAGCTCACCCTTTTGCTTTCATTATTCTCTTCAGGAAATGAGAACATAGCCGGGACTACTCGTAGAACGGAGTGATGGTCCGAGATGGCTGTTTTAGTAATCCTCACTATTTAGTGTGATAATAAATGTAATGAGGATTGAATTTGAGTTTGGATATTGTCTATGAGACAATATTCGTGTAAAAACTCTTAGCTCTTGTTGTATAATCAAGTTTGTATTTGTATTCTGTACCATGTATTTGGTGACCCAAGATGGATGATGTATACCTATTTTGAGGGCGTCACAGTTGGTATCAAAGTCATAGAAAAGAGCCCCGAGCCTTTATCTGGTGACTTTCAAGTCTTGGGATGCACCGAAGCCATACTTTTCGTAGGGGACGCCGTGAGTAACGGTGACAAGTTGATAGGTATCATCGTGAGGTGCTATCCAAGTGATGGATGCGGGTCACAGTTGGTATCAAAGCTTAGGGATATAATCCCTGGCTGAGATATGAGACAAGAACTAGGAGTGGAGAGACAGAGAATTTCTTCGCTAGTATGACCTACCTAAGTTTATTTGTTATTGAATTAGTCGGTCAAAATATATGGATAATATGTGGCATGTCAATTAACCTTTATTTTGAAGCTGTATTCTAGAATGATATCTGAAATACAGGAGATGAGCAATGGAAAAATCATGATACAGAGGAAATAACCGGGAAGGTACAATCCGAAAAGAAAGCAAGGTATTCTCATCTCTTCGAACTACCATGTACGTAAATTTTGTGGGTAAAATTTCATAAGGAGGGTAGATTGTGAGATCCCAAAATTTATGAAATGAAAGTATTTAATTTTCTTATAATTGTTATTCTATTTAGTAAATGTTTAAATTGATAAAAGGTTAAAGTTAAGGGTGATATTTGAAAATTTTACAAAGTAAGCAAGTTGATATAAAATATTCGTTGTGTCGGGGAATATTCGATTGGTCGAGGAATATTCGTTTTAACAGGGAATATTCGTACGACGACACCATCATTGGTAGACCCCACAACAGAATAACTGTCGGAGTTAGAAAATGACATAAATAACTTTTTATAAAAATAACGGCAAAAATTTTACCGTTAAACTGTTGAAATACCCGGTGGTAAAAATACAGTAATACACGTGGTTGCATAGTAGCACACGATATTGATTATTGATGCTTACGTGAGAAATCACTCAGTTATGCTCAATTATTGCTACAATAATTGCTGCATAATATCTCTCATATTATTTTATTCAATTATTATCACAGTATCATCTGCATAATATTTTATATTATTAAATCAATAATTGAGACAATAAAGTTATTCATATTATTATTTATAATATTGACGATGTCTAAAAAGTTCTGTCGAGGAGAGGTTTGGTTACCTAATTGTGCGCCAATAGGGAGAAATCCTTATCGGAAAGCCCCCTCTTTCCTGGGAATGATCTGGTTGTTAAATATTATGAGTTATAATATTAATGATGAATAATCGTTAAAGTATTAAGAATGTGTTTATTGAAGATAAGTGAATTATAAAAGTTAAAGGGGAATAATACAAACTTAGAAAACTTTAGGGGTACTAAAGTGTAATAACTTAAATCAATCTAGACCATTGGTGGTGGTTTTAATAGTAAATCAATCTGGACCATCGGTGGTGGTTTTAATAGTAAATCAATCTGGATCGTCGATGGTGGTTTTAATAGTAAATCAATCTGGACCGTCGATGGTGGTTTTAAAAGTAAATCAATCTAGACCGCCGGTGGTAGTTTTAAAAGTAAATCAACCTGGACCATCGGTTGTGATTTTAATAGTAATCAATCTAGACCATCCGTTCAAATAGTAAATCAATCTGGACCGTTCGTGAATTAGTTACTATTTAGTCATTTCTCCTATAAGTAGAAGCTTAATTCTTCTTTCATTCTCACCAATTCACTGAGACTCAGAAGAGAAACTATATATAAAGAGAGAAACTATAGAGAGCAAGAAGAAGAGTATTATGCTACTTCACTATTACAGTATCCAGTCTTTTACTAAGGTAACGGGTATTATTTATTTTGTATTCATAAGGAATACTATTTTTTTCGTATTCATACTTTAATATGTCGAAATAACCTGTCTATGCTGATTACGTACCGTATGACAGGTGAAAATCCATTATAGTTTCGTATGTTATTTCTTTTCATATTCTTTAATCTAAACTTACTATTGTAAGTATTGCTTCTATAATCCTTGAAATTAGTGGAATATCCTTAAGTTTTGCGCTTCATCCAGTATCGTTTCGTTAGAATATTGATATGAACTTCTTATTAAATATCAATATTTTCCCCGGGGTACTATTTACGAGTTACTATTCACCCGATTACTATTTATTAAAATATTATTAACTCGGGTATTCGTGGCACTTTTCAAGCTGGGGTACTATTCACGAGTTACTATTCATGGGTTACTATTTACCAGGTTACTATTCACTCAAATATTATTCATTCGGGTATTCGGGACACTTTTCATGCGGGGTACTATTCTCGAAGTACTATTCACAGGGTACTATTCACCGAAAAATTTATTTATTTTCTGTCTAAATTATTTTTGATACATTGGTATTATTCTTGAATTTTACTCCACAAAGCAGTATCATGTTGATAATTTGGACATTATTGAATTCTGGATAAATTAAATTATAAATCTTTAAAATTTACCCTTTGCTTTCATTTAATTGAATTCTTATATCATTGCCATCATCCTCATGCTTATATTGTGATGACAGTCATCTTTGGCTTACGTTCATAGATGGACTATTGATTGGTATGATTATGATCAAGGATCATTTAGTATAATCATGACCCGTAATGTTACAAATGATGTGGTAAAAATCCTCATTGGCATGTAGTGCATTGATGGACAGTTGTTGGTATGATTATGACCAGGGATTATTCGGTATAATTATGACCATTGATGATTACATGAATATCCTTGGCCCGTAGTGCAGGGATGATTCAATGATGTGGTTTATTTATTCACTTGAGTCTCAGTGATAAAGTTGATGAAAACCTTTTTAAATCATAGAAGATAGTAGATATCATGCTCTACTTGACTCTTCTAATGGATTGCTTGTTACGCTGCAGTTAAACTTGTTGTCTATTATATTCTATCAGTTTAACATTCTTGAAGGCTAACGATAACTTATTCTGCATTATCTTAGTCATAATATTTCTTAATGGGCTAGTTGAGCTCACCCTTTTGCTTTCATTATTCCCTTTAGGAAATGAGAACATAGTCGGGACTAGTCGTGAAACGGAGTGATGGTTCGAGATGACTGTTTTAGTAATCCTCACTATTTAGTGTGATAATAAATGTAATGAGGATTGAGTTTGAGTTTGGATATTGTCTATGTGATAATATTCGTGTAAAAACTCTTAGCACTTGTTGTATAAATAAGTTTGTATTTATATTTTGTACCATGTATTTGGCGACTCAAGATGGGTGATGTATATTTATTTAGGGGGCGTCACACCCCCAAAATAGGTATACATCATCCATTCTGAGTTGCCAAATACATGGTACAGAAAATAACTACAACTTAATTATTACAATTGTCGTGCAAAATACGACAACACATATGCTGTGAGTTTAAATATAAATATTGTCTAATAGACAATATTCAAACTCAAAAGGAGTTCTCATTACAATTATTATCACACTATTTTACAAAATAGTGAGGACTGCTAAAACAACTGACTGGGAACATCACTCCACACCCCGACTAGTTTCCGCTATATTCTCGCCCCTGAGAAGAAAAATGGAACAAAAAGAAAAAGTGTGAGCTCAACTAGCCCAGTAAAGAATATTATGACTAAGATAATATAGAACAAATTATCGTTAGCCTTCAATAAATCAGATAAAATATAATGGACAACCAATTTTAGATCAATATTCGCAGCGGAAATAACAATTCATTAGAAGGGTTAAGAAGAGAATAAAATCTACTATCATCTATGAAGTTAAAAGTCCATCATCAATAATTTATCCCTGTAACATCAATCAATATACATCTTGAATCAAATATTCATCTTTGCACTATGGGCCAAAGATATTCATTTGTATCACCAGTTGGTCATGTTCATCTCAACACCGGTTCATCTTTGCACTACGGGCCAAAGATATTCATCAGGTAATCATTCATCTTTGCACTATAGGCCAAAGATATTCTGTTAGATCATCATTAAGGACTGAGGATGATGAAAAATATTTTAAAAAAACGAATCCAGTGAGATAAAAGGACAAAGGTTAGGAATTCGTACTTTAGATAATCCAAGTTCAAAAATACTCCATAATAAACCATAGTGGAGTAAAATTCAAGAATGAAGATCAAAACATGGATACAATCAATGATAGTAACCATAATAGACACCTTGAACAAAGAAGAGAAAATTTCATTTTTTTGTGAATAGTGCCGTATTCGTGAATAGTGCCGTATACGTGAATAGTGCCATATACGTGAATAGTAATCCCGACACAAAAAGGTAAAAATTTTATAAGAAAAATCATACTTCGTGAATAATACTCATGAATAGTACCGTATACGTGAATAGTTCCGTATACGTGAATAATGCCGTATACGTGAATAGTACTGTATACGTGAATAGTAATCCCAACACAAAAAAAGTAGAAATTCCATAATAGAAATTATACCAATATTTTGGCATAATGATATTGAACGAAATAACATCATTTACGAAGAAAATAACATCCCTTACCTCAAAAGAACAGTATTTCTGGCTGAAATATCAGATATAACGCTGAAGAAAACTTGCACTGAATATCAACTCTCAAAGTATCTAAATATTCACAAAATACGCTCGATAATATAGAGAGAGAAAGCTTATGATCCTGGTGTGATTTTTAATTCTAACTAAGCACCCTATTTATAGGAAAATGCTTAGAACGCCAAAGAAGACTAACCTGCTACCTGATGACTTTACCTGCTACTATTCACGCCCACCACTTTTGAAATAAAATTTTAGCACATTTCTCACCAATCAAAAGTGGGGCCCACCATATTTTAAATAAAAATATTATTTCCGAAACTTCAATAATTCATTAAAAAAATAGCCCTTGTATCAGAAAAATTCGAATCTCATGTCATTCCATAGGAAATTTAATTCTCTACAACTTTGTAGAAGAAAGTTTTTTCAAATTCCAAACAGAAAATGTCCGAAATCCATATACGGACGATTTTTGATACCTCCATTCCGATAAAATACCGATAAAACACCTCAGCGTTAATTCCTTCATTTATATCCATATAAAAATGAATATTTTCTTATCATATAAAGTAATAATTAATTATTTACAAATAATATTACAGAATCACAATTATGACATCCAGGTCCTTCCAAGGAAAGAAGGGGCTTTCTGATAAGAATTTCGCCTTATTGGCTCGCAATTAGGTGACCAAACCCCTTTCCTAGACAGAACTTTCTTAGACATTGCTAATAATGCTATCTAATAATATTATTCAAATAATATGAATTATTGATCTGATAATAGAAAATACTGTGCAATGAAAATTATTGAAACAATAATAATATAAAATATCAACATAACAATAATCGAATCAATAAAATAAAATATTGAACAGTAATTACTGTAACAATTATTGAGTAGTGCCTTCTTACGTAAGAATTAATAATTCAAAAATATTGTGCAATACCGTGTGCTACTGTCCTACCACGCGTATTACTGTATTTTAACCACCGAGTATTCCAACAGTGTTAACGGTAACAACTACGCTGTTATTTGTAAAAACTCAAAATTGTCATTTTTTTCATTCGACCATTTTTCGTTATAGGGCCCACAAATGACTGCGTCGTCTTACGAATATTCCCCGACAGCAAGAATATTCCACAACCAAACGAATATTCTCCGACAACAATGAATATTTTATAACCACTTGCTTATTTTATAAAATTTGCACATTTCACCCATAACCAAAATATTATATCAAATTAACACCTTATTATTCAAAATAATAATAACATGAAATTCGATTTTATTTATGAAAAGTTGGGGTTTTACAACCTCCCATCCTTATGAAATTTCATTCTCGAAATTGACGTACGTACCTGGTGTTTCAAAAACGTGAGGGTACCTCGCTTTCATTTCTGATTCTAACTCCCAGTTCATTTCCTCAATAGTATGGTTCCTCCACAAAATCTTGACTTGTGGTATAACCTTTGTGCATAGGACATGCTCCTTTCTATCCAAGATCTTGACAGGTACCTCGTCGTACGTTAAATCTTCGGCTATCTAGTTTGGTTCTAACTCAATAATGTGGTTTGGGTCTTTCACAAATTTATGAAGCACAGATATGTGAAACACATTATGAACACGAGACATGCTTGGAGGTAATGCGAGTCTATAGGCCACATTTCTTATTCGGTCAAGAATCTCAAATGGACCAATAAATCGTGGATTGAGCTTTCATCTCTTTCCAAATTTTGTAACTCCCTTCCATGGAGCAACACGTAACAATACATAATTCCCAATATTAAATTCCACGTCCTTTCGATGAAGATCCGCATAACTCTTTTGTCGATCCTATGCCGTTTGTATTTGTTGTCGGATCATTTGGATCTTCTCTGTAGTCATACGTACTAACTCTGGTCCCAACAACGTTGCTTCACCCACCTCGTCCCAGTATACTGGAGAGTGACACTTTCATCTATACAATGCTTCAAATGGAGCCACACCTATACTTGCCCGATAACTATTGTTGTAGGAGAATTCCACCAATGGTAAGTACTTATCCCAATTAACTCCCTTTGAAATTTAGGACACAGAGTCTTAATAGACTTCAAGAGTTTGAATAGTCCATTCTGATTGGCCGCCTGTTTGAGGATGGTATGCCAAACTGAATCGTAAATCCGTGCCCATAACTTTTTGCAAGCTAACCCAAAAATATGAAGTGAATCGTGGGTCACGATCCAAAACTATGGATACTAACATGCCATGCAATCTCATAATCTCATTCACGTACATACGAAAAAGAAGTTCAAGGGAATAAGTCTCCTGCATAGGCAAGAAATGGGCAGACTTGGTTAATCTATCAACAATAACCCAAATCGTATCTATGCCTTGAGATACCTTGGGAAGACCAGTAACGAAATCCATAATAATGTGTTCCCACTTCCATTTCAGAATCTCAAGTGGTTGCAATGGACCCTTTGACACTTGATGCTCCGCTTTTACACGTTGACAAGTTAAACACCTCGAGATAAACTCCGCGATCTATCTCTTCATATTGCTCCACCAAAATGTATGTCAAAGATCATGATACATTTTGGTACTCCCAGGATGGATTACAAATGGTGTGTTGTGTGCCTCCATTATGATTCTATGCTTCAAGTCAGAATCGTTAGGAACACAAAGTCTGGAGTTGACTCGAAGTATTCCTTCTTCATCGATTCTTGCTTCTTGAATAGCACCTTCTTGCACTTTCTTCTTCATACGCATCAGCTCCAGGTCCGTAGCTTGAGCATCTTTAACTTTATCAATTAAAGTCGGTTCTACTCGTATATTTGACATCATCACGTGGGTTTCTGGAGTCTTTAACTCTATCTCCATCCTTTGCAAGTTATACCAAATGGGTCTTTGCGTTGAAAATATCGTACTCGTACCCGCATATGATCTTCTACTCAATGCATCAACTACCACATTTTCTTTTTCAGGATGGTATTGGATGGTATGATCGTAATCTTTCAACAGCTCGAGCCAACGTCGTTATCGCATGTTGAGTTCCTTTTGGGTGAAGAAATATTTGAGGCTCTTATGATCCATATAAATCTCCACTTTCTCCCCATACAGGTAGTGTCTCCAGATTTTCAACACAAAAACGACTGCTGCCAACTCCAGATCAAAAGTAAGATAATTCCACTCATATTCTTTGAGTTATCGCGAGGCATAGGCTATGGCTTTCCCATGTTGCATGAGAACACATTCTAACTCTTTACTTAAAGCATCAATGTAGATAACAAATCCATCCGAACTAGATGGTATTATCAGAACAGGTGCCGAAATGAGTCTCCTCTTGAGCTCTTGGAAACACTTCTCGCATTCCACACTCCATACAGATTTTGTATCTTTCCGAGTTGGCTGAGTTAACGGAGTAGCTATTTGAGAAAATCCTTCCACGAATCTCCGATAGTAACCAGCTAAGCCCAAAAAGCCACGTACTTCGGTCACCGACTTCGATTGCTCCCAACTTTGTATTTCTTCAATCTTCGCCGGGTTAACAGATACTCCATGTTTTAATTCCACGTACCCAAGAAATGCTACTTTCTCAAGCCAGAACTCGCATTTCTTTAGCTTGGCATATAGCTTGTTATCACGAAGCCTTTAAAGTACCAACTTCAAATGGCGCTCATGATCTTCATGGCTTTTGGAATAGATGAGGATGTCATCAATAAAGACGATAACGAACTGATCCAAATATTCTTTGAACACACGGTTCATCATATCCATGAAAGCAGCAGGAGCATTAGTCAATCCAAAAGATATGACTAAGAATTCATTATGCCCATACCGAGTTCTGAAGGGAGTCTTTGGAATATCCTCAGTTTTAATCTTTAGCTGATGATATCCAGAACAAAGATCGATCTTTAAAAAGAATTGTGCTCCTTGCAACTGGTCTAACAGGTCATCAGTGCGAGGTAACGGATACCTATTCTTGATGGTGACATGGTTCAATTCCCGGTAGTCAATACAAAGTCGTATACTCACGTCTTTCTTCTTTATGAATAAAACAGGAGCACCGCAAGGAGATGTACTAGGATGAATGAAACCAATGTCCAACAACTCCTGTAGTTGGACCTTTAACTCTTGAAGTTCAATAAGAGCCATTCGATATGGGATTTTAGAAATGAGTTTTATACCGGGTTCAAGGTCATTAAAGAATTCAACTTCACGTTTTGGGGGTAAACCGGGAAGTTCTTCAGGAAATACGTCAGGAAATTCACTAACAACAGAAATATTATTCAAATCTGACATGTTTTTGTTCAAGTCCATGACATGGGCTAAGAAAGCTTAACATTCGTTTTTTACTAAACGAATGGCTTTATGGCTTGATATAACAGTGATTGACTTTAGTGGTTTGGTTGCTTGAATTCGCATAACAGGTTGGTTAGGAATATGAAAATTAACAACCTTACGCAAACAATCAATTTTAGCATGATGAGTGGTTAAGTAATCAATCCCTAAAATCACATCAAATGCAAGTATTTTCAACGAAATAAGATTGACAGGTAATGTGATGGTACCAACTTGAATCAAGCAAGATTTATAAACAGTGGATGTAACAAAAGTTTCTCCTAACGGAATCTCAACAGGTAAGTCAAAGTCTAATTTCTCCGGAGTCAAGTTCAAACGTTGAGTACAAGCATGAGAAATAAAGGAATGGGTAGAACTGATATCAAATAAGGTATAAACTTTATAAAAGTTTATGATTAGCTTACCTATGATCACCTCATTTGGGTTCCTCGTGTTTTGAAACGTCCTTCCAGGAACCACCGACTTTGACTTGTCCGGGACAGCCTTTGGAGTCACCATCTCCATTGGACTTGGTTTCACTATAAGACAATCTCTAGCCATATGACCTTCCTTTCCACAATTATAACATACATTGGATTATTGTGGGCAGTTTGGGCTGATGTGTCCCTCTTTCCCGCATTTATAATATACGACCGTTGATCGTTCTACTCCCCTAGGAACAGTTGATGCTGGTGCTGACGTCTTTACGTTATCATTGTTGTACCTTCTCTTTTTGAAATGTCCCCCTGACTTGCTTCTTCTTCTATCATAGCCACGATTACCACCAGAGTGGTTACCACTTTTGTCTGGATATTTTCCTCCCCGCTGGTTGTCATTGCTCCGATGACTGCTACCACCGGTATGACCCTGGTTATGGTCCCTCGGTTGAACATACTCATTATCTCGCTTTAATAATTGAGCCATGTTCACAACATCCGAATATAGAGAAAATTTATGAGAAATAAGATATTGCCGAATTTCAGGTTTTAGACCTCTCAGAAACATCTGCGTCATACGTTCCTCATTCTCTACCAAATAAGGTGCAAACTTGGATAACTCTGTGAACTTAGCCTCGTACTGGGACACAGTCATGTTGTTCTATTCCAGTCTAATAAACTCTACCTCCTTCATATGACGAATACTTTCAGGAAAGTACTTGTTATTGAACAGTTTCTAAAATGTTTTCCAAGATATATTGAGTGCGGCTGGCTGAGTACGCTTCACAGACTCCTACCAGCACCAGTAGTCTACCTCAACATGGAACATAAAGGTGGCGAATGGAACCTTTTTCGCCTTGATCGGATCTGGCTTTTCCACAAATTCTGGTGGTCCCAACTCTTTGAACTGCTTGGCTGTAACAAGCCCACGTTGCTATCATTTCCACCCATATTTTGTACACGAGTCTCCCTCGTCTAATTTTGCATGAACTGCAAAAAGCTTCTATACATTTCATCATTCATCGTTTGTTTGATGGCGTTGTTTACAGGAGGAATATTGCCTTCCTGTTGCACGTTCCCCTGGTTGGTGATTAAAGGTGTCTTCACGGTCTCATTCACTCCATTATTAACATTATCAGCTGCCATTCTCAAATACTGCCATAAAACAAGGGTTAATTAAAGAAATTAACATGCCACATATTATCCCTATATTCTGACCGACCAACAAATAAGCTTAGGTAGGACACACTAGCGAAGGATTTACTCGTCTCTCCCCTCCTAGTTCTATTCCCCGATCTCTGCCATAGACCATATCCCTAAGCTCTGATACCAACTGTGACGTCCCCAAAATAGGTATACATCACCCATTCTGAGTCGCTAAATACATGGTACAGAAAACAACTACAACTTCATTATTACAATTGTAGAGAAAATACGACAACACATATGCTGTGAGTTTAAATACAAATATTGTCTAATAGACAGTATTCAAACTCAAAAGAAGTCCTCATTACAATTATTATCACACTATTTTACAAAATAGTGAGGACTGCTAAAACAACTGACTGGAAACATCAGTCCACACCCCGACTAGTTCCCGCTATATTCTCGCCTCTTGAGAAGAAAAATGGAACAAAAAGGAAAATAGTGAGCTCAACTAGCCCAGTAAAGAATATTATGGCTAAGATAATATAGAACAAATTATCATTATCCTTCAATAAATCAGATAAAATATAATAGACAACCAGTTTTAGATCAATATTCGCAGCGAAAATAACAATTCATTAGAAGGGTTAAGTAGAGAATGAAATCTACTATCATCTATGAATTTAAAAGTCCATTATCAATATTTTATCCATGTAACATCAATCAATATACATCTTGAATCAAATATTCATCTTTGCACTACGGGCCAAAGATATTCATTTGTATCACCAGTTGGTCTAGTTCATCTCAACACCGGTTCATCTTTACATTACGGGCCAAAAATATATATCAGGTAATCATTCATCTTTGCACTACAGGCCAAAGATATTTAGTTATATCATCATTAAGGATTGAGGGTGTGACGCCCCCAAATTCGGGTTACCTGACCCCCGAGTTTGGTGTTCACGATCAACAATATAATAACAGCTAATTACCCATTCATATAGAAATAGTAATACATGAGTCATTAACAAAGATTGTTAATACATTAGTCCTAGGTCATTTAACCTTAACATTACAAACATACCCTTTTAGATTTACAAAAAGGGTTTACAAATACAATATAATAATAAGTTCATTATACTAATTTATCACTATGCCTTTTCCTTTATTTAGCAAGGGTGAGCAACAAGTTTGCCCTGCAAGTTAAGACATACAATAAAGGTATAGAAACCAATATCAAGTCTTCTCACATTCTCCACAACAATAATCTGATAATGAAAAAGTACAACACTTTCAAGGTTTTCTACGATATTCAAATGAATAATCAAGAATTTATTCTACGAAATAGCAAAGTGGAATGTTTTTCAGATTTATGATGAGCGATCCATTGGATCTTGAACTTCTCTTCTCGGGTATATATTAAAGTTTTACTTGGACATATACGCAGGTGTATTAGATAACCATAAAGTTTAAATCATACCTCTCTGCAAGTACTTAGAGCCGGCTGTGACGCCCCCAAAATTAGGTATACATCACCCATCTTGGGTCGTCAGATACATAGTATAGAATACAAATATAACTTACTAATACAACTGTCGTGTACAATACGACAAAACATAAACTGTGAGTTTGAATACAAATATTATCTTCTAGAGAGTATTCATACTCAAAAGGAGTCCTCATTACATTTATTAACACACTATTACATAGAATAGTGAGGACTAATAACTAATACTATCATTCGGACCATCACTCCATTCCCCGACTTGCCCCAGCTACGTTCTCATTTCCTGAAGAGAACAGTGAAAGAAAGGGTGAGCTCAACTAGCCCAGTAAGAAATATTATGACTAAGATAATGCAAAATAAATTATCATTAGCCTTCAACAATGTTAAATTGATAAAATATAATAGACATCAAGTTTAATTGCAGCGGAACAAGCAATCCATTAAAAGAGTCAAGTAGAAAATAAACTCTACTATCTTTTATGATTTAAAAGGTTTTTCAACATTGTGATCGCTGGGACTCAGCTTAATAAAATAATCCACATCATCGAATCACCCCTGCACTACGGCCAAGGATATTCATGTATTCATTAATGGTCATGATCATGCCAACAACTGTCCATCAATGCACTACAGGCCAATGGAAATTTTTACCACATCATTTGTAACATCACGGTCATGATTATACCGAATAATCCCTGGTCATAATCATACCAAGTCCATCTATGTACTACAAGCCACAGATGACTTTCGACATTTTATAAACATGAGGATGATGACAATGATATAAGAATTCAATAAAACAAGTTCAAAAATTAATTTATCCAAGAATTAACAACGTCCAAATTGTAAACATGATACTGCTTTGTGGAGTAAAATTCAAGAATGCTTAGAAGAATATTTTCATGAAAAGATACTGGATGAACCGCAATTATCAAGGATATTCCACAAATTTCATGGAGTATAGAAGTCAGAACTTAACCAACTGAGTATAATAAAGAATGGAATAACAAAAGAAATCACCATGCATGCGATAGACCGCACATACAGGTTATTCCAACAGAATAATAAATAATGGAACCAGGTCTGGCGTAAAACGCACAGACAGGATATTCCAACAGAATAATAATAAAGACGGAACCAGGTCCGGTGTAAAACACACAGACATGATGTTCCAACAGAATAATAATAAAGACGGAACCAGGTCCGGTGTAAAACACACAGACAGGATGTTCCAACAGAATAATAATAAAGATGGAACTAGGTCCGGTGTAAAACACACAGACATGATGTTCCAACAGAATAATAATAAAGACGGAACCAGGTCCGGTGTAAAACACACAGACAGGATATTCCAACAGAATAATAGAAGAATGTCACCAAGTATAGGGTAGACCGCGTATACAGGTTATTCCAACAGAATAATAAGAAATGGAATAACAACAGTTCTCTTCATGAATAAGAAAGAATAACACTCCTTACCGTTTTAAAGAAGAGCTGAAATAAGGAAGTAGTTAAGTAGTAAAATACCCTTCTTCTCTCTCTCTATAGTTTCTCTCTATAGTTTCTCTCTCTAGAGTTCAGTGAATTCGTAAGAAATAATGAAGGAATGAGCTGCTATTTATAGAGAAATAGAATGCATAGTAACTAATCCATGAACGGTCCAGATTGATTACTTTAATCTGACGGTCCATATTTAAAGAAAAATCTTTTAAATAAAATATAATATATTCTATTTATAGAATAACTTTAATAAAGTATTTTGTTTTATATAAAAAGATGTTTCTGTTTTATGATGTTAATAATAGGAATAAAACAAAACGTCATTATCGCTAAATAATTCATATTATTAACTGACAATAATTGAATCAAACTGAGTGACTTCGCACATAAGCATTAATAATCAATACCGTGTGCTACTATGCAACTACACGTATTACTGTACTTTTTCTATCGAGTAGTTCAACAGTATCAATGGTAAAACTTCCGCCGTTATTTTTAATAAAATATTTTTGTCGTTTTCTCAATCCGACAATAATTCTGTTGTGGGGTCCACCAATGATTGTGCCGTTGTACGAATATTCCCTGTTAAAATAAATATTCCCCGATCAATCGAATATTATATAACAACTTGCATACTTTGTAAAATTTATAAATATTACCCACAACTATAACATTATATCAAATTAACTCCATAATATTCAAAAATGATATTTATAGAAAATTCATCTTTATTTATAAAAGTTAGGGTCTTACAGCCTCCCCTTCTTATAAAATTTTGCCCTCGAAATTAGGGTAGGTACCTGGTATGTCGAAGAGGTAAGGATACCTTGATTTCATTTCAGATTCTAACTCCCAAGTCATTTTCTCAAGATCGTGGTTTCTCCACAAAACTTTGACTTGAGGTATAACCTTAGAGCGTAGAATATGTTCCTTCTTATCCAAGAATTGAACAGGAACTTCTTCATACGTCAATTCTTCTGCTATTTCGTCCGGTTCTAACTCAATAATGTGGTTCGGCTCTTCCACATATTCGCGTAACATGGATATGTAAAAAACATTATGAACACGAGACATACTTGGCGGTAAAGCGAGTCTATAAGCCACAGTTCCTACTCGATCGAGGATTAAAAATGGACCGATGAATCGAGGATTGAGCTTTCCTCTCTTTCCAAATCTCGTAACTCCTTTCCATGGAGCAACACGTAAGAACACATGGTCTCCTACATCAAATTCCTCGTCCTTTCGATGAAGATCAGCATAACTCTTTTGTCGATCTTGTGAGGTTTTTATACGTTGTCGGATCGTTTGAATCTTTTCTGTAGTCATACGTACCAACTCTGGTCCCAATAATGTTGCTTCATTTACCTCATCCCAGCATACTGGAGAACGACATTTTCTTCCATATAATGCTTCGAATGGAGCCATGCCAATACTTGCTTGATAACTGTTGTTGTAGGAAAACTACACCAATGGTAAGAACTTGTCCCAACTTTCCTTGAAGTCAAGGACACAGAGTCTTAATAAATCTTCTAGAGTTTTAATAGTCCTCTCTGATTGTCCGTCCGTCTGAGGATGATATGCCGAACTTAATCGTAAATATGTGCCCATAGCTTTTTGTAAACTAACCCAAAATCGTGAAGAGAATCTTGGGCCTCGATCAGAAACTATGGATATTGGAAAACCATGCAGTCTTACAATCTTGTTTATGTACATACGAGCAAGACGTTCAAGTTTATAAGTTTCTCGTATCGGTAAGAAATGAGAAGACTTGGTCAATCTATCAACAATGACCCAAATCGCATCAATACATTGAGAAACCCTAGGAAGACTGGTAACGAAATCTATGGTAATGTGCTCCCACTTCCATTTTGGAATTTCAAGTGGTTGCAATGGACCTTTTGGTACTTGATGCTCCGCTTTGACTCGTTGACAAGTTAGACACCTTGAGATAAACATCGCTATCTCTCTCTTCATATTGCTCCACCAAAATGTATGACGAAGATCATGATACATTTTGGTACTTCCAGGATGGATTGCAAACGGTGTGTTGTGCGCCTCCATCATGATTTCATACTTTAAATCAGGGTTGTTAGGAACACAAAGTCTGGAGTTGACTCGAAGTATTCCTTCTTCATCGATTCTTACTTCCGGCATAGCACCTTCTTGCACTCTTTTCCTCATACGCATCAGCTCCAGGTCTGTAGCTTGAGCAGCTTTAACTTTATCGATTAAAGTTGGTTCTACTCGTATATTTGTCATCATCACATGGGTCCCTGGAGTATTTAACTCTATCTCCATCCTTTGCAAGTCACACAAAAGGGGCCTTTGTGTTGACAATATCGCACTCGTACTTGCATATAATCTTCTACTCAATGCGTCAGCTACCACGTTCGCTTTTCTAGGATGATATTGAATGGTATGATCATAATCTTTCAACAGTTTAAGCCAACGTCGTTGTCGCATGTTGAGTTCCTTTTGAGTGAAGAAATATTTGAGGCTTTTATGATCCGTAAAGATCTCCACCTTCTCCCCATACAAGTAATGCCTCCAAATTTTAAGTGCAAAGACAACAGCTGCCAACTCTAGATCATAAGTAGGATAATTCCTCTCATATTTATTGAGTTGTCTTGATGCATAGGCTATGACTTTTCCATGTTGCTTGAGAACGCATCCCAACCCTTTGCTCGAAGTATCACTGTAGATGACAAATCCCTCCGAGCCAGATGGTATTGTTAGAACAGGTACTGAAATGAGTCTCCTCTTGAGTTCTTGAAAACTCTTCTCACATTCTTTGCTCCAACCGAACTTTGTATCTTTCCGAGTCAGCTGAGTTAATGGAGTAGCGATTCGAGAAAATCCTTCCACGAATCTCCGATAATAACCAGCTAAACCAAGAAAGCTACGTACTTCAGTCACTGATTTATGTTGCTCCCAGCTTTGAATAGCTTCAATCTTTGCCAGGTCAACCGATATTCCACGACTTGATACTACGTGCCCAAGGACTGCTACCCCCTCCAACCAGAACTCGCATTTCTTCAACTTGGCATAAAGCTTGTATTCACGAAACTTTTGGAGTACCAGCCTCAAGTGTTGCTCATGATCTTCACGGCTTTTGGAATAAATAAGGATGTCATCAATAAAGACGACCAAAAGTGATCTAAATATTTCTTGAATATCCGGTTCATCATATCCATGAAGGCAGCAGGAGCATTAGTCAATCCAAAGGACATGACTAGGAATTCATAATGCCCGTACCGAGTTCTGAAAGCCGTCTTTAGAATATCCTCAGTTCTAACCTTCAGCTGATTGTATCCAGAACGAAGATCGATCTTTGAGAAGAATTGTGCTCTTTGTAACTGGTCAAACAGGTCATCAATACGTGGTAATGGGAATCTGTTTTTGATGGTGACATGATTCAACTCCCGATAATCAATACAAAGTCGCATACTTCCATCTTTCTTCTTCACGAATAGCACAGGAGCACCCCAAGGAGAAGTACTAGGACGAATAAAGCCAATGTCTAACAATTTATGCAGTTGGATCTTAAACTCCTGAAGTTCAATAGGAGCCATTCGATACGGGGCTTTGGAAATGGGTTTTGTACCGGGTTCAAGGTCGATATAAAATTCAATTTCACGCTCTGGGGGTAGGCCAGGAAGTTCTTCAGGGAATACGTCAGGGAATTTATTAACAATAGAAATATCATTCAAAACTGACGTATTTTTGTTTATATCCGTGACATGAGCTAAGAAAGCTTGACATTCGTTTTTCAATAAATGAATAGCTTTATGGCTTGAGATGACATCGATTGATTTTAATGGTTTGGTTACTTGAATTCGCATAATAGGTCGATTAGGAATATGAAAGCTAACAACCTTACGAAAATAATCAATTTTTGCATGATGAGTAGTTAACCAATCAATCCCTAGAATTACGTCAGATGCAAGTATTTTTAATGAAATCAGATCGACAGGTAATATGTGGGTACCAACTTGAACCAAACAAGACTTATAAACCGTGGATGTAATGAAGGTTTCCCCCAATGGAGTTTCAACAGATAAGTCAAAGTATAATTTCTCCAGAGTCAAATTTAATCGATGAGCGCAAGTAGGAGAAATAAAAGAATGGGTAGAACCGATATCAAATAAAGTATAGACTTCGTTAGAGTTTATGATAAGCTTACCCGTGATAACCTCATTCGGGTTCCTTACTTTCTGGGAGGTCAAAACAAACGCTCTCCCTTGCACTACCGGTTTGGACTTTTTTGGGACGGCCTTTGGTGTCTCCATCTTGGCTAAACTTGTTTTTGATAAACGACAAAATCGAGCTAAATGACCTTCTCTTCCACAATTATAACATGCTTTAGACGGCATCACGCAGTTTGGACTGATGTGCCCCTCCCCTCCGCATTTGAAACATATGATAAGTGGTCGTTCTCCTTCCTTAACAACGGGTGCTGGTGCTGACGTCTTTCCATCATTGTTGAATCTCCTCTTCTTGAAATGACCATTTTTATTGTTTTGGCCCTGATTACCACCGAAGTGGTTACCATTTCTGGCCTGTTGATTCCCCCCACGCTTGTTGTCACCGCTTCGATGACTGCTCTCACTGGTATTATCATTTTGCCGACTGCTCTCTTTTGGTTTCGTTGACTCGTTATCGCGCTCCACTAACTGAGACCTATTCACAACATCTGAATACAAACACAGTTTATGAGAAATAAGATGTTGACGTATCTCAGGTTTCAAACCTCATAAAAATATTCGCGTCATTCGCTCTTCATTATCCACCAAGTGGGACGTAAACCGGGACAACTCAGCAAATTTAGCCTCATATTGCGACACGGTCATATTATTCTTCTCTAATTTGATGAACTCTACCTCCTTCATGTGACGAACACTTTCGGGAAAGTATTTGTCATTGAACAGCTCTTGGAACTTCTCCCAAGACATCTTCAGTGTGGCAGGTTGAGTACGCGTAATCGATTCCCACCAGTAATCTGCCTCTCTTCGCAACATAAAGGCGGGAAAGGGAACCTTTTGCTCCTCGGAGCATCCCAAGACATCAAATATCTTGGTAATCTGCTTTATCCATGTTTCCGCTATAAGTGGTTTTGGCTCTCCCTTAAACTCTGGTGGTCCCAGCTCCTTGAACTGTTTAGCGGTGACCGTCCGAGAGTTTTTAGTGTTTCCACCTATATTTTGGACAGGAGCCGCTCTCGCCTGCTGTTGTATGAACTGCATAAAGTTTCTGAACATTCCATTATCCATCATCTGGTCAGTGTTGTTGTTTGCATGAGGATTGTCACCTTCCTGATGCACATTATCCTGATTATTGATATGTGGTGAATCAACAGTCGCCTGTGCTCCATTGCTATTCTCAACATTCTCAGATGCCATTTTCAGATACTGCCACAAAATAAAAGTTGATTGATATGTCATATATTATCCTTATATTATGACCGACCAATTAAATACCATGCAAATAAACTTAGGTAGGTCATACTAGCGAAGGAATTTCCCGTCTCTCCCCTGCTAGTTATATTCTCACATCTTAGCCAGGGATCATATCCCTAAGCTTTGATACCAACTGTGACGCCCCCAAAATTAGGTATACATCACCCATCTTGGGTCGTTAGATACATAGTATAGAATACAAATACAACTTACTAATACAACTGTCGTGTACAATACGAAAAAATATAAACTGTGAGTTTGAATACAAATATTATCTTCTAGAGAGTATTCATACTCAAAAGGAGTCCTCATTACATTTATTAACACACTATTACATAGAATAGTGATGACTACTAACTAATACTATCATTCGGACCATCACTCCGTTCCCCGACTTGCCCCAGCTACGTTCTCATTTCCTGAAGAGAACAGTGAAAGAAAGGGTGAGCTCAACTAGCCCAGTAAGAAATATTATGACTAAGATAATGCAAAATAAATTATCATTAGCCTTCAACAATGTTAAACTGATAAAATATAATAGACATCAAGTTTAACTGCAGTGGAACAAGCAATCCATTAAAAGAGTCAAGTAGAAAATAAACTCTACTATCTTTTATGATTTAAAAGGTTTTTAAACATTGTGATCGCTGGGACTCAGCTTAATAAAATAATTCACATCATCGAATCACCCCTGCACTACGGCCAAGGATATTCGTGTATTCATTAATGGTCATGATCATGCTAACAACTGTCCATTAGTGCACTACGGGCCAATGGGGATTTTTACCACATCATTTGTAACATTACGGTCATGATTATACCGAATAATCCCTGGTCATAATCATACCAAGTCCATCTATGCACTACAGGCCACAGATGACTTTCAACATTTTATAAACATGAGGATGATGACAATGATATAAGAATTCAATAAAACAAGTTCAAGAATTAATTTATCCAAGAATTAACAACGTCCAAATTGTCAACATGATACTGCTTTGTGGAGTAAAATTCAAGAATGCTTAGAAGAATATTTTCATGAAAAGATACTGGATGAACAACAATTATCAAGGATATTCCACAAATTTCATGGAGTATAGAAGTCAAAACTTAACCAACTGAGTATAATAAAGAATGGAATAACAAAAGAAATCACCATGCATGCGATAGACCGCACAGACAGGTTATTCTAACAGAATAATAAATAATGGAACCAGGTCTGGCGTAAAATACATAGACAGGATATTCCAACAGAATAATAATAAAGACGGAACCAGGTCCGGTGTAAAACACACAGACAGGATGTTCCAATAGAATAATAATAAAGACGGAACCAGGTCCGGTGTAAAACACACAGACAGGATGTTCCAACAGAATAATAGAAGAATGTCACCAAGTATAGGGTAGACCGCGTATACAGGTTATTCCAACAAAATAATAAGAAATGGAATAACAACAGTTCTCTTCATGAATAAGAAAGAATAACACCCCTTACCGTTTTAAAGAAGAGCTGAAATAAGGAAGTAGTTAAGTAGTAGAATACTCTTCTTCTCTCTCTATAGTTTCTCTCTCTAGAGTTCAGTGAATTCATAAGAAATAATGAAAGAATGAGCTGCTATTTATAGAAAAATAGAATGCATAGTAACTAATCCATGAACGGTCCAGATTGATTACTTTAATCTGACGGTCCATATTTAAAGAAAAATCTTTTAAATAAAATATAATATATTCTATTTATAGAATAACTTTAATAAAGTATTTTGTTTTATATAAAAAGATGTTTATGTTTTATTACGTTTATAATACGAATAAAACAAAATGTCATTATCGCTAAATAATTCATATTATTAACTGACAATAATTGAATTAAACTGAGTGACTTCGCACATAAGCATTAATAATCAATACCGTGTGCTACTATGCAGCCACACATATTACTGTACTTTTACTACCGAGTAGTTCAACAGTATCAATGGTAAAACTTCCGCCGTTATTTTTAATAAAATATTTTTGTCGTTTTCTCAATTCGACAATAATTCCGTTGTGGGGTCCACCAATGATTGTGCCATTGTACGAATATTCCCTATTAAAACGAATATTCCCCGACCAATCGAATATTATATAACAACTTGCGTACTTTGCAAAATTTATAAATATTACCCACAACTATAACATTATATCAAATTAACTCCATAATATTCAAAAATGATATTTATAGAAAATTCATCTTTATTTATAAAAGTTGGGGTCTTACATCGGCCAACTCCTTGTACCCTATATTATGCATAATACTTAAGTTGCGCGCAATGGTCGAATATACGACTAAAAGTGTTTCCTTTATAAAAAAGGTTGTTCTTCTTAGTCTCAGAATCAAGATTTGATTTAATAACGAAATTCAATGATTTCAATTTCTATTTACTTATCGATCTAGCCGAAATAATTGGCATCGATCTGTCAAAAATAATTGAATTCTCTTCTCGAATCTATCAAGTTCTAACAAATGTTCGTCTAGCCAGAATAATTAGCTAAGACATTTCTCAACATAATTTTACAATAAACAGGAATTATCTGTACTGTCAATTCTATCTTCTACGAATATGAATATCCAACAACAGTTATTCTATAAATGTATATTCTCCGAATCAGTAATTCAATTTGAATTATTAAACATGCACTAACTGCGAATAATCAATAATAAATCTCTGGACGTGGTATAATTAGCAATAATTAACCACTATAATAATTGAATGAATATAACTTAAGGTTGAGTTAGGAAACTTGCCTCTTCCACTTTTTACAGCTACACAATAAATTTATTTGCGTTTGAAAGACCTATAACCAATAATATCGGTCTCATAATTAGCACAATATTTCATAACACGTAACACTGTAATTCACAATCAATCCGTCTCCTAGGCACATTACCACATTAGTGTTTATAACCTATATAAACACTTAAATCATTTTTAAATAATTTAATTATCAAATAATCTTATCGTCATTAATATTTAATAATATAAAAATATTAATGTTATACTTGTCAAAATATTAAAGTTATTATTAATAACTTAAAATATTTTTAAATCATTAATATTTTACTTAAATAATTTTTAAAGTAATTAAAATTATTTTTAAATCATCACCATTAATATTTAAATATTAATGAAATTATCATCTAAATATTAAAAGTCATTAGTTATAACTTAAAATATTTTTTAAAATATTTTTCTCATTTTTAAATGATTTTTAAATCAATAAAATTATTTTTAATTCATTTATTTAATATAATAATTAAATAAATCTTATATCATTAATATTTGTTTATTAATGAGAATTCTCCAAAAATTTTAAAAATTATATTTTATAATTCAAAATATTTTCTAACATTTTATTCTCATTTAAAATGATTTTTAAATCAATAAAATCATTTTTAACTTATTTATTTAATTTAATAATTAAATAAATCTAATATCATTAATATTAAATTATTAATGAAAATTCTCTAAAAATATTAAAAATTATATTTTATAATTTAAAATATTTTTAAATACATTGTTCTTATTTAAAATAATTTTTTATAATATTAAATCATTTTTCTATAATTTATTTAATATACTAATTAAATAAATTAAATATCCTTTTTATTCAAATAATTATAATTATTAAAGAAAAATGTCCCAAATAATTAAAAGTTATTTTTCAGAATTTAAAATGATTTTTAAAACTATTTTTAGTAATTTTTATAATTTATTTTCTATTTTTAAGTAATTTCTAGAATATTCCGAAATTAGAAAATAAATATACCGTCGCTAAAGGGCTTTAGCGACATAAAGCGTCGCTGTTGGTGTTCTTGAGCTCAAGAACACTGACAGTCGGCTTAGCAAGGTTGCTTGTTTGACCAGCCTTAAATTTCTGTTCTTGTATCCTCTATTCAATATAAGACTTGAATCATGTAGTGTTTATGTAGTACTACACGTTACAACAAATAGCATGGTCATACTACAACACATTTGCCATATCTAAAGCCCTAAAGTAGCTGTCAGAAGCTTCTGGGCTTTCTGGGTTACCCAGAAACCCAGACGGCTTCGACTGCCTACTTTGTGGCCCGATTCTCTTCTAGTTTTGGTCACGATATTGATGGTTTTATGGTTCACACTGGTAGTATACCTTACAAGGAACATTACTACACCAGCACATCAGTTTAACAACAACAGATCCACAAGTTATGACACGGTCAAACCTTGTCAGGATCTTTGTTCATACAGTTTTCTGGAAATTCCAGAATTGTAAAAGCAGTGCAAGTGGCCTACTTTGACCACTTGGTACGATTGATCTGTTGCTTGTTTAAACGCTCTAGGGCCATGGATCTATAGTAAAAACAGCAGGCTATAATAAAGATCCAACACATACTCAAAAAAACTAACACGACTGACAGATCAAAGAGCTTAAAGATGTTGTTAGACGTTGAAAATGAATTTTTGGGTTACCCAGAATTCGCCCGGTCAACGTTGGTCAACGGGTTTTGACCGATTATATCTTCAAATCCAGACATCTAATGACTATACTACCACTTGTAGATTAAAGACCACATACCAGGCTACCTATAACAACTTAAAAACATCAAAAACCATAAACATATCAAGATCTACGGCTACTGACATTTCTTGTCAGACCATGTTTCAGACTCAATAACAGTTTGTGAAAAACTCAACTTTTACCCACTTTGATGCTATGGATTCATGATAGATTATCATAGATCTTCATAAAACATCCATTAGCAATATTCTAAACACATAAACACAAAAATCTTCTTAGCATTTAGGATCAAAATAGGTTAGAGCTTTTATACCTTTTCTTGAATAAACTTGATTCTTAGCTCTCCAATATGTTATTAGGTGATCTAGGGACTAATTTTGTGACTGATCTACTTAGCAAATTCGAAGGGTTTGAGAGAGAATGAGTTGTGGAGAGCTTAGGTGAAAAATGACTAACTTTTGTGACTTTTTCTCTCTCATAACCTATTTATATATATTATGATTTATTTTTAGATCTGATGTGTTGTTGTCACATAGAGGCTGAGTTGCTGAGATTTAAGTCACCAAGGTCAAAAGAGTTGGTCACCCACTAAAGGTCTTGGACAATTTACAAGTTAACTAAAAACAATGGAAAATGGCATTTTGGTCTTTAGCAAATTGATTTTTAATGGCATACTAGACAAATGCACAAACCCTTAGGGCTTAACCCTAAGGTTCTAATCCTTAGGTTTTAAATACTCCAATTCTAGAATTTTCTAATTAGGGTTTAAAAATAAAAAAATTAAGAATTTCAAAAATGTAATTAGGGTTTTAAATAGAAATTAATATTTCTAAAGTATAATTAGGGTTTCCTAATTATATTAACACATACTAATCACTTTAGGCTTGCTAATTAGGATTAGGGTTTCCTAGTTTAGGGTTTAGGGATTCCCGAATATAAAATTAGGATTTCCCGACTTTCAATTAGGATTTTTGACAGCGCGTTAGGATTTCTAATCCTGAGATTAGGGTTTCTAATCTCTTATTAGGGTTTATTAATTTTATACCTTATCCGATCAATCATTGATCACTATAAACATATAGTACAAACACATTCACATTAATATAATTATTTTAATTATATTTTCTATCGAATCTCTATTCAGAAAATTAGGGTTAGGGTTTCTAAAGCTCATGTTGAGCACAACTCTACTCTATTTTTATTAGTCAATACAAAAATTAACCTTCTCGAGACTCCTATCGTAGATACACAGTACAATATTAACAGTCAATGCCAATATAAAATAAAAAAAAATTTATTCGTAAAATTTGGATTATTCGAAATCTCGGGTTATCACATTCACTCCTCCTTAAAAGGATTCCGTCCTCAGAATCATCGCTTTCTTATTCTCTACAATCTGTTAAAGTTGTATCATCAATTCATTTTTATCAACACAATATTCATTTGTGTCTCAAATTCTAACATGTGACTTGAATCTATACAAGAAAACAATTCACAGTAATTATCTAACTCAATTTACTCGCGTAATTAAATTTCTAAACGGAATTGTTACCTGTTTTCACCTTCTGAGTAACTACTACATCCCGTGTCGTCATGCTAAATGTACGGGCTGTTGGTCTTCCTGGCTGTGCAGGTCCTTGAATTGCCAAGGTTCCGCCGCCGGGTCCCTTGTTGCCACTTTCCTTCTCCGTATTCTTCTTCGGACAGTTCCGAATCAAATGATCAGTCGATCCGCATGCAAAGCAACCTTGTATCTTCTTCGGGCTGGGACAATTGGGCGACATGTGTCCTTCTTGCCCACAATTATAGCAAACTCCCTTCTTCTTCAGGCAAACTCTAGCATGATTCTTCCCACAATTTGAACATGGCTCCCTTCCTTTCCTATTATCTTCTATCTTATTAACCGACTGGGCATTCTCGCTCCACTTCCTCTTATTCAGATTACTACCCCCACTGCTTCCCCCATCATTTGTCTTCTTCTTATTATCCTGATGAAATCGAGACGTAGCTTCGCTCCCTCCTTCAGCAATTAACGCCTTCTCCATCAAAGCCGTGAACTTATTGATCTGCAATACCGCTACCTTGTTGAATATCCCCGGCTTCAACCCATTCTCAAATCTTCTCGCTTTTCTTGCTTCTGTGTCCACCTGATGAGGTGCAAATCTTGCCAACTCATTGAATTTGGCAGCGTATTCTAATACCGACATGTTCTCCTGCTTAAGTTCTAAGAATTTAACTTCCATCCTGGATTGCATACTCGGTGAGAAGTAGTTCTCAAAGAATAGTTCCTTGAATCTTTTCCATGTCACTATGGCTGTAGCAGCTCTTGCCTGATTAGTCTCCCACCAGTAATTGGCTTCTCCCTTCATCAGATAAGTTGCAAAAGCCGCCTTCTGCTTTCTGCCACTCGCGTAATGATAAATGCTTTCTCCATCTCTTTTACCCAAATTTGGGCTTCAATCGAATCCGTGGTTCTTTTGAATTCAGGCGGTCCTACCGCTTTAAAGTCTTTAAAGGTAGCCAATCTGTCGACTGGCTGATTCCTCTCTCTTCCTCTTACAGCTGGAGCTCTATTCTCCATAGCTTGGGCTAACATATCCGCAAAGTTTTGCATTGGGTCAGTTTGACCTCTTTCGTTATTCACTGACTGTTCTTCTCGTTGGTTTCGATTCTATCGTCTAGGCGGCATGATCTGATTTAAATAAAATTCTTACCTTAATTCTCTTTCTTTACACAAATTCTTAACACAATAAGAATTTAACACATAATTCTCATATATAAATGAATATTTATTCAAATAGTTCATAGCACATTTAGTATTTAACACATATTACTATCCCTTTTAAATTATATCAGGATTAACAACACAACTTTACACAAAAAGTTGCTATTCTCCATTTACACATAGTCCTTACCAGTTCGTCAAACTTACCACACTTATGAGTTCAGGAGCTTGCAATAATTATATGAGTGTATGAACTTATCCTAGTCATACCTTTGGCGTCCATTCGCTGAGGGGTTCAAAACATTTCATATAATTACGAGTCACTAAATTACCATAAGTATGAGTTTTAAGAACACACAAATTAATCTTAATCTTATATTCATATAGAAAATAGAGATTTCATTCATAAAACATAAATATTTACATATGCTCAAACATCATTCTCGATATTACAACCTTTAATATCATAATCTTCTACCAAAAGATACTATCACATATATCTAAGTTGTCTACCGACCACTCCCTTCACCAGTCTTCTTCTTGTTGGGACACTTATTGAATCCGTGACCCGTTCTCCCACATGAGAAACACTTCCTCATATTCGGCTTAGGATAATGCAAAGAAATATGTCCTTCCTGCTTACAGTTGAAACATACATTCTTTCACATCATGCATTCTCCCACGTGAATCTTCCTACACTTGCTGCAAGCTTGCCTCTTCTTCGGGTTTGAATCTTTAGAGTTGTCACTGACTTTTTCCCTCTTTCTCTTAGCCTTGCCATTCTTGTTGGTTCCTTCAGACGATCCACCACCTTCAGTCTTCATCCTTTCCACCTGCGCCTTCAGCTCGTTCCGTTCTTCAGTCATTTCGTGTAACGCTCTCTCTGTCTTCCATAACTCCTCTAAAAGAAATACTTTACTTCGAAGTTCTTGGACTTCTGCAGATAGCTGATCTTGTTCTCCAACTTTGATCTTATTCTTTAACTCTACCTTAGCTTCTTTAGACTCCGCCTCCTCACCAGTACTTAGATACATCTCGGGATAATCATCATAATCACTCTCGAGATTGACCATGGGTTCATCTTTTCCTACTTTTTCAACTGACTCGCTTTGTGTTGGCACCTCGGCTACTGGCACTGGTGCGACAACCGCTGGCATCTCCGTACTCATCTTATCTTCTCCCGACATCCTACAATCAGTTTAAACAACTTGATTAGTACTTCACAAGTACAATCTTCTAACACGATGTGTTCACATATCTCACTATCGATACGCTTCTGTAATCCCTCACTTAGTACTCTAAATGAGTATTCTCTATCTCGCTCATGGTTATAATCCTAGGGTTTTCCCCCACCCCACTTAAGGTTTATAACCTATAGCTTTGATACCAACCTGTGACGGCCCCAAATTCGGGTTACCTGACCCCCGAGTTTGGTGTTCACAATCCACAATATAATAACATCTAACTACCTATTCATATAGAAATAGTAATACATAAGTCATTAACAAAGATTGTTAATACATTATTCCCAGGTCATCTAACCTTAACATTACAAACATACCCTTTTAGATATACAAAAAGGGTTTACAAATAAAACATAATAATAAGTTCATTATACTAATTTATCACTATGCCTTTTCCTTTGTTCTTCTTCACAGTACCTTCTGCAACTTCGTCCCTAGCTGAAAAGTTTATTTAGCAAGGGTGAGCAACAAGTTTGCCCCACAAGTTAAGACATGCAATAAAGGTATAGAAATTAATATCAAGTCTTCTCACATTCTCTACAACAATAATCTGATAATGAAAGAGTACAACGCTTTCAAGGTTTTCTACGATATTCAAATGAATAATCAAGAATTTATTCTACGAAATAGCGAAGCGGAATGTTTTCCAGATTTATGCTGAGCGATCCGTTGGATCTTGAACTTCTCTTCTCGGGTATATATTAAAGTTTTACTTTGACATATACGCAGGTGTATTAGATAATCATAAAGATTAAATCATACCCCTCTGCAAGTACTTAGAGCCGACCAACTCCTTGTACCCTATATTATGCATAATACTTAAGTCGCGCGCAATGGTCGAATATGTGACTAAAAGTGTTCCCTTTATAAAAAAGGTTGTTCTTCTCAGTCTCAGAATCAAGATTTGATTTAACAACGAAATTCAATGATTTCAATTTCTATTTACTTATCGATCTATCCGAAATAATTGACATCGATCTGTCAATAACAATTGAATTATATTCTCGAATCTATCAAGTTCTAACAAATATTCATCTATCCAGAATAATTAGCTAAGACATTTCTCAACATAATTTGACAATAAACAGGAATTATCTATACTGTCAATTCTATCTTCTACGAATATGAATATCCAACAACAGTTATTCTATAAATGTATATTCTTCGAATCAGTAATTCAATTTGAATTATTAAGCATGCACTAACTGCGAATAATCAATAATAAATCCCTGGACGTGGTAAAATTAGCAATAATTAACCACTATAATAATTGAATGAATATAACTCAAGGTTGAGTTAGAAAACTTGCCTCTTCTGCTGTTTACAGTTACACAATAAACTTATCTGCTTTTGAAAGACCTATAACCAATAATATCGGTCTCACAATTAGCACAATATTTCATAACATGTAACACTGTAATTCACAGTCAATATGTCTCCTAGGCACATTACCACATTAGTGTTTATAACATATATAGACACTTATCAAGTCTAACTAGTTCGGTCTGGTTGGACTTCAGTCCATTCTCGGTGCCTTGGTCACCCTATTCAACAATTAACACTTATATTATCCATTAAACTCGGTCTCTAAGCTTCAATATTATTTTAGATAAGTCAAATATCATTTATAATATTTTTCAAAAGCTTTTAATAATTTATAAACAATTATTATAATTTATAATAATTTTCCAAACACTTAAATCATTTTTAAATGATTTAATTATCAAATAATCTTATCATCATTAATATTTAATAATATAAAAATATTAATGTTATACTTGTCAAAATATTAAAGTTATTATTAATACCTTAAAATATTTTTAAATAATTAATATTCTACTTAAATGATTTTTAAAGTAATTAAAATTATTTTTAAATCATCACCATTAATATTTAAATATTAATAAAATTATCATCCAAATATTAAAAGTCATTAGTTATAAATTAAAATATTTTTCTCATTTTTAAATGATTTTTAAATCAATAAAATTATTTTTAATTCATTTATTTAATATAATAATTAAATAAATCTAATATAATTAATATTAGTTTATTAATGAGAATTCTCCAAAAATATTGAAAATTATATTTTATAATTCAAAAAATTTTCTAACATTTTATTCTCATTTAAAATGATTTTTAAATCAATAAAATCATTTTTAACTTATTTTTTTAATTTAATAATTAAATAAATCTAATATCATTAATATTAAATTATTAATGAAAATTCTCTTAAAATATTAAAAATTATATTTTATAATTTAAAATATTTTTAAATACATTATTCTTATTTAAAATAATTTTTCATAATATTAAATCATTTTTCTCTAATTTATTTAATATACTAATTAAATAAATTAAATATCATTTTTATTCAAATAATTATAATTATTAAAGAAAAATGTCCCAAATAATTAAAAGTTATTTTTCAGAATTTAAAATGATTTTTAAAACCATTTTTCGTAATTTTTATAATTTATTTTCTTTTTTTAAGTAATTTTCGAAATATTCAGAAATTAGAAAATAAATAAAACGTCGCTAAAGGGCTTTAGCGACACAAAGCGTCGCTGTTGGTGTTCTTGAGCTCAAGAACACTGACAGCCGGCTTAGCAAGGTTGCTTGTTTGACCAGCCTTAAATTTCTGTTCTTGTATCCTTTGTTCAATATAAGACTTGAATCATGTAGTGTTTATGTAGTACTACACGTTACAACACATAGCATGGTCATATTACAACCCATTTGCCAGATCTGAAGCCCCAAAGCAGCTGTCAAAAGCTTCTGGGCTTTCTGGGTTACCCAGAAACCCAGACAGCTTCGACTGCCTACTTTGTGGCCTGATTCTCTTCTAGTTCTGGTCACGATATTGATGGTTTTATGGTTCACACTGGTAGTATACATGACAAGGAACATTACTATAACAACACATCAGTTTAACAACAACAGATCCACAAGTTATGACACGGTCAAACCTTGTCAGGATCTTTGTTCATATAGTTTTCTAGAAATTCCAGAATTGTAAAAGCATTGCAAGTGGCTGACTTTCACCACTTGGTGCGATTGATCTGTTGCTTGTTTAAGCACTCTAAGACCACGGATCTATAGTAAAAACAACAGGCTACAATAAAGATCCAACACATACTCAAAAAAACTAACAAGACTGACAGATCAAAGAGCTTAAAGATGTTGCCAGACGTTGAAAACGAATTTCTGGGTTACCCAGAATTCGCCCGGTCAACGTCGGTCAATGGGTTTTAACCGATTATATCTTCAAATCCAGACATCTAATGACTATACTACCACTTGCAGATTAAAGACCACACACCAGGCTACCTATAACAACTTTAAAATATCAAAAACCATAAACATATCAAGATCTACGGTTACTGACATTTCTTGTCAGACCATGTTTCAGACTCAATAATAGTTTGTGAAAAACTCAACTTTTACCCACTTTGATGCTATGGATTCATGATAGATCATCATAGATCTTCATAAAACATCCATTAGCAATATTCTAAACACACAAACTCAAAAATCTTCTTAGCATTTAGGATCAAAATAAGTTAGAGCTTTTATACCTTTTCTTGAATAAACTTGATTCTTGGCTCTCCAATATGTTATTAGGTGATCTAGGGACTGATTTTGTGACTGATCTACTTAGCAAAATCGGAGGGTTTGAGAGAGAATGAGTTGTGGAGAGCTTAGGTGAAAAATGACTAACTTTTGTGACTTTTTCTCTCTCATAACCTATATATATTATGATTTGTTGTTAGATCTGATGTGTTGCTGTCACATAGTGGCTGAGTTGCTGAGATTTAAGTCTGAGATTTAAGTCACCAAGGTCAAAAGAGTTGGTCACCCACTAAAGGTCTTGGACAATTTACAAGTTAACTTAAAAAAATGGAAAATGGCATTTTGGTCTTTAGCAAATTGATTTTTAATGGCATACTAGACAAATGTACAAACCCTTAGGGTTTAACCTTAAAGTTCTAACCCTTAGGTTTTAAATACTCTAATTCTAGAATTTTCTAATTAGGGTTTAAAAATAGAAAATTAAGAATTTCAAAAGTGTAATTAGAGTTTTAAATAGAAATTAATATTTCTAAAGTATAATTAGGGTTTCCTAATTATATTAACACATACTAATCACTTTAGGCTTGCTAATTAGGATTAGGGTTTCCTAGTTTAGGGTTTAGAGTTTCTCGAATATGAAATTAGGGTTTCTCGGCTTTTAATTAGGGTTTCTAACTGCGCGTTAGGATTTTTAATCTTGAGATTAGGGTTTCTAATCTCTTATTAGGGTTTATTAATTTTAAACCTTATCCGATCAATCATTGATCACTATAAACATACAGTACAAACACATTTTCATTAATATAATTATTTTAATTATATTTTCTACCGAATCCCTATTCAAAAAATTAGGGTTAGGGTTTCTAAAGCTGTTTAGCACAACTCTACTTTATTTTTATTAGTGAATACACAAATTGACCTTCTCGAGACTCGTATCATAGATACACTGTACAATATTAACAGTCAATATAAAATAAAAAAAAATTCGTAAAATTTGGATTATTCGAAATCTCAGGTTATCACAGAGGATGATGAAAAATATTTTAAAGAAACGAATCCAGTGAGATAAAAGGACAAATATTAGGGTTTCGTACTTTAGATAATTCAAGTTCATGAATATTCCATAATAAACCATAGTGGAGTAAAATTCAAGAATGAAGATCAAAACATGGATACAATCAAAGATACTAACCATAATAGACACCTTGGACAAAGAAGAGAAATTTTTTTTTATGAATAGTGTCGTATACGTGAATAGTACCGTATACGTCAATAGTAATCCCGACACAAAAAGGTAGAAATTCCATAAGAAAAATCATACTTCGTGAATAGTACTTGTGAATAGTACCATATACGTGAAAAGTGCCATATACATGAATAGTGTTGTATACGTGAATAGTATCGTATACGTGAATAGTAACCCCGACAAAAAAGGTAGAAATTTCATAATAAAAATCAAACCAATATTTCGGCATAATGATATTGAACGAAATAACATCATTTACGAAGAAAATAACATCCCTTACCTCAAAAGAACAATACTTCTGGCTGAAATATCAGATATAACGCTGAAGAAAACTTGCACTGAATAACAACTCTCAAAGTATCTAAATACTCACAAAATACGCTCGATAATATACAGAGAGAAAGCTTATGATTTTGGTGTGATTTTCAATTCTAACTAAGCACCCTATTTATAGGAAAATGCTTAGAACGCCAAATCAGACTAACCTGCTACCTGATGGCTTTACCTGCTACTATTCACACCCACCACGTTTGAAATAAAATTTCAGCACATTTCTCACCAACCAAAAGTGGGGCCCACCATGTTTTAAATAAAAATATTTATTACCGAAACTTCAGTAATTCATAAAAAATAGCCCTTCTATCAGAAAAATTCAAATCTTATGTCTATTTCATAGGAAGTTTAATTCTCTACAAGTTTGTAGAAGAAAGTTTTTTCAAATTCAAAACAGAAAATGTCCTAAATCCTTATACAGACGATTTTTAATACCTCCACTCTGACAAAATACTAATAAAACACCTCAGCATTAATTCTTTCATTTATATCCACATAAAAATAAATATTTTCTTATCATATAAATTAATAATTAATTATTAAAAAATAATATTACAGAATCACTATTATGACAACCAGATCGTTTTCAGGAAAGAGGGGGCTTTCCGATAAGGATTTCTCCTTACTGGCGCGCAATTAGGTGACCAAACCCCTTTCCTAGACAGAACTTCCTTAGACATTGCCAATAATGCTATCTAATAATATTATTTAAATAATATGAATTATTGATCTGATAATGAAAAATAATGTGCAATGACAATTATTAAAACAACAATAATATAAAATATCAACGTAGCAATAATTGAATCAATAAAATAAAATATTGAACAATAATTACTGTAACAATTATTGAGTAGTGCATTCTTACGTAAGAATCAATAATTAAAAAATATTGTGCAATACCGTGTGCTACTATGCAACCACGCGTATTACTGTATTTTAACCACTGGGTATTCCAACAGTGTTAACGGTAACAACTACGCCATTATTTATACAAACTTAAATTGTCATTTTCTTCATCCTACCATTTTCTGTTATGGGGCCCACAAATGGCTGCGCCGTCTTACGAATATTCCCCGACAGCAAGAATATTCCACGACCAAACGAATATTCTCCGATAACAATGAATATTTTATAACCACTTGCTTATTTTGAAAATTTTGAACATTTCACCCATAACCAAAGCATTATATCAAATTAACACCTTATTATTCAAAATAATAATTAGAAAAAATTCGATTTTATTTATAAAAAGTTGGGGTCTTACATCCGTCCCAAGATAAAAATCCTTATTACTATTTTGGGTAGTCCTATGTTAAATGTCAACTTTTCTTTAATAACCAAACTTTTACATAATATTTTCTATTATACCCTTAGCATTAAATATCTCATATTTTTCCTATTCTAATTCTCTCTCCATATTCAATAAGTATAATTAGTTATGCGTTGAAAATATTTTGAATAGAAAAGCTAAAAAGTCACTCTCTCACCTACATTGAAAATGATTAATGACATATTTTTATGGGCAATTTTGTCATTTTATTCCTCTTCTTAATATGCGTGAAAAATTCACCAGGATTTTTATCCTAGGACGAAGGGAGTATTATTATAAGCTAGGCTACATAATACATTAATTATTTACATTATTTACACGTATATGCCCAAGTCTTAATTATATAATATGAACTAATACATTAGTTTTAAAATATTACATCATTAATTTTTTTTAATTAACTAAATACAGTATTACTTTTTTTATTCATCCTCATTAGCCTCACTCTTCCCCTTATCTTATACACCCGATCCTTCTGGTTCCTTTGTCTTAGCTACAAACATAAAATTTTTATACAATAGTAAGCAACTAATTTTCTTAACAAATATAGCAGTTTAAAATAAAATAAACATGATTGACAGTAAATCAATATTCATGGATTTAGAAAGAATTAATATTATTAACAATTCAAGGAAGTCAACGAAAATCTCTTTACAGAATAATGGACAACAAATTTTTGAATAAGATTAAGGTGGTGTTTGTTTACCTCTTAATCTCTTAACAGATTCACGTCTAATTCGATAAGAGGGTAAAGTTGCTTACCTCTTATTGTTTCTTAATCGATAAGAGAAAGATATAAATCTAAATAATTAAGAACTGTCTCTTTATAAAAAAAATTTAAATATATGGAACCTATATAAATATTATATTCCCTCCATTCCAAATTTTAAGATTATTATTGAGTTTTGAAAAGTCAATTTGAGATATTTTTAAATTTAAGTCATTAAGATGTTTTATAGTTTTTAGTTACCAAGCAAATTTTTAAGTTTAGATGTTATTTCACTCAGATGATCTAATTTAGTAAGATATATTAATCATTCAAATCTTAATTGCTCAGTTTTATCAAACACCACCTAAATTTTGGAATCTCAAAATTTATTAAATGTTCAGAAGGAAATTTTTTTTCTTTTGAGGGTCACTAAGTGGTCATAGGGACCATGAACTCTTTACACAATGTTCAACACATAAATACTGCTAACTTCCGTTCAACAGTCACAACATCTGTGAACTCTTATCCCCATATTATCATTAGGTGATCAGCCAAATAGTGCTTTATGTTATGCGTAACATCTAATTTTTCTTGTATTTTCATAACATATGTCGTTTACCCAATCTTAATATAATACCCCTATTTCTAGGGTTGTTCATATTCAGTCATAACCTCAGGATCCGCACCAAAGCAATTTGAATTAGATTAACATATCTCCAAAGAAACATAAACAATTTAATAAATTATAGAAACATAACAACTGAGTTTAGCCAAACATATGACATAAACTTCTTTTTATAGATGGTTCAAGAAGAATTTTAAAAAAATTATAGTTTAATAATGAGTGAAATTCAAACGTACAGGAGTGCGGGAACTTGCTTGTCTTGGTCGTACTTTCCTCGAGTAAAATATTTTTCGTCTCGAAATAGTAACCTACACCATCCATATTTAATTAATTAATAGTTATCAGAGATAATTATTTGCAACTTCATTTAGGATTTTTCACGCACCATAATTTGTCCTAAAATATATTCATGCATCATTAAAATCTCATTACAGTTGTTTATTTATTACTTACGTAGCCTCATATGTTCATTTCTTTAACAAATTGTAGCCGGTATAATATATTATTTATTTCCTAGTTTTTCTTTAATTATTATTGTAAGACCCCAATTTTTTATGAATAAAAATTTAATTTCTCCAATTATTATTTTGAATAATAAGGTGTGGATTTGATATTATGCTTTAGTTATGGGTGATATGTACAAATTTTGCAAAGTAAGCAAGTGGTCATAAAATATTCATTTGGTCAAAAAATATTCTTTTTGTCGGGGAATATCCGTACGATGACGCAATCATTAGTGTACCACATAACAGAATAACTGTCGAATATAGAAAGCGACAAAAATAACCTTTTTATAAAAATAACGGCAAAACTTTTACTGTTAACTGTTGAAATACCCGGTGATAAAAGTACAGTAATACGCGTGGTTGCACAGTAGCACACGGTATTGCACAATATTTCTGATTATTGATTCTTACGTAAGAAGTCATTCAGTTTCATTCAATAATTGCCACAGTAATTGTTGCATAGTATCTCATATTATTGATTCAATTATTATCACAATATCATCTGCACAATATTTTATATTATTAAATCAATAATTGACATGACACAATTATTCATATTATTAGTTAGCATTATTGGCAGTGTCTAAAAAATTCTGTCGAGGAAAGGGGTTAGGTTATATAATTGCGCGCCAATAAGGATAAATCCTTATCAAAAAAATCCCCTCTTTCCTGAGAATGATCTGGTTGTTAATATTGTGAGCTTATAATATTATTTATGAATAATTATTATGTGGGGAATATTTGTTCAATTTAATTATAAATGAAGGAATTTAGCACGAAATATTTGTGAAAAGTTTGGCATATTTTTTCTATGGAATCACAATTATTTTCTCTGATAAAATATTATTCAAATATATTATTATAATATATTATAATTGTTTAAATAATAATAATATTATTATAATATATATAAGCATGTGATTAAAGGGACAGAGCTGAGCAAATTGAATTTGAGTGCTTTGTTTTCAAAAGCAGTATGCCTTTGTTTTTTTCCCAAGTTGATGGGCGAAAGTTTCTCCTGCAAAGACAATGCCTGCAAAGCTTGTGTTTTCCATAATGTAGACGCCTATAAGGAAAAAAATGAGAAAGTTAGGCAAGTTAGGCAAAGAAAAAAAAAGGAAAGTTAGGCAGTTTGTTTTGATTTTTCCTCCGAATTTTGCTATAAATAGGGGGTAGCCCTCTTTCCTAAATACACCAAAAATCTCAAGCTTTCCTACTATAATATTGTGAGTATTTCTTTTGAGTATAAGAATACTTTGAGTGTGGCTTTTTGTGGAAGATTTTCTCAGGATAATATCTGATATTCTAGTCAAATCTAGTTTCTACTAAGGTAAAGGATATTATTTTATTTCAATACTCGTAAGAAATATTATTTTCTTTCGTACTCCATATTATGTAAGGGATATTATTTCAATTCATATTCCTAAATTTAAACTTACAATGGTAAGTATTGCTTCTATAATTCCTGAAATGATTAAAAATTCCTTAAGTTTTGCACTTCATCTAATATCATTTTGTTGGAATATTGGTCTGAACATTCTTATTAAATTTTAATCTTTTCATGTTGGGGTACTATTCATGGGTACTATTCATACGATACTATTCATACGATATTATTCATACGGTACTATTCATACGGTACTATTCATGAGTACAGTTCACAACATAATTTACTTTTCTTTTCTGTCCAAATTATTTTTGATATATGAATATCATTCTTGAATTTTACTTCACAAATAATTATCATGTTGACAATTTGGTCATTTTTGAACTCTGGATAAATTGAATTAGAAATTTCTAATATTTATCTTTGATCTCACTTGATTGTTTCTTTATATTATTGTCATCATCCTCATGCTTATATTGTACTGGAAGTCATCTTTGGCCCGTAGTGCATAGATGGACTGTTGATTGGTATGATTATGACCAGGAATTGTGTATTAGTATAATCATGACATGTATTGTTATAAACAAATGATGTGGTGAAAGTCCTATTTGGCCCGTAGTGCATAGATGGACATGTGTTTGACATGATCATGACCACTGGTGATACATACGAATATCCTTGGCCCGTAGTGCATGAATAATTCGTTGATCTGAAATGATTATTGATTCATTTTATAGAGATAAAATATTGATGATGTACTTTTAAATCATAAGAGATAGTAGACATCATGATCTACTTGACTCTTCTAATGGATTGCTTATTCCGCTGCAGTGGTTGATCTAAAACTTATTGTCTATTGTATTCTATCAGATTTTTCTCTGTTGAGGACTAAGGATAATTTGTACTACATTATCTTAGTCATAATATTCTTTACTAGTCGGGGAGTGGAGTAATGGTTCAAAATGGTTACTATAGCAGTACTCATTATTTTGTAAAATAGTGTAACAATAATTGTAATGAGAACTTTATTTGAGTTTGGATATTGTCTATAAGACAATATTTGTATTAAAACTCACAACGTATGTATTGTCGTATTTTGCACGATAATTGTATTAATGAAGTTTATATTTGGTTTATGCACGATGTATTTGGCGACTTAGAATGAGTTGTGTGGACCTATTTTGGGGGCGTCACAATTGCTATCAAAGCTTAGGGATATGATCTCAAGTGGAGATCTGGGATTAGAACTAGGAGAGGAGAGACGAGTAAAACTTTCGCTCATGTGTCCTACCTAAGCTTATTTGTTATTGGTCGGTCAAAATATATGTTTATTATGTGGCATGTGAATTTTTTTAATTAACCCTTATTTTGTGGCAGTGTTTGAGAATGGCATATAAAAATTTTGAGATAAGCAATGGAGCATATGAGACCGTTGAGACACTGCCAATCAATAACCAGGATAATATGCATTAGGAATGCAATAATCCTCATGTAAACAACAACACCAACCAAATGATGAATGATGGGATGTTTAGGAGCTTTCTACAATTCATACAACACCAAACGAGAGAAACTCGTGTTCAAAATACAGGTGGAAATAATGGCAACTCACAGCTGGTCACTGCTAAGCAATTCAAGGAGTTGGGACCGCCAGAGTTTTTGCAAAAGCCAGAGCCACTTAAGGCACAGATATGGATTAAGTAGATTACCAAGATATTTGATGTCTTGGGATGCACTAAAGAGTAAAAGGTTCCTTTCGCCACCTTTATGTTGCGCGGAGAGGCAGATTACTGGTGGGAATCCGTAAAACGTACTCATCTGTCCGCACTTAAGATGTCTTGGGAGAGGTTCCAAGAATTATTTAATGACAAGTACTTTCTAGAAAGTATTCATCACATGAAGGAGTTGGAATTCATCAAACTGGAGCAGAACAATATGATTGTATCGCAATACGAGTCAAAGTTTACGGAATTATCCCTGTTTACATCCCATTTGGTAGATAATGAGGAGCGAATGAAGCGAATGTTTCTAAGAGGTTTGAAACCCGAAATTCGTCAACATCTCATCTCTCATAAACTCTTTGTATTTAAATGTTGTGAATAGAGCTAAATTATTGGAGCGGGATTATGAGTTAGCTCAACCAAAAGACAACAACCGACAGCAAGATAATAGTCATACCAGTAGCAACAATCATCAAAGCAGTGATAACCAACGTGCCAGAAATGGTAACCACTTCGGTGGTAATCCTAGTCAAGATAATAGATGAAATGAGTCAAGTTGAAATTTCAAAAAGAGACGATTTAACAATGAAAGGAAGACGTCGGCAGCAGCACCGACAACAATTTCTAGGGGAGGAGAATGACTGCCAGTTAGATGCTACAGATGCAGAGAGGAGGGGCACATAAGTCCAAAATGTTACAGCCTTCCAAGGTGTGTTTCAGTTGTGGAAAGGATGGTCACATAGCCCGATTTTGTCCTGTAGCGAAGTCAAGTCTAGCTGGAACGGTGGCACTAAAGGCGGCTACAGACAAAACAAAGTCGGTGGTTCAACGGAGAGCGTTTGTCGTGACTTTCCAAAAGCCGAGGAACCCGAACGAAGTTATCACAGGTAAGCTAATCATAAACTCTTGCGAAGTCTATACCTTATTAGATACCGGTTCTACCCATTCTTTTATTTCACCTGCTTGTACTCAACGTTTGAACTTGACCCCTGAAATATTAGACTTTGACTTATCTGTTAAAACTCCGTTAGGAGAAACCTTCATTACATCCACTGTTTATAAATTTTGCTTGATTCAAATTGGCACCATCACATTACCTATTGATATCATCTCTTTGAAAATACTTGTATTTGATGTGATTTTAGGGACTAATTGGTTAAATAGTCATCATGCTATTATTTTCGTAAGGTTTTTAGTTTTCATATTCTTAACCAACCTGTTATGCGAATTCAAGCAACCAAACCACTAAAGTCAATCACTGTCATATCAAGTCATAAAGCCATTCGTTTATTAAAAAAAGGATGTCAAGCTTTCTTATCACATGTCATGGATTTAAACAAAAATACGTCAGATTTGAATGGTATCTCTGTTATTAATAAATTTCCTGATGTATTTCACGAATAACTTCTGGGCCTACCCCCAGAGCGTGAAATCGAATTTTGTATTGACCTTGAACCCGGTACAAAATATATTTCCAAAATCCCATATCGAATGACTCTTATTGAACTTCAAGAGTTAAAAACCAAACTACAGAAACTATTAGACATTGGTTTCATTCGTCCTAGTACATCTCATTGGGGTGCTCCTATTTTATTCATAAAGAAGAAAGATGGGAGTATGTGACTTTGCATTGACAATCGGGAGTTGAACCATGTCACCATCAAAAATAGGTACCTGTTATCTCGTATTGATGACTTGTTTGACCAGCTGCAAGGTGCTAAATTCTTCTTAAAGATCGATCTTCGTTTCGGATATCATTAGTTAAAGATTAAAATTGATGACATTCCAAAGACTGTTTTCAAAACTCGGTACAGACATTACGAATTCCTAGTCATGTCTTTTGGATAAACTAATGCTCCTGCTACTTTCATGGATATGATGAACTGAGTATTCAAGGAATATTTGGATCATTTTTTGGTTGTCTTTATTGATAACATCCTCATCTACTCCAAAAGCTGTGAAGATCATGAGCAATAATTGAAGCTAATACTCCAAAAGCTTCGTGAAAACAAGTTATATGCTGTGACGCCTCCAAAATAGGTATACATCACCCATTCTGAGTCACCAAATACATGGTACAAAATACAAATACAAACTTAAATATACAACATGAGCTGTGAGTTTTAATACAAATATTGTCATTTAGACAGTATTCAAACTCAAAATAAGTCCTCAACACTATCACACTATTTCACAGAATAGTGAGGACTACTAATGCAAACATCTGGACCGTCACTCCGTTTCCCGACTAGTCCCAGCGATATTCTCATTTCTTAAAGAGAACAATAAAAGCAAATGGTGAGCTCAACTAACCCAGTAAGAAATATTATGACTAAGATAATGCAAAATAAATTATCGTTTGCCTTCAACAGTGTTAAACTGATAAAATACAATAAACATCATGTTTAACTACAGCAGAACAAGCAATCCATTAGAAGAGTCAAGTAGAGCATGATATCTAATATCTTCTATGATTGAAGAGTTTATCATCAATTTTATCGTTGAGACTCAGCTCAATAAATAGTATCACAACCACGAATTATCCATGCACTATGGGCCAAGGATATTCGTGTTTTCACCAATGATCATGATCATACCGAATAATCTCTGGTCATAATCATACCAACAACTGTCCATCAATGCACTACGGGCCACTAAGGACTTTTACCACATCATTTGTAATATTACGAGTCATAATTATACCGAATGATTCCTGGTCATAATCATATCAATCAACAGTCCATCTATGCACGTAAGCCAAAGGTGACTTTCATCACAATATAAGCACGAGGATGATGACAATGATATAAGCATTAATCAAACGAATTAAAGGATAAATATTAAAGACTTTAAATTTATCCAGAGTTTAAAAACATCCAAATTGTCAACATGATACTGCTTTGTGGAGTAAAATTCAAGAATAATATTCATGTATAAAAAATAATTTGGACAGAAAAGAAATATATTTTTCGGGTTAATAGTACCCCGTGAATAGTATCCTGTGAACAGTACTTCGGGAATAGTACCTCGTGAATAGTACCCCGGTATGAAAAGTGCCCCAAATACCCGAATGAATAATATTTGAGTGAATAGTAATTGGGTAAATAGTAACCCGTGAATAGTAACTCGTGAATAGTACTCTGGCACGAAAAGTATCTCGAATATCTGAGTGAATATTATTTGAGTGAATAGTAATCGGGTGAATAGTAACCCATGAATAGTAGCTCGTAAATAGTATTCCGGTATGAAAAGATCAATAATTATCAAGAATGCCCAGAATAATATTTCCATAAAAAGATACTGGTTGAAGTGCAAATTTCAAGGATATTCTACTAATTTCATGGAATATAGAAGCAATAATTCAATAAATAGAGTGTAGAACTAGAGATACGAAACGAAATAATATTACTTAGATACTACAGAGTATGAAAGAAAATATTATTTCATAGGAATATTGAACAAAAATAATATCCCTTACGAATACGAAAGAAATAATACCCCTTATCTCAGAAGAAGACTAGATACTAGAATAATGAAGTAGCAGACTTCTCTTCTTCTTTCTCTCCATAGCTTCTCTCTCTATAATTGCTCTTATAAGTCTTAGTGATTTGGTGAGAATGAAAGAAGAATGAGCTTCTATTTATAGGAAAATATAGTTTCGATAATTGCACGTTTTAGAGCTCAAAATATTACAATATAATACCTTCATATTTTCCTTCATTTTTAATTTAGTCCTCCTAGTATTATCAAACTTGCACCACCTCCCCTAATAGTACATCATGTGAATCAATAGTATATGCATGTGAATATATAGTTCTATACATGTAGAAAAAATAGTTACAAGCATGTCAATTAATAACAATTAATTGCTCATTTATCTAATTAATTACCCGATTGGTCAATATAACTTCCAGACATCAATTATCATTGAAATAAATGTCGATTTCCACTAACACTAATAATCCCAACACAATGGAACTATCAATTTCATCTTTATTCAACACGAACTTATTCATCATTAATATTATAACTCACAATATTTAACAACCAGATCATTCTCAGGAAAGAGGGGGCTTTCCAATAAGGATTTCTCCCTATTGGCGCGCAATTAGGTAACCAAACCTCTCCTCGACAGAACTTTTTAGACATCGCCAATATTGTAAATAATAATATGAATAACTTTTGTCATCTCAATTATTGATTTAATAATAATAAATATTATGCAGATGATATTATGATAATAATTGAATCAATAATATGAGAGATAAGATGCAATAATTACTGTAGTAATAATTGAGTATAATTGAGTGACTTGTCACATAAGCATCAATAATCAATACCGTGTGCTACTATGCAACCACGCGTATTACTGTACTTTTACTACCGGGTAGTTCAACAGTTTTAACGGTAACACTTTCGTCGTTATTTTTATAAAAAGATAATTCTGTCACTTTCTAACTACGACAATACTTTTGTTGTGGGGTCCACCAATGATTGTGCCATCGTACGAATATTCCCTGTTAAAACGAATATTTCTCGACACAACGAATATTTTATATCAACTTGCTTTCTTTGCAAAATTTTCAAATATCACCCTTAACTTTAACCTTTTATCAATTTAACCATTTAGTAAATAGAATAATAATTATAGAAAAATTGAATACTTTCATTTCATAAAATTTAGGGTCTTACATACGCCAAGTTGAAGAAATGGAAGTTCTGGCTTGAGGAAGTAGCATTCCTTGGGCACGTGATATCAAAGTATGGAATATCAATTGACCCGATAAAGATTGAAGGAATACAAAGTTGGGAGCAACCTAAGTCAGTAACCGAAGTACGTAGCTTTCTGTGCTTAGCTGGTTATTATCGTAGATTCGTTGAAGGATTTTCTTGATTCGCTATTCCATTAACTCAGCTAACTCGAAAAGATACAAAATTCGGATGGAGCGAGAAATGTGGGACGAGATTCCAAGAACTCAAGATGAGACTCATTTCAGCACCTGTTCTGTTAATACCATCAGGTTTGGTGGGATTTGCCATCTACAACGATGCTTCAGGCAGAGGTTTAGGATGTGTTCTCATGCAACATGGGAAAGTCATAGCCTATGCCTCACGACAACTCAAAAAATATGAGAGGAATTATCCTACTCATGATCTAGAGTTGGCAGCAGTCATTTTCATGCTAAAGATTTGGAGGCATTACCTGTATGGGGAGATAGTGAAAATCTATACAGATCATAAAAGTCTCAAATATTTCGTTACCCAAAAGGAACTCAACATGCGACAACGACGTTGGCTCGAGCTGTTGAAAGATTACGACCATACCATTCAATACCATCCTAGAAAAGCGAACGTGGTAGCTGACGCGTTGAGTAGACGATCATATACGGGTACGAGTGCGATGTTGTTAACACAAAGACCCATTTTGTATGACTTACAAAGGATAGAGATATAGTTAAAGACTTCTGGGACCCACGTGATGATGTCAAATATACGAGTAGAACCGATTTTAATCTATAAAGTTAAAGCTGCTCAAGCTATAGACCCGGAACAGGTGAGTATGAAGAAGAAAGTACAAGAAGGTGCTATTCCAGAAGCAAGAATTGACGAAGAATGTATGCATTGAGTCAACTCCAGACTTTGTGTTCCTTAAAACTCTGATTTTGATGAATGGGTAATATACCCATGAATTGGATATGGTCGGACTTGATTTATTGTTGTTTTTAAGTCTTTTAGGATAGTTTTTACGTGTTTAATTGTTATTTTGTAGTTTGAGACTAAACAAGGCGTGCACGAGGGGGAAGAAGTTGACAGAGAATAGGAATCTAAAAAGTAAAAAGTATTTAAGGAAGCAAACAGGTGGCAAAAAGGATTTTTTTTAACCAGAGCTGGAGACTAATTAGAGAGCAACATAAAATCGGTTACGAGAATTCAAGTTGAAGATTGAAGAGTGGATGACTTATTTTTAGAGTTTTCTTCTTCTTCTCTATTTCAGTTTTGTAATTCTGTTGAGATGATTTTCATGGGATTTCTATTTTTATTTTTCAGTATGAACTAACTTTTTCATTAAGACTACAAATTGAACCTTTTATGTTTATGAATTGATTATTCAGTTTAATCCAGTTATTTAAGTCAATTTGAATTGTTTATCATGTTTTGTGTTTATTGATTAATTATTTGGCTAATAATTATTGTGTTAAACTAGATAGATTTGGGAGATGAAATCTAGGGTTAGAATTGAACGTGATAACATGTATACTTAATTATTTACATGAGATAAATAATTAGGGTTGTGAATTGAATAAGAATATCTCTTTTCACTGCATGTAACAATTGGGAATTGGGACTAAATAGATTTAATTTTATTATTTTGCATAGGGATATTGCATAATTAATTGAATTAAATAAATGTTATTTGATCACTTAGAAAAGGGCTTTTAACAACTAGAATTTCTATTAACAATTCAGGTGAAGTAATAACTGGACCAACTGGATAATTGATTTGTATTACATAATTGGAAATATTGTAGTCTTAACTTTTATTTAATTGAATCAATTTTTAGAGTAGGATAATTTTAATTACTTAATTTTAGTTTTCTTAATTAGAAAATCAAAAATTCAGTTGTTTAAATAAAATTGAATTGGTATAGTACTAATAGTTGGAGTTTATTAATTTGAATTACATGTAGGCACACCACTTTACTTGATAACTTTATTACTTGATGATTGTGAATTGTTGCACAAATTGTTAATTGTGAAATCAACCAACAAGTTTTTGGCGCCATTACCGGGAAATTCTTTATTAATATTAATTCCATATTAGTTATAATCAATTCAGTCTTAATTTAAAAGTTATTTACTTATCTTCATTCTTGTGCTTGCAAAAATTCTTTGTTACTGTATGCACAATAGATCAAAGGGTAAAGAGAAACTTTTGCCTTACGCATACGATATTGAAAGAAAGTTCCGTAAATTACGGTTGACTAGTGAGGTTATACCATTGGAAGAAGAACTGGCAGCAGAAGAAATTCTAAAAGTCATGGCAGAGGAAGAACAAAAATCACTCAGGGATTATGCTATGCTGACAGTGACAGACATTTAGTCTAGTATTCGGAGGCCGACAGTTAATTCAAACAGTTTCGAGATCAAACCGGGAATGATACATATGTTACAAAATACAGTTCAGTTTGGGGGTGGTTCAACTGATGATCCGAACGAGCATATCTTAAGTTTCTTGGAAATATGCGACACTTTTAAATTCAATAATGTTTCAGAAGACGCAATAAGGTTGAGGTTATTTTTGTTCACATTGTGGATAAAGCTCGATGTTGGTTACACTCATTGCCGCCAGGTTCAATCACAGCCTGGGATGATTTAGCTCAAAAATTCCTGGCTAAATTTTTCCCACCAGCAAAGTCGGCAAAACTGCGGAATGATATTCATACTTTTGCGCAATTCGACTCAGAAACATTATATGAGGCATGGGAAAGATTTAAGGATATGCTCCGTAAATGTCCACATCACGAAATTCCACAGTGGATGCAGGTTGGAATATTTTGTGACGGATTGCATGGGTCCATATGAGCCAGTATTGATGCAGCAGCAGGCAGAGAAATCATGGCAAATAGCTTTAAGGAGGCTTATCAATTGTTAGAGACGATGGCCAACAACAATTATCAGTGGCCAATGACAAGGTCTAATCCCCCGAAAATACTAGGAAAACTCAAACTAGATGCAGTGACAACTTTGACAACACAAGTATCAGCGTTAATTAAGAAGATTGAAACATGGGGCCCACCACCAGTACCACAAGTAGCAATGATTTGTGAGTTACGTGCTGGAAGTTATGCTACAGATCAATGTGCCATCAGTGCTGAATCGGCTCAGTTCGTGGGAAGTTATAATAGACCAGCACAACCCTATCAAAATCAGAATGCATATAACCCGGGGTGGAGAAATCATCTGGGATTTTCATGGAGTACTAATCAAGCTCAAGCTCCTAGACCGCAAAATCCACCCAGATTTTAGAATCAGTCTCAACAACAGCCAGAGAGGAAAACAAATTTAGAAGAAGTATTGGCCAAATTTATTGTAGCTACCGACAAGAGGACGAGTGAGCAAGATAAATTGTTAAGTCAGGTAGATATAAATGTAAAAAGTCAAGCCGTTTTAATCAAGAATTTGGAAAATCAGATGGGTTAGATAGCGAATGCTTTGAATAGCCGTCCACAAGGAGCATTACCCAGTGATACCGAGATTAATCCAAGCAGAGATGAACATTGTAAGGCCGTGACTTTACGAAGTGGAAAGGTACTGCGAGAGATAGTTAAGGATAAGGACAAGAAGGACGAAGTAATTTTGGAAAAAGAAGAAGTCTCAGAAACAGAAAAACTAAAGGATGAGGAGGTAGAGAAGAAAGCCCCTAAACAAAGCTTTACAATGCCCCCATACCATATCCGCAAAGATTTCAAAAATCAAAATTAGATAAGCAGTTTTCATGATTCCTGGATATTTTCAAAAAATTGCATATCAACATACCTTTTACAGAAGCCCTAGAACAGATGCCTAGTTATGCCAAGTTCATGAAAGAGGTTTTATCGAAGAAAAGGAAATTGCGTGAGTTTGAGACAGTGGCATTAAACGAAGAATGCAACGCAATTATACAGAATAAATTACCACCGAAGTTAAAAGATCCAGGTAGTTTTACTATTCCATACAAGATTGGTAACCAATTTTTGGGAAGAGCGTTATGTGATTTGGGAGCCAACATAAACTTGATGCCGCTATCCGTCTACACAAAATTTGAACTTAAAGCACTAAAACCAACAAATATTAGCTTGCAGTTGGCAGATAGATCAGTTACATATCCAAGAGGTATTGTGGAAGACTTTTTGGTAAAGGTTGATAAATTTATCTTCCCGGCGAACTTTATTATCCTGGATTGTGAAGTAGACAAGGAAATTCCCATCATTCTTGGGCGACCATTCTTAACAACTGGTAGAATTTTGATAGACATACAAAAAGGTGAGTTAACAATACGAGTCAAAGACCAAGAAGTAACCTCTAATGTATTCAAATCAATGCGATTCCCAAAAGAAGAGGGTGAATAACTATAGGTAGATGTAATGGAAGAGATAGTGAATCACAAACTCAGCGAAAGTCATTTTGATGATCTGCTAGAAGTTGTTTTGGTCGGGATGGACGACTATGATAATGAGGAAGAGATAGGTTATGTCAAATGGTTAGATGCATTACCAGTTTCCAGGAAGTTCAGACAACCAATTGACACTCTTGACTAACCTGAAGCGGAAGAGAAAAAGTTTAAGCCATCAATAGAAAAGCCATCAGTGTTGGAGTTAAAACCTCTACCGTCTCGTCTGAAGTATGCCTATTTGGGAGAATCTGACACTTTACCAGTTATTGTATCGGCGGAGTTGACTGACACTCAAAAAGAAAAAATTGTTACGGGTATTGCGAGAATATAAAACAACAATTGGATAGACTGTAGCAGATATTCGGGAGATTAGTTAATCATTTTGTATGCACAAGATTTTACTAAAAGAAGGAGCAAAGCCAACCATTGAGCAACAAAGAAGGTTGAATTCCATCATAAAGGAAGTGATTAAGAAAGAGATCATAAAATGGTTGGATGCAGGTATTATCTATCCAATCTCAGACAGTTCTTAGGTAAGTCCTGTACAATATGTACCGAAAAAAGGGGGATAACTGTGGTTAAAAATGAAACTAATGAGCTCATTCCAACTAGAATAGTTACAAGCTGGAGAGTATGCATTGATTACTACAAATTGAACAAAGCCACACGCAAGGATCACTTTCCCTTGCCATTCATTGATCAAATGCTGGATAGATTGGCAGGAAATTAATTTTATTGTCTGTTAGATGGATATTTCGGTTACAATCAGATTGCCATAACGCTGGAGGATCATTAATAAACCACATTCACATGCCCTTATGGTACGTTTGCATTCCGGCGTATGTCTTTTGGTCTGTGAATGCTTCGACAACTTTTTAACGGTGTATGATGGCAATCTTCTCGGATATGGTAGAATAGAACTTGGAGGTTTTCATGGATGATTTTTTCATGTTTGGTGATAGTTTTGATTTATGCCTGAAAAATCTGGTTTTAGTTTTGAAGCGCTGTGTGGAGACAAATCTAGTTCTTAACTGGGAAAAGTATCACTTCATGGTGCAAGAAGGGATAATTCTGGGGAATAATTTTTTGATAATAGGGTTAGAGGTCAATAAAGCAAAAATTAAAACCATTGAGAAGCTACCTCCACCAACATCTGTGAAGGGAATAAGGAGTTTCTTGGGACATGCGGGTTTTTATCGACGATTTATTAAAGATTTTTCCAAATTTTCGAAACCCTTGTGTTCACTCTTGGAGAAAGATGTACCGTTTAAGATGGACCAGTTGTGCTTAGACGTTTTTAAAGTATTAAAAAAGAAATTGGTCACAACTCCAATCATAGTGGTTCCCGACTTGACTTTACCATTTGAGCTTATGTGTGACGCTAGTGACTACGCGGTTGGAGCAGTATTGGGACAACGACGAGATAAATTTTTTTATACTATCTACTACTCCAGAAAGATGTTGACGGATGCTCAGTTGAACCACACTACCACTGAAAAAGAATTACTTGCGGTAGTATTTGCTTTTAACAAATTTAGGTCGTATCTAATAGGGACTAAGGTAATTGTCTACACTGATCATTCCTTAATAAAGTATTTGATTAAAAAGAAAGATGCCAAACCAAGGTTAATTCGGTGGGTGCTTTTAATTTAAGAGTTCGATTTGGAGATCCGAGATAGAAAAGGTACCTAAAACCAGGTGGCGGATTATCTTTCGCGATTAGAAAATGCAGAGATTCAGAAAAAAGATGAAGTCATGATTAATGAGATGTTTCCTGATGAACAACTTCTTCAAGTTACAATGACAGTGCCATGGTATGTGGATTTTGTGAATTATCTAGTTAGTAATGTGTTTCCTCTAGATTTGAATTCGCAACAACGAAAAAAGTTCTTCCACGATGTCTGACAATATTTTTGGGAAGAACCTTTTCTGTTCAAGACTTGTGCAGATCAAATGATTCGATGATGTGTGCCACATGAGGAGATGCATAGCATACTAAGCCATTGCCACTCATCAGATTACAGAGATCACTACGCAGGTGATAAGACAGCAGCCAAATTGTTGCAGTCAGGATTTTTCTGTTCTACCTTGTTTAAAGACGCATATCTTTACGTGTTGAAGTGTGATCGGTGCCAATGAGTAGATAATATCTCAAAACACAATGAAATACAGCTTAATATAATTCTTGAGGTTTAGTTATTTGATGTATGGGGAATTGACTTCATGGGACCCTTCCCATCATCTTTTAATAATCAATACATACTATTGGCAGTAGATTATGTTTCAAAATGGGTAGAAGTTGTTGCATTACCCACTAACGATGCCAAGGTAGTACTACGATTCTTTAAAAAGAATATTTTCACACGATTTGGTAAATAGAGTGATAATTAGTGACGAGGGAACTCTTTCTTGTAATAAGCAATTCACCTAATTGCTCAAAAAATATGGGATTAGACACAAAATTATCGCATCATATCATCCCAAAACAAATGGTTAAGCCGATGTTTCGAATCGGGAAGTTAAGCGAATTTTGGAGAAAGTTGTAAATTCGTCACAAAAAGATTGGGCAATACGATTAGATGATGCTTTATGGGCATATCGAACAGGTTACAAGAACATTATCGGAATGTCACCTTACAGGTTGGTTTATGGAAAAGTGCGTCATCTTCCGGTAGAGTTAGAACATAACGCATACTAGGCCATTCGTAAGCTAAATTTTGACTTTCAAGCATCTAGTGAGAAATAATAGCTGCAGCTAAATGAGATGGAAGAATTTCGGCACAACAGTTATGAGAATGTCAAATTGTATAAAGGGAAAGTCAAGACATGGCACGATAAGAAAATCCTCGATTGAAAATCTGAATCGGGACAAAAAGTATTGATATTCAACTCTGAACTGTGGTTATTTCTTGGGAAATTGAAATCCCGCTGGTCAGGCACTTTTGTGGTGATATCTGTCGCTCCACACAGAGCGGTTGAGGTAGAGGAACCAAATGCAAAGTGAACCTTTAAGATAAATGGTCAAAGGCTTAAGCAATATTGGAGTGGGCCGATCGATCAATAACCAGCGATAATGCATCTCACTTATCCCGCGGTTAATTGAGCATAACAGGAAAGTCGGGCTGATGACTATAAACAAAGCGCTATGGGGAGGCAACCCCAAGATTTTATTTAGCATTTGAATTCACTCAATTTAGTAGTATAATATTTTAGCATAATAATAATAGAATGTTGGTTTGTTTTATTGCCAGTACTAATATATGTGAATCATGTTTAAGGAAGTTAAGTTCATATGGACAAGGGACTTGAAGCTAGCACCCCGGCGCTCAAAAAGCATTGAGCCACAATGCCCCGGCGCTAGGCATCAGTAGCAACACATGAAGTACAGTGCCCTGACACTCAAATACAAAGGGTTACAGTGCCCCAACTCTAGGCAGCAGTGGATCCAAGGCACATACAGCACCCCGGCACTCTACTCAGCACAAAGCCCAATGCCCCGACATTGGGAGAGTATTCTAATGGCCTTAAAGTGTAAGACCCCAACTTATTAATAAATAAATTAAATTTTCTCTATTTATTATTCTGAAATAGAAAGGGTTGATTTGATTAATGTGGTTAGTTATGGGTAAAATGCGCAAATATTTCAAATAAGCAAGTGGTTATAAAATATTCATTTTTGGTCTGTGAATATTCGTGTGGTCGTGGAATATTCTTTCTGTCGGGGAATATTCGTACGACAGCAAAGCTATTTGTTGGCCCCATAATGGAAAGTCATTGGATGAATATAACGATAAAAATTAAATTTTTATAAATAATGGCGTAGTTGTTACCGTTAACACTGTTGGAATACCCGGTGGTTAAAATACAGTAATACGAGTGGTTGCACAGTAGCACACGGATTGCACAGTATTTTAGAATTATTGATTCTTACGAAGGAAGGCACTACTCAATAATTGCTACAGCAGTTACTGTTCAATATTTTATTTTATTGATTCAATAATTGCTGTGTTGATATTTTATATTATTATTGTTTCAATAATTGTTGTTGCACAGTATTTTCCATTATCAGATGAATAATTCATATTATTTAAATAATATTATTAGATAGCATTATTGGCAATGTCTAGAAAGTTCTGTCTAAGGAGAGATTTGGTCATCTAATTGCGTGCTAGTAAAGAGAAATCCTTATTGGAAAGCCCCCTCTTTCCTGGGAACGGCCTGGTTGTCATAAATGTGATTCTGTAATATTAATTGTGGATAATTAATTATTGATTCATATGATAAGGAAATATTTATTTTATGTGAATATAAATGTTGGATATATTTTGTGGTTAAAAATGAAGGAGTTAATGTTGAGGTGTTTTATCAGTATTTTTGTCGGAATGGAGGTATTAAAAATCAATCAGGGTTTTTGAGATATATTGCGGGGATTATAATTTTTAATCCGACCGTTAGATCGTTGTGATTTTTGGATATGTTATATATATATATATATAAGTTGAGTATATGTCCACAAATTTTGAACCGTTAAAATGAACGTATGATTTGTAATGAATTTTACGAGATGACTGGTTCAGAAATTGTAGAAGTTGCGGAATTTGTCATTTTGGTGGAAAATTCTAGAATTGGTGGGCCCCACTCTTGGTTGGTGAAGAAATGTACTGAGATTTTTATTCAAATGTGGTGGGTGGGAATAATAGCAGGTAAAGCCATCAGGTTGCAGGTTGAGTCTGCTTCGGCGTGCTAACATTTTCCTATAAATAGAGGGCTAAGTTAGAATTAAAAATCACACCAAAATTCATAAATTTTCTCTCTTTCTCTCTTTATATTATTGAGTGTATTTTGTGAGTATTTAGATACTTTGAGAGTTTCTATTCAGCACAAGTTTCATTCAGCCTGATATCCGAAATTCAGTCAGAAGTATGATTATTTTGAGGTAAGGGATATTATTTTCTTCTTAAATGATATTATTTTCTTCAATATCATTATACTAAAATATTGATATGAGTTTTTTTTTATCAAATTTGGAACTTTTTGTGTCGGGGTTACTATTCACGTATAGGACACTATTCACGTATACGACACTATTCACGAATACGGTACTATTCACCGAAAAATAAAATTTTCTCTTTTTGTCCAAGATGTCTGTTATGGTTACTATCTTTGATTGTATCAATGTTTTGATCTTTATTTTTAAATTCTGCTTCACAATTGATTATTATGAAGTATTATTGATCTTGGATAAGCTGTTATACGAATCCCTACTATTTGTCCTTCTGTCTCACTGGATTCGTTTTCTTTAAGATATTTTTCATCATCCTCAGTCCTAAATGATGATATTACTGAATATCTTTGGCCTGTAGTGCAAAGATGTATGATTACCTGATGAATATCTTTGGCCTGTAGTGCAAAGATGAAAAGGTGTTGAGATGAACATGACTGACTGGTGATACAAATGAATATCTTTGGCCTGTAGTACAAAGATGAATATTTGGTTAAAGATGATTATTAATTGATGTTACAAGGATAAAATATTGATGATGGACTTTTAAATCTTAGAAGATAGTAGAATTCATTCTCTACTTGACTCTTCTAATGGTTTGCTATTTTCGCTGCAGTTGTTGATCTAAAACTTGTTGTCGGTTATATTCTATCAGATTTTTCCTTGTTGAATACTAATGATAATTTGTTGTATATTATCTTAGTCATAATATTCTTTACTGGGCTAGTTGAGCTCACCCTTTTCCTTTTTGTTCCATTTTTCTTCTCAGGAGGTGAGAACATAGCAGGATCTAGTCGGGGTATGGAGTGATGGTTCTAGAAAGATATTTTAGCTGTCCTCACTATTTCTATAAAATAGTGTTTAAATAATTGTAATGAGGACTTATTTGAGTGTGGATATTGTCTAGAAGACAATATTTATATTTAAACTCACAGTATGTGTTGTCGTATTTTGCACGACAATTGTATTATTGAAGTTGTAGTTTGCTTTTTGTACCATGTATTTGGCGACTCAGAATGGGTGTTGTATACCTATTTTGGGGGCGTCACATAAAGTGTCAACGAGGAGATGGTTCCGGTTCATCCTCAGCCCCAATGAGATTTGACAACAGGAGATTCGTGAGTGCCAAAGCTCAAGAGCGATACAACCGTATGGCAACATGATCTCTAGTCCCAGAAAAGGGTTTAAGGCCAGACCACACAAAGGATGGGGAGATTGCCATCATGATTACTGAGCAGAACTGGTTCAATTTCACTGAACAGCCTGACCCGATGGTCATTGTAGTTGTAAAGGAGTTCTACGCCAACGTTTTTGAGCACTTCCACTATGGCGTGTATGTGTAAGGCAAAACTGTTGAATTTGGTAAAGAGGACATCAATGGTTATTACCATTTGCCTAATGAAGGTCAACGCAATGAGTACAACTTGGACACTGTATCAACCGGGCCAAGGACTGGATTATGAAGTGATCATTCACGAATTATATCAATCGGGCACAACTTGGACACTGTATGAACGTGGAAGCTTGACTTTCCCCCACTCGCGCCTTAGTTTATATGGGAAGGCTTGGTATGCCTTTATCTGTGCTAAATTGATGCCCTGCACGCACGTCAGTGATGTCACTAAATAAAGGGTGGTGTTACTCTATTCTATAGTTTGAGGTATAAAGATGGACGTCAACCTGATTATTCAACAGTCGATCATGAGGGCTGCACGGGGAGGTATCACGGGCGGTTTTCCACACTCTTCCCTTATTTGTGCTCTGTGTACTAAATTTGGGGTCAAATAGAAGTCGGGTGAAATGATTCAATCCCCTATTCCAGTGTTAGATCATAAAATGATAAGGCGGTACCGAGTGTGGACTGGTGGTGCAAATCACCCTCGCGGATTGGGCTACATAATTACTCAAGCTAAAACACAACAAGCATTTGCTCTAACAGTTTTTGGTTCCTCATAAGTAGTCCCCCGTGGTGTAGTTCCCGATGCAGTTTAGCGTGAAATTAACGGGTGGTTTTATAATATTGAATCCCAAAATGTCCGTCTGGCTGAACGTCAAGATGTTATATACTGGTTTATAGTCGACTACTTCAAGGCTCAGACAAATATGTATGCTCGGCTTCATCCTGAGATTGATCCTAGCATATTCCCAACTGCTCCTATTTTGCCTGTGTTTCCCCCTTCTAATTAGGAGATTAGTGACGATGAGGAAGATGCGCCCGATAAATGATCTCGTCAGGGAAGTCCTCTATTTTAATTGCTATATCTTTCGCAAGAGGACATTGCTCACGTTAAGTTTGGGGGGGTAGTGTTATTTGCATTTTAGGATTGCATGTTCATAGTTGATTGTGGCATTTAGGTTATGAATATGTATTAGATTGTTAAATTTTTTGTTAACTTTTAAGTTTAATTACTAATCAGTTATTATTTTTGTGTTGCATTTTGTCATATCGCATGATTCCAACTGTTAGATAGTTTAAGTCTGTTTTGGCCAATGATGAGACTGGAATTGCATAGACTAGTTTAGTACTGATTATTAAGACTTTGATGTGATTTCTTATCTTGATTTAAATCTTTATCTGTTTGAAACAGATATAATCATGTTATCACGTTAAGAAACGACCATGTTGGCTGATTAAGTCTAAATGGATATATAATGGATTTCTAAAGGATAATGTCAGTTGAATAAAAGATTAACAAGAATAAGTAGTGATGACTAAAGTTAGACAAGAACTTAAGTTTGGGGTAAAAATTTGGCAGTATATATAAAAAATAAACGTGGCTAGTCTAGTTTCGTGGCCTTTGTTACTTGAGTAAGTAAGCCCGAGAGAATTGTCTTTACACCTAGCGCCCTAAGGCCTTAATGGTTTGGGAGTCGTTGGTCAAAAGATCGCTAAGGTAGCATTGAAAAGCCTAAGGGAATTAGACATCACACAGCCATGTGTAATAAAATAAATAAATAAATAAAATAAAACGGGAAAAAGAGCAAAAAGCCCCCGTAAGAAAAAAAAAATAAAAAATAAAATGAAAATAAGCATAAGTATTCCATCTTGACCCCTGGAATTTGGTAAGTGTGTGATTTTAGCCGGATCTAGCTTTTTTTTTTGAAATTCTTGAGGTTATATTGTATGATGCCTTCGAAGAAATCTATTATGTGCTTTATTTAGCTTTACATCAGTTGGCATGGTTGTTGAGCACACGCACGATATCAGTAATAATGGTTTAAGATTTGATGAATAGTTAGGAAATTATGGATTGGTGTTGGTATGATGTATTAGCATGTTTATTGTGATTTCTCTGAGGCTTGATGAATAGACTTTGTTCTATTTGACTGCTGGAGTCGTAGGCATATAGTTAGCTACATTTCCATTTGCACTGAATATTTAATTATTGCATTATGTTTTGTTGCTTGAGGACAAGCAACGGTTCAAGTTTGGGGGTATTTGATGAATGGGTAATATACCCATGAATTGGATATGTTCGGACTTGATTTATTGTTGTTTTTAAGTCTTTTAGGATAGTTTTTATGTGTTTAATTATTATTTTGCATTTTGAGGCTAAGCAGGGACAAGGAGGGAATTTAAGCAACATTAATGGCAAAATCGTAGATTTGTGGAATCTTGGTCAACGCTGGGGCGCTACACTTAGCCCTAAACCCAGCGCCGGGGCGCTAGGGCACAGAGAGAGCTAATCTGGGTGCGTGCGAGGGGAAAGAAGTTGATGGAGAATAGGAATCTAAAATGTAAAGAAGTATTTAAAGAAGCAAACAGGTGTCAAAAAGGATTTTTTTTTAACCAGAACTGGAGACTAATTATAGAGCAACATAGAATCGGTGATGAGAATTCAAGTTGAAGATTGAAGAGTGAAGGACTTATTTTTAGTGTTTTGTTCTTCTTCTCTATTTCAGTTTTGTAATTCTATTGAGATGATTTTCATGGGACTTCTATTTTTATTTTCCAGTATGAACTAACTTTTTCATTAAGACTACAAATTGAGCCTTTTATGTTTATGAATTGATTATTTAGTTTAATCTAGTTATTTAATTCAATTTGAATTGTTTATCATGTTTTGTGTTTATTGATTAATTATTTGGCCAATAATTACTGTGTTACACTAGATAAATTCGGGAGATGAAATCTAGGGTTAGAACTGAAAGTGATAACATGTATGCTTAATTATTTGTATGAGATAAATAATTAGGGTTGTGAATTGAATAGAAATATCTCTTTTCACTGCATGTAACAATTGGGAATTGGGACTGAATATATTTAATTTTATTATTTTGCATAGGGATATTGCAAAATTAATTTAATTAAATAAATATTATTTGATCACTTGAAAAAAGGCTTTTAACAACTAGAATTCCTGTTAACAATTCAGGTGAAGTAATAACTGGAGCAACTGGATAATTGATTTTTATTACATAATTGGGAATATTGTAGTCTTAACTTTTATTTAATTGAATCAATTTTTAGAGTAGGACAATTTTAATTAATTAATTTTAGTTTTCTTTATTAAAAAATCACAAATTTAAGTTGTTTAAATAAAATTGAATTGGTATAGTACTAGTAGTTGGAGTTTATTAATTGGAAGTCCTTGTGGGTAAGACACTTTACTTTACCACTTTATTACTTGCTCACTGTGTATGCTTGCACAAATTGTTGATTGTGAAATCAACCAAAATGTTTTGGCGCCGTTGCTGGGGAATTCTTTATTAATATTAATTCCATATTAGTTATAATCAATTCAGTCTTAATTTAAAAGTTATTTACTTATCTTCATTCTTGTGCTTGTAGAAATTCTTTGTTAGTGTATGCACACTAGATCAAAGGGTAAAGAGGAACTTTTACTTTACGCAGACGATATTGAAAAAAAGTTACGTAAATTACGGTTGACTAGTGAGGTTATACCATTGGAAGAAGAACTGTCAGCAGAAGAAATTCTAGAAGTCATGGCAGAGGAAGAACAAAAATCACTAAGAGATTATGCTATGCCGACAGTGACAGACATTCAGTCTAGTATTCAGAGGCCGACAATTATTGCAAACAGTTTCGAGATCAAACCGGGAACAATACAGATGTTACAAAATGAAGTTCAATTTGGGGGTGGTTCGACTGATGATCCGAATGAGCATATCTTAAGCTTCTTGGAAATATGCGACACTTTTAAATTCAATAATATTTCAGAAGACGCAATAAGGTTGAAGTTATTTCCGTTCACATTGCGGAATAAAGCTCGAAGTTGGTTACACTCATTTCCGCCAGGTTCAATCACAGCCTAGGTTGATTTAGCTCAAAAATTCCTAGCTAAGTTTTTCCCACCAGCAAAGTCGGCAAAACTACGGAATGATATTCATACTTTTGCGCAATTCGTCTTAGAAACATTATATGAGGCATGGGAAAGATTTAAGGATATGCTCCACAAATGTCCACATCACGAAATTCCACAGTGGATGCAGGTTGGAATATTTTATAACGGATTGCATGGGTCCACACGAGCCAATATTGATGCAGCAGCAAGCGGAGCGATCATGGCAAAGAGCTTTGATGAGGCTTATCAATTGTTAGAGACGATGGCCAACAACAATTATCAGTGGCCAATAACAAGGTCTAATCCCCCGAAAACACCAGGAAAGCTCAAACTAGATGCAGTGACAGCACATGTATCAGCGTTAACTAAGAAGATTGAAACATGGGGCCCACCATCAGTACCGCAAGGAGCAATGGTTTGTGAGTTGTGTGCTGGAAGTAATGCTGCAGATCAATGTGCCATCAGTGCTGAATCGGCTCAGTTTGTGGGAAGTTATAATAGACCAGCACAACCCTATCAAAATCAGAATGCATATAACCCGGGGTGGAGAAATCATCCGGGATTTTCATGGAGTACTAATCAAGCTCCTAGACCGCAAAATCCACCAGGATTTCAGAATCAGACTCAACAACAGCCAAAGAGGAAAACAAATTTAGAAGAAGCATTGGCGAAATTTATTGTAGCTACCGATAAGAGGATGAATGAGCAAGATAAATTGTTAAGTCAGGTAGATATGAATGTAAAAAGTCAAGCCGTTTCGATCAAGAATTTGGAGAATCAGATGGGTCAGATGTAATAACCCGATATTTTCTATATAAATAAATAAGAAATTTTGCATATAATTTTTTTTAATTTATAATAGTGGGAATATGTGCCAAGTAATGTGTATGTATATTTGTGATAAATGAAAATTTATTTTTACATGAATAATTTCAAATAATTTTATTTTAGAATTATTGATCATTATAAAATATATTCTTATAATAATTAATTTTATAGTAGAAATGTCTTTATTATTTATTTTCAATGAAAATATGATTTTTATATTATTTAAATAATATATGAAATGATTATTGGGATTATTATAATTACTACTTTGTCATATAAATTTTAGTTCAGATTATTAAGTTAATTATTTTAACTTAATTAATAATGTTATATATGAAAGATAAATCAGATATGGAATCTAAACCCTAATTTTGGATTTTAAGCAATGAATGAGAATAAGAATATTATATTGAATATAATATTATTTTTTAGTGTTATAAATATATACTGTATGTGTGTATTGATAATAGTTGGTCAATTATAGTGTATAATGTCAAAACCCTTATATCAATTTGTTAAACCCTATTTTGAAACTCAATTATGAGTTCGAGATTGTTATGTAACTGTGTTATTATAATTAAGTTTAGATATTTTGGAATTTATTACTAATTAGGGAAACCCTACTTATTACTTTTAAATCCTAATTATTAAATTAAAAACCCTAATTTGCTAATTAGGAACCCTAGTGGCTAAGTTAGAAACCCTATTTATTATGTCAGTAAATTGTAATGTTAATTAGGAAACCATAATTTATAATTTGGGGAAAACCTAATAATATCAAGAAACCCTAACTATTTAAAACCCTAATTTTCTATTAAAAACCCTAATTTTAATTAGTATGTTCTAATTAAAATTTTATTTAACTTTAAACTTAATTTTTCAAACCCTGGAAATTATTTGGGAAACCTTAAGGTTTAAAATCTAGTGATTAAACCCTAGATTCAAGCACCATGGACAAGAATACTATTAAAATTACTAGCGAAATGACCACTATACCCTTTTTGTCCCATTCTTGAATTATTGCTAGCAAATCTTGCCATATCTTGGCAAGTCATCAATCCTAGTCTAGCTATGAGCTATAACACTCTAGCTATCAGCCATTTAACCAGCTAAGATCATTGCATACAAGTTATACATATAGATTAAGAGAGAGAAAGTTACTAAAGTTGCTCATTTGGCTATCTAGCTCTCAAACAACTTTTCTCTCTCCCAAACCTCCGAAAATATAAGGCATTTCAGTTCCAAAACCAAGCCCCACCATCTCTTCTAACAGATCATAAGCATAGAATCAAGAACTTGTTCATAGAAAGGTAAAAACCTAATTTGAAATCTGATCTTGAATGCCATGTTAAATGTTATGATTTTGTGTTAAAACATGTTGTATGTAGTATATATTGATGATCTGGATTGCAAGATGTTAGATCCATAACATCTGGAGGCTCGGATTTGAAGTTTTAAAAAAATCTAGAAAATTTTATTTTTGTTGTTTGATAATGAATGTCAGACCTCAGATCTCAGTGACTTTTAATTATTTTTGTGTTTTGAAAGTTTGTAGTTGATGTATGCTATGAGATCTTTGATCTGAAACTGGAATCTAGTCAAATCATGAACAGGTTAAAAGTAATGGCTGGTCAAACCTAGTTGACCGAGCATGACTTTCCAAATATGGAAATCTCATATCGTGCCCAGAAGGCTCTAACAAGATCTTCATGACCTCGGATCTAGCAGTGGTTTAATGATTTGTTATTGTTGTTGCATCTAAGTTATAGTATGTTGTTTAGACTACATGTGTATGCTTTAAAATCTCCTAACCATCAAGTAGGTTGAATACAGTGGATGGTCAAACTAGCTAGAATGATCACGAAATCTGTTTTCTGGATATTCCATAAAATCAAGAAAACTGACTCTGACATGGTTTGACCGGACAATAGCTGCTTGATGTGTTGTTGTTATATGTGTTTTATGTAATAGATCTGTACCCCTACATGCTGGCTACACACTGGACCCATTAGATCACTAAAAAATTACACATATTTCAAGTTGTGGAAGCCCAAATATGGCTACACGAACTGTTCTTCATTTCTGGGTAACCCAGAAAATGAAGAACAACTCTGACAGCTAGTTCAATGGCTTAGATCTTTTACTTTGATGATGTCTTGGCATTCTAAGTGCTTGAATCATGTTCTATGTTAGTTTATCTACACAGCCCGACGTCTAGAACACCTTTAACATGAACAAATTGACTGATATTAGGTTATCAATACCGTTGACCGGTCATGACCTTATTTTCTGGGCAGCCCAGAAACGTGAAGAACAACTCTGACAAGCTTTTCTGAAGCTTAGATCTTTCTGTTGTGATACGATTGGGTCATAGAACGTGTTTAGAGTTGTAGTACTACATTAGTACTACAACACTAACTCAATTTCAAACCCACAAACATTTAGATCTGGCAATTATCACTAGTCAAAGTAGGCTACTCGAACAATGACTTTGAAGATCTGAGTTTTCCAAGAACACCTTAGGCGACGGTTTCTGTCGCCAAAGGCTTTAGCGACAAACTTATTAATTTTAATTAATTTATTTTCTAAAAATCATTTATAAATAGAAATTAATTATTAAAAATTCCAAAAACAGTTTTAAAAATTATTTTAAGTTATAAAAATTAACTTTTAATAATTTGACATATTTGTCATAAATATTAATATTTAATTGGATATTATTGATATTTTATTTATTTAATAGATGCATTAAATAAATTAATTAAAAATGATTTTATTATATTAAAAATTATTTTAAATGATAAAAAGGTATTTAATAATATTTTAAGTTATAAAATAGAACTTTTAATATTTTAAGATAAATTTCAAAAATTATTTAATATTAATGGTATTAGATTTATTTAATAATTATTTTAAATAAATTAATTAAAAATGATTTTAATATTATAAAATTTATTTTAAATGAAAATAAATAGTTTAAAAATATTTAAAGTTATAAAATATAACTTTTAATATTTAAAGGTAAATTTTATTAATAATTTATTGTTAAATGATATTAGAGTTATTTAATAATTATATTAAATAAATAGTTTAAAAATGGTTTTAATGAATTAAAAATCATTTAAAAAGGATATAAATGATTTAAAAATATTTTAAGTAATAATAAATGACTTTTAATGTTTTAGTGAATAATACATTAATATTTAAATATTAATGGTAATTATTTAAAAATAATTTTTAAATATTTTAAAAATCATTTAAGGGTAATAAAAATATTTTAAGTTATTATAAATAACTTTAATATTTTTATAATGGTTTCATTAATAGTTTAATATTAATTAAATATTAATGATAATAGAATTATTTAATATTTAAATCATTTAATAATGATTCCAGTGTTTGAAAAATTATGATAAATTATAATAATTATTTAAAAATTATTATAAGGGTATGAAAGATAATTTGACTGATATTTAAATTATCTAAACAAATATTGAACTACGGAATAGAGTTTTAGACTCGATAGTTACCCGATAAAGCCGTCGGTACACTGAAATATTTTAAAAATTGATCTGGACTTAGATAATTGGACTAGATAAGTGTTTTTTTGTGAATCAATGACTGTTAAACTTATGTGACAATGTTATTAGATTATGTGTTGACTGCAAATAGCATTTCTATGTGATATGATATATTATTCTAATCAAACGAAAGATCTTATTATTGATAGGTTTTGATATAAAAGATAAAACTAAGTTGCGTAACTGTAAGCAGCAAACCAGGCAAGTATCTTACCTTTGCATTTACTTTATGCAATGGATGAGTAAGAATATTTCAAAATTTTATTATTATTGTGCCAGATATTTATTATGTTCGTTAATTTCTAAATATGGTTAGACAAGTGTCCTCACTTGGATAATCATTGTATTTAATCACATGTTTGATACATACTAGTTAGTTTCCAGTATGTATACATTGACTTAAAAGTCGTCTAGGCTATTTGATTCGGCTAGACACAATCTAAAAAATATTGTTGAACAAGATAGAACTTTATTGTATCCAACCAGATTATTTTGGTTCGAATTCCCGACTAAGTATGAACATCCCGTACATGGGAAACTTTTATGCGCCAAAGGCGGATAAGATGAACGATAATATCGTTCTTGCATGTAGTATTGATCAATACAAGGCATAACAGGTTTGCCTGTAAGTTATGACGGTTTGCAGATGAAGTTCTGTTAAACCTTATCGAAAATTGAAAACAATGTTCATAGTCTATCGACTGATCTCCAATTATAGTCAGTACGTAGTTTCAAAAATTTGATATAGAATTGATATGTTGTTATTATTGGTTCAGCTTACTTCACAACTGTTGATTCATTGTAGAAGTGTCATTCAAAGAAAATATTTAATCCTTTCAGCTAATATTTATTGTAGCTATTACTTGCTGGGCAATTAAATGCTCATTCTTGCTTTAAATTTAAATGTTTTCAGCCAAGTATGATCAACCCGAGGGCTCAGGCAAGAACAAGGGGAAAGGAAAGCTGTTCGAATGAGTTTTATAATATTCTGTGTAATAGTTAAAGTTTATTACGACATGATATTTATTATCTATGATGTAATGAATGTTTAAAGGTCGTGTACCTGGAATTTAGACTCTGATTTATGTAAATTAAGTTTGGTATCTATATTATTGTTATTATTATTAGTATTATTCCGCTCATAGAAATGGTATCGTGAAGCACCGAGTTCGGATTTCAAATACCTGAATTTGGGGGCGTCACATTAGATAGCGCATCCTTCGAACAGTCGTCCACAAGGAGCATTACCTAGTGATACTGAGATTAATCCAGGCAGAGATGAACATTGTAAGGCCGTGACTTTGCAAAGTGAAAAGGTACTGCAAGAGACAATTAAGGATAAGGACAAGAAGGACAAAGTAATTTAGGAAAAAGAGGAAGTCTCATAAAAAGAAAAACTAAAGGATGAGGACGTAGAGAAGAAAGCCCCTGAACAAAGCTTTACAATGCTCCTCATACCATATCCGCAGAGATTTCAGAAATCAAAATTAGATAAGCAGCTGTCACGATTCCTAGATATTTTCAAAAAACTACATATCAACATACCTTTTGCAGAAGCCCTGTTACAGATGCCTAGTTATGCCAAGTTCATGAAAGAGGTTTTGTCGAAGAAAAGGAAATTGGGTGAGTTTGAGGCAGTGGCATTAAATGAAGAATGAAGCACAATTATACAGAATAAATTACCACTGAAGTTAAAAGATCCAGGTAGTTTTACTATTCCATGCGAGATTAGTGACCAATTTTTGGGAAGAACGTTATGTGATTTGGGGGCCAACATAAACTTGATGCTGCTATCCGTCTACGCCCAATTTGGACTTAAAGCACCAAAACCAATAAATATCAGCTTGCAGTTGGCAGATAGATTAGTTACATATCCAAGAGGTATTGTGGAAGACATTTTGGTAAAGGTTGATAAATTTATCTTTCCAGCGGACTTTATTACCCTGGATTGTGAAGTGGACAAGAAAATTCCCATCATCCTTGGGCGACCATTCTTAGCAACGGGTAGAACTTTGATAGACATACAAAAAGGTGAGTTAACAATGCGAGTCGAAGACCAAGAAGTAACCTTTAATGTATTAAATCAATGCAATTCCCAAAAGAAGAGGGTGAATGTCTATGGGTAGAAGTAATGGAAGAGATAGTGAATCACAAACTCAGCGGAAGTCATTTTGATGATCCACTAGAAGCTATTTTGGTCGGGATGGACGACTATGATAATGAGGAAGAGATCGGTTATGTCAAATGGTTAGATGCATTACCAGTTTCCAGGAAGTTCAAACAACCGTTTGATACTCTTGACCGACCTGAAGCGGAAGAGAAAAAGTTTAAGCTATCAATAGAAGAGCCACCAGTGTTGGATTTAAAACCTCTACCGTCTCATCTGAAGTATGCCTATTTGGGAGAATCTGACACCTTACCAGTTATTGTATCGGCGTAGTTGACTGACACTCAAAAAGAAAAACTATTGAGTGTATTGTGAGAGTATAAAATAGCAATTGGATGGACTATAACAGATATTCGGGCATTTGTCCATCATTTTGTATGCACAAGTTTTTACTGGAAGAAGGAGCAAAACCAACCATTGAGCAACAAAGAAGGTTGAATCCCATCATGAAGGAAGTGGTTAAGAAAGAGATCATATCATTGTTGGATGCAGGTATTATTTATCCAATCTTAGACAAATCTTGGGTAAGTCCTGACAATGTGTACCAAAAAAGATGGGGATGACTGTGGTTAAAAATGAAACTAATGAGCTTATCCCAACTAGAACAGTTACAGGCTGGAGAGTATGCATGGATTACTGCAATATGAACAAAGCCAGGCGAAAGTATCACTTTCCCTTGCCATTCATTGATCAAATACTGGATAGGTTGGCGGGAATCAATTTTATTGTCTATTAAATGGATATTCCGGTTATAATCAGATTGTCAAAGCGCCGAAGGATCAATAAAAAACCACATTCACATGCCCTTATGGTATGTTTACATTCCGGCATGTCTTTTGCTCTGTGCAATGCTCCGACAACTTTTCAACGGTGTATGATGGCCATCTTCTCAGATATGGTAGAACAAAACTTGGAGGTTTTCATGGATGATTTTTTTGTATTAGGTGATAGTTTTGATTTATGCCTGAAAAATCTAGTTTTATTTTTGAAGCGCTGTGTGGAGACAAATCTAATTCTCAACTGGGAAAAGTGTCACTTCATGATCCAAGAAAGGATAATTCTGGGGCATAAGGTTTCGATAGCAGGGTTAGAGGTCGATAAAGTGAAAATTGAAACCATTGAGAAGCTACCTCCACCAACATCTGTGAAGGGAATAAGGAGTTTCTTGGGACATGCGGGTTTTTATCACCGATTTATTAAAGATTTTTCTAGAAATTCGAAACCCTTGTGTTCACTCTTGGATAAAGATGTACCGTTTAAGATGGACCAGTTATGCTTAGACGCTCTTGAAGTATTAAAAAAGAAATTGGTCACAACTCCAATCATAGTGGCTCCCGACTAGACTTTACCATTTGAGCTTATGTGCGACGCTAGTGACTAAGCGGTTGGAGCAGTATTGGGACAATAACGAGATAAATTTTTTCATACTATCTACTACTCCAGAAAGACATTGACGGATGCTCAGTTGAACCACACTACCACTGAAAAAGAATTACTTGCGGTAGTATTTGCTTTTAACAAATCTAGGTCGTATCTAATAGGACTAAGGTAATTATCTACACTGATCATTCCGTAATAAAGTATTTGATTGAAAAGAAGGATGTCAAACCAAGATTAATTCGGTGGGTGATTTTACTTCAAGAGTTCGATTTGGAGATCCGGGATAGAAAAGGTACCGAAAACCAGGTGGCGGATCATCATTCGTGATTGGAAAACGCAGAGATTCAAAAAAAAGATGAAGTAATGATTAATGAGATGTTTCCCGTTGAACAACTTCTTCAAGTTACAATGACAGTGCCATGGTATGTGGATTTTGTGAATTATTTAGTTAGTAATGTGTTTCCTCCAGATTTGAATTCGCAACCGCGGAAAAAGTTCCTCCACGATGTCCGATAATATTTTTGGGAAGAACCTTTTCTGTTCAAGACTTGTGCAGATCAAATGATTAGACGATGCATGCCACATGAGGAGATGGTTAGCATACTGAGCCATTGCCACTCATCATAATACGGAGGTCACTACGCAGGTGATAGGACACGGCCAAAGTGATGTAGTTAGGATTTTTTGGCCTACCTTGTTTAAAGACGCATATCTCTACGTGTTGAAGTGTGATCGGTGCCAACGAGTAGGTAATATCTCAAAACGCAATGAAATGCCGCTTAATATAATTCTTGAGGTTGAGTTATTTGATGTGTGGGGAATTGAGTTCATGGGACCCTTCCCATCATCTTTCAATAATCAATACATACTATTGGTAGTAGATTATGTTTCAAAATCGGTAAAAGCCGCTGCATTACCCACTAACGATGCCAAGGTAGTACTACCATTCCTTAAAAAGAATATTTTCATACGATTGGTACACCAAGAGCGATAATTAGTGATAAAGGAACTCATTTTTGTAACAAGCAATTCACCAAATTGCTCACCAAATATGGGGTTAGACATAAGATTGTCGCAACATATCATCCCCAAACAAATGGTTAAGCCAAAGTTTCGAATCGGAAAGTTAAGTGAATTTTGGAGAAAGTTGTAAATCCGTCACGAAAAGATTGAGTAATGCGATTAGATGATGCTTTATGGGCATATCAAACAGCTTACAAGAACCGTATCGGAATGTCACCTTACAGGATGGTTTATGGAAAAGCGTGTCATCTTCCGGTAGAGTTATAATATAACCCATACTGGGCCATTCGTAAGCTGAATTTTGACTTACAAGCTTCTGGTGAGAAACGATTGCTCCAGCTAAGTGAGATGGAAGAATTCTGGCACAACGCTTATGAGAATGCCAAATTGTATAAAGAGAAATTCAAGAAATGGAACGATAAGAAAATCCTCGATCGGAAATTCGAACCGGGACAAAAAGTTTTGCTATTTAACTCTAGACTGCGGTTATTTCCCGGGAAATTTAAATCCCGATGGTCGGGCCCTTTTGTGGTGATATCTGTCGCTCCACATGGAGCGGTTAAGGTAGAGGAACCAAATGTAAAGCAAACCTTTAAGGTAAATGGTCAAAGGCTTCAGCATTATTGGAGTGGGCCCATCGACCGAAAACCAGCGACAATGCATCTCACTGATCCCGCGGTAAATTGAGCATAACAGCAAAGTTGGGCTGACGACTATAAACCAAGCGCTATGGGGAGGCAACCCCAAGATTTTATTTATCATTTGAATTCACTCAATTTTATTGTATAATATTTTAGTATAAAAATAATTGAATATTGGTTTATTTTATTGCCAGTACTAATATATGTGAATCATGTTTCATAAAGTTAAGTTCAGATGGACAAGGGACTTGAAGCCAGTGCCCCGCTGCTCCAAAATAGCATGGCATTAGCGCCCCGACGCTAGATAACAGTAGCTTAAGACACCTTCAGCGCCCCGGCACTCAAAAAGCATTGAGCCACAGCGCCCCAACGCTAGGCATCAGTAACAACACATGAAGTACAATGCCCCGACGCTCAAATACAAAGGGTTACAGTGCCCCGGCGCTAGGCAGTAGTGGATCCAAGGCACGTACAATGCCCCGTCGCTCTATTCAGCACAAAGCCCAGCGCCCTGGCGCTGGGAGAGTATTCTAATGTCCTCAAAGCGTCAGCAAGGAGATGGTTCAATTTCATCCTCAGTCCCAACGAGATTTGACAACAAAAGATTCATGAGTGTCGAAGCTCAAGAGCGATACAACCGTATGGCAACACGATCTCTAGTCCCAGAAAGGGGTTTAAGGCCAGACCGCACAAAGGATGGGGAGATTACCATCACGATTGCTGAGCGGAACTGGTTTAATTTCGTTGAACAGCCTGACCTGGAGGTCATTGCAGTTGTAAAGGAGTTTTACGCCAATGTTTCTGAGCACTTCCACTATGGCGTGTATGTACGAGGCAAAACTGTTGAATTTGGTAAAGAGGACATCAATGCTTATTACCAATTGCCTACTGAGGGTCAACGCAATGAGTATGCCAGTTTTGTGAGCCAGGGACCAGATTATTAAGTGATCATTCACGAATTATATCAACCGGGCACAACTTGAACACTGCATGAACGTGGAAGCATGACTTTCCCCCACTCCCGCCTTAGTTTATATGGGAAGGCTTGGTATGCCTTTATCTGTGCCAAATTGATGCCCTGCACGCATGTCAGTGATGTCACTAAAGAAAGGTTGGTGTTACTCTATTCTATAGTTCGAGAAATGAAGATGCACGTCGGCCTGATTATTCAGCAGTCGATCCTGAGGGCTGCATGAGGAGGTACCACGAGCGGTTTACCACACTCTTCCCTTTTTTGTGCTCTGTGTACTAAATTTGGGGTCAAATGGAAGTCGGATGAAATGATTCAACCCCCTATGCCAGTGTTAAATCATAAAATGATAAGGTTATACCTTGTGTGGACTGGTGGTGCAAATCGCCTCCGCGAATTGGGCTTCATAATTACTCAAGCTGAAACACAACAAGCACCTGCTCCAATAGTTTTCGGTTCCTCATCAGCAGTCCCTCGTGGTGTAGTTCTCGATGCAGTTCAGCATGAAATTGACGGGTGGTTTTATAATATTGAATTCCAAAATGTCCGTCTAGCTGAACCTCAAGATGTTATATACGGGTTTATGGTCGACTACTTCAAGGCTCAAACAAATATGTCCGTATTGTTTTTGTGTTCCATTTTGTCATATCGCATGATTCCAGCTGTTAGATAGTTTAAGTCTATTTTGGCCAATGATGAGACTGGAATTGCATAGACAAGTTTAGTGCTGATTGTTAGGAATAAGCATGTGAATGATATTCCTATTTATGTAAGATTTGATTATGATCTTAATGAATGAATATGTAAATATGTCTATATTGAAATAATCTGTAAAGTCCTTGAATAGACAATAGGAAAATATGTATAAGGACTTAGACTGAAATGATCAAATATGTTAGGTTGATCCTACATGAATAAAACAGCTTTGTAAAGTCCTTCAAAAGAACATTATGTACAAGGACTAAGTATAGAAAGATCAAGCTTGTTAGGTTGATCTTATATGATGTAATAGATAGGCTTGCTTGATCTTCGAGTACTGCACAAGTCTTCAAAGTATGCCAGGAGAAACAAGGAACAAAGGACTCGGAGACTATCAAGGCAAAATCGTAGAGCGTCGAGCCAGCCTAGGGATTGCAGAAGCCAAGGCAAAATCGTAGAGTATCGATAAAATGGCTATAGATCGAAGTCTGCCTTGGAGGGTCTCACTTAGGATCGTAGAGTTAATCCAAGCCCCTTCCAAGCCAAGTCAAGAATCGTAGATCTCTTGAAGTCGTAGAGTTTACTGATCATACCAGAGGTAGAAATCGTATTCAAGCTAGATCAGACAGGAACAACGAGTGTTAAGGAAAAAATCGTAGTTTGATGTATAATCTACACTCGAAGTCGTAGTGTCTGCAGAACCAAAGATAGATTGTAGTCTGTAGAACAAAGTCTTCGACAAAGCCTATCAGTACTCACAACGCCAAGGAAGAATCGTAGTGTTAACACAATTCTCAACATATAGGCACTCCAAAAGCATCCAAAGAATGAAGCCTCTGGACAGAACTATAGAGATGCAATCTACCTGAAGGAAACCAGAGAACATTCATCTAATGGCTAGCAAGCAAACAGAAGATCGAAGCACAAAGTCAATCAACATCCTGATTGGGTAGTGAAGCCATTCAAGGGAAGTCTTCCACAAGCAATAGTAAGAAGACTTCAGATGATGTGAATGACTAAAGGAAGTCAGCAATGCAGTAGCTGTTAGGATAAACAAAATATGACGATCTTGGGTATAACTATGATCGTAGTGCTTGCCAGAACAGAAGCAGAAACTGGTGGGGTCTATAATAGAGACACTGGCCAACTTATACAGAATAGACATGGAAGATTAATCATGGGTCAAACTATTGATGATATGTGAACGGGAGATCACAAGGAGAAAGAGACTACGCATGACAAACCTGATAAGTCTTGAAGTTAAGGAAGGGCCAGAGTATTCAGAAAAGTTGTCAGTACCTAATGTAAGTTAAGGTAAGCAGAAGTGATAAAGCATTGCACGAGTGGAGTAAGAGAGGTTCTACATTGCAAGTCCAAAGAACACTCTTAGAATCGTAGTGTTGTCTCAATCAGTCAACTAGTAATATTCAACAGATTAACTACGATCAAGTTCAAGGTCATCTCTATCAGAATCGTAGAGTTCAGTCATCTGAGTATTGAAGCCTTGACAACATCTCAATGCAAAGACTGACATTCAAACATTGGATATTGAAAGCATCGATGCAGAAGGATAACTCCTGATGTTCTGATCGAGGAATCAGAAAGAAGAAATAAAGGTGACCACCTGCCTGACACACTGAAGTGACATTTCTAATGGGGTAGGTGAAACAGAAAACTGCAGTGTCAAAAAAGTGAAAAAAGCGGCTGTCATGTTACATCTGCAGTCTGTACCAAATAACTCAAGATCTGCGAATTAATTTGAATAACTCCCAATGGTTATAATCCAACGGGAAGCTCATGAAAGGTTTTTTAACAGCAGAAGCTCAAAAGAAGAAAGTGTTGGTAGTTGACAAGTTGTTAACTCTACGAGTTCTACATAGCAAAAATAGAATATGTCTCAGTGGCAGTGATACTACGAAAGTAGAAGTGAAGCAAGCTAAGAAGAAGAACTTTAATAGACAAAGACTTCACTCAACAACAATGAGAATGCCATTAAGAATGTCAGCCAAGCTGAGAGCTGAGAAGGCCAAGATAAAAGCATTCAAGAGATTGGCAGATCAGAAAGAAGATTAAAAGAGCCAGTCTACGACTCACCACGAACCAGTACGAGCTAAAGAAGAACAGATATAGAACCAAGGTTCAGAGGATGCTAAGTGCCAGACGGAGTCTTCCAAAGATGCAAAGACTTAGCAAACCTCATGTGGTGAAGAAGTGCAAGCTGAGATCAGAAAAAGACTAACAACAAGATCAGCAGTACTAAGAAAGAAGTGATAAACTGGTAAGTACTCAAAGAGATCGAGCTTCATGAACAACTTAGCAGTATGCCCAATAGTGATCCAGTCTCGAAGTAGAATCTAAAGAGGATCACAACAAGCTGCCAAGAATCAAGGATGAACAAACTTAAAGTCATCTTGGCAGCTCAGTATCAACAACAACAGCAACAAGAGCCAGGGCCAGAAGGGTCCTTGTCCAAGGGACTAAACTGAGCTCCAAGGTTACAGGCCTTGAAGATTTCTTAGTCAACTAAAGTTCCAAGTCTACTGGACTTAAAGAGTTATAAGTGAACTGAAGTTCCAAGGCTACTGGCCTTGAAGGAATCTTAGTGATTCAGATGATGTAAAAACTTACTTAGTGGAATCCCTGCTTGTTGAAGTAGAAGAGTGGATTAGGAGTTTGAGTCTCTAAACCACTTAAAATCCCTTGTGTCTTTTACATTCTGTCCTTTACATTATAACTGTTATAAATGTTATAACTGCTATCAACATGATAACTACTTACAACTAAACTAACTCTAGATAAATTATAAACATAACATCTATAAAGGGGAACCTTAACTTATTCCGCTGTGTTTGAAATAATTCTTAAGTTTGTCATCTTCCAGTTATATAGCAATGTGAACTAAAATGGGAAAGAGTTTTGAAATTAAAAAAAAAAGGATCTATTCAACCCCCCCCCCCTTCTAGATCTATTGTGTGTCCTCTAAAAACTAACAATTGGTATCAGTGCAGGTTCTCATATACATTCTAAAAGCTAACAATTTAAGTATGATCTGAGGCACAAACCATGGTCTAAACTTAGTTTAGTACTAAGCTGTTTGTAATCACGAATGAGCTCACATGTTGGAAATTATGCATATAGGTAAATGTGCACATTCACTTGAAGCTGCTCAGATTGGTCCCTGTTCCAAAGTAATGCAGCAACAAGACCAATCTATATTCAAAGTAAATCAGCAGTCTGCAGACTTGTGATGGAAATTCAAGAAGGGCATAAAAAATAAAGAGTCTATCATCCACTGTTCTAAAAGATGAAAGGCCTATACATGCAAAGAAATTACTATTCAGAAGTTGGCTAATCAATTGGATCTGTTCTTGAGACTCGAGATTATCAAAAGAACAAAAGCTGCCAAGACTTTCCTATGCTATCAACTCCAAGACGATGCCTAATTAATCTAAGGTCAAATAGAGCAACAAGCTGTCAGCAATGAACGTAAGGATTTGCACATCAATGCCTAACATCATTATAGCAAGACAAATTACTGTCAAGAGACTGATAGTGTAAAGGTACGATTCCTCATTAACACTTACATGAATATTGTGTTGCATCACCTTATGTACTACAACAATTCTCTATCAAGAGACCACACTCTCCTTAAAACGAGGAAGAGAGAGAGTACATAAGGTTGGATAATTAATTGTCAATAAACTCTCTCTCCATTCAAAGTTCAGGTTGAAGATAGCTTCTTGAAAGAAGTCTGGAGTATGTCGTAAGCTAATCTTAATCCTAAAGCTTAAGTGGAGTAACTCTTGCTAAAGAATTAGGATGTATATAAATATATATAAAACTAATGTTCTGTATTCTTGATAAAATAATGAGTATGATCAACACTAGAGGAGTATCTTGAAGATTCTTAGAAACTGATCATCTCCATGAATCAACCAGATGCAAATAAACAATAGAGTTGTTTTCTACTCTGAAAACTTTCAAGAACTATGAACATAACCAAGCAAAGAGTGAAACAATCAAAGGAATAGAATGTCCTACCAAAATACTTAATCACTCACACACTCATCATCATGCATTATAATTATCATACCTAAATCTGATATATGCATAAATGTGTTTATTGATGCAAATGTGACATAAAATTAAGAATATGAGGGATTGAGATCTTGAGATAACTGACCTAGCAGGACCCAAACAATCATGGGTACCAAAAATAGAAACTTACCTAACCTGCACGTACTTGATCTATCCGACCACACAAGGAATTCTAAAGCATATATCTTCAGTCAAAAGGGTTCAAACAACTGCAAGGTCAGCTACCTAAGAAGGGAAAATGCATCCACAAATCAAGAAGTCTTCACTTATCTCGATCGTAGAGTTCATACTTGTCAACCCATCAGAGGTCTATTCATCCATGATGATTTTAGCCTGAAGTTGTTGATCAGTATAAGGAAGTTCTAGATGCAAATGATGAAGATGGTAAAGCTTAGGCAGCCAAATGAAGAAGTGGAATACTTGCAAGATGATCTAAGATAAGCTTGAAGGATAGGGCAATCAGGATACATGTCTTTTAAACACTCCATAAATATCAAGACCACTCCTGTCAAGCTCATAGAGACAGTAGCTAACCCAAAATAGAAATGTCCTAGTTAAAGAGTCCCAAAACTCTGTGACTGATGAACCAAATAAAGATCCATAGTCAGTAGTAACGTCCCAAAACATGCTACTGATAACCATATCAACCAACCACTCAAATCGTGGAGTACTTTCGATCAGTATCAGTAATCGTAGTGTAAGAGCGTGATGACACCACGATTGCAGCCTAAACAAATACCAACACCAAAGAATATCTAGAGTTGGTAAGTAAATTCTCAAGCAGTAAAGACCAATGTGATGTCATGGTTGCCACCAAGTATATACAGTCCTTCTGATAAGCGCCTCAGGGACAAACTTGACCCTTAGTTCAGTCTAAGAGGTTGGTCCTTTCTGAGCTACCTTAATAACCCAGAAGGAATGATAAGTCAAAGCTCATCACAAGAACAAAGACAGACAATAATCGTAGAGTATGATCAGTAGTAAACTCAACGATCGTAGAGTAGCCTCGACGTTCGCAGTCTTCCCAAAGGATACACTAGCTCATGGGAGCTAAGGGCAGATCAAATTTTCCACACCATTTAGAATCATGGAGCTAGGCAGAACTTGACATGTGCCCAACTATTCAGATCGTGTGGAGGGAAGTTATAAATACAATTTGGAAAGACGTCTTGAAAATTCACCTCAGAATTTTAGTGCCCGAACTCTCTTGGGGCGCATCAGTGGTTAAGCCATACAACTCCAGAATAAGGATTAGTGTGAAATCACTCACTGAAGCATCTCTCAGAAGACGATCGTTGAGTTGACAAAGAAAATCGTAGAGTTTATAGCTATCGCATCAAGCTACTCTACGTACTGAAAAAGTCAGCGATCAGTCCACGTCAGTAATGCTTATTTTCTTAAAAAAAATTAAAACTGAAAAACTAATCAGTTTATGGGGAGTTACAGCTTCTTATTAGGCATCGTGCAACCAATGGCTATTTGACACATCATAGCTTATGCAAAGTCAGAAGGAACTGTCATAAAGACATATTCAAAATCTTCAAACAGTTATTAAAAGCTATTAAACTTCTCTCCTTCCCTTTTTTAAGCCCTAAAATCCTCTTCAAAGCCTGAATCCATTAAATCTCGAGCTTCGCCCAAATTGCATTCAACTATCACTCATAAGAGTTCTGAAGTTAAATACCCATATACTTCGAACTCTCAAAATGGAATAATGGCGTGTTATAACTGGAATCCAACTCGGCTTTAAGAAGTTCGAAAGATCAGAAAAGAAATTCAAGGATATACTTGAGCTTGTAAAGAATGATGGGTTTTCAGAATGCCTGGAAGCTAACACTCCAGTCTATACCGATCTAGTGAAGCAATTCTACTCAAATGTAATGATAGATTCTAGGCTTCTGTCCACAAAGGTCAAAGGAGTAAGTCTAAAGATAAGAGCATCAGACATCAACCAATGTCTAGGGTTTCCTGACCAAGGTCTGACAAACCTCGACAAAGTTAACATTGAAGAAGGCAATAAGATAATGCGCTACAAAAGGAACGTAAATCTAAAAGATATGAAGAAGAAGGAGTTTCCTGAAGAGTTTGAATTCCTGGCTGAGATTACGAGAAAATGCATCTTGTGCAAGGACACTGCACATGATACTATTAGTGATCTGCAACTGAGAGTTATGACTGCAATCGTCATGAAATAGCAGATGAACTTCGGAGCCCTTCTAGTTGACTGGTTGTCCAAATGGCTAGAAAAAGCTGAGATGAAGAAGGCTACATGTAAGACCCCAACTTATTAATGAATAAAATAAAATTTTCTCTAAATATTATTGTGAATAATAAGGTGTTAATTTGATATAATGCTTTGGTTATGGGTGAAATGTGTAAATTTTGCAAAATAAGTAAGTGGTTATAAAATATTCATTTGTTGTCGGGGAATATTCGTTTGGTCGTGGAATATTCTTTCTGTCGGGGAATATTCGTATGACGGCGCAGCCTGGTGTGGGCCCCATAATGGAAAGCAATTGGATGAAGAAAATGACAAGTATAAGTTGTTTATAAATAACGGTGTAGTAGTTACTGTTAATACTGTTGGAATACCCTGTGGTTAAAATACAGTAGCACATGATATTACACCAATTATTAATTCTTACGTAAGAAGGCACTACTCAATAATTGTTACAGTAGTTACTATTCAATATTTTATTTTATTGATTCAATAATTATTGCGTTGATATTTTATATTATTGTTGTTTTAATAATTGTTGCTGCACAATATTTTCCATTATCAGATCAATAATTCATATTATTTGAATAATATTATTAGATAGCATTATTGGCAATGTCTAGAAAGTTCTGTCTAAGGAGAGGTTTGGTCATCTAATTGCGCGCCAGTAAGAAAAAATCCTTATTAGAAAGCCCCCTCTTTCCTAGGAACGGCCTGGTTGTCATAATTATGGTTCTGTAATATTATTTGTGAATAATTAATTATTGATAAGGAAATATTTATTTTTTGTGGATATAATCGATGGATATATTTATTTTATATGAAGGAATTAATGTTGAGGTGTTTTTGTCGGAATGGAGGTACTAAAAATTAAATCACTGTTCTTGAGATATATTGCGTGAGTTATAATTTTTAATCTGACCGTTGGATCGTTGTGATTTTTGGATATGTTATACATATATAAGTTGAGTATATGTCCACAAATTTTGAACCGTTAAAAATGAACGTATAATTTGTTATGAACTTTAAGAGGTGAATGATTCAGAAATTAGGTTTATAAATAATTTTGGTAGAAAATTCTAGAATTGAGTGGGCCCCACTTTTGGTTGGTGAGAAATATGCTGGAATTTTTATTCAAATGTGGTGGGTGGAAATAGTAGCAGGTAAAGCCATCAGGCTGCAGGTCAAGTTTGCTTCGGCGTGTTAACATTTTCCTATAAATAGAGGGCTAAGTTAGAATTGAAAATCACACCAGAATTCATAAGTTTTCTCTCTTTCTCTCTCTATATTATCGAGCGTATTTTGTGAGTATTTAGATATTTTGTGAGTTTTTATTTATCAGTACAAGTTTCCTTCAGCCTTATTACGATATTCCGAACAGAAGTGCTATTATCTTGAGGTAAGAGATGTTATTTTTTTCTTAAATGATATTATTTTCTTTAATATCATTATGCCGAAATATTGGTTTGAACTTTTTATCAAATTTAGAACTTTTTGTGTCGGGGTTACTATTCACGTATACGGCACTATTCACGAATACGACACTATTCACCGAAAAATAAATTTTTTTCTTTTTGTACAAAATGTTTATTATGGTTACTATCTTTGATTATATCTATGTTTTGATTTATTTTTGAATTCTACTTCACAATTGGTTGTTATGGAGTATTATTGCACTTGGATAAACTGTAATACGAATCCCTAATATTTATCCTTCTGTCTCATTGGGTTCGTTTTCTTTAAAATATTTTTCATCATCCTCAGTCCTAAATGATGATATTACTGAATATCTTTGGCCCGTAGTGCAAAGATGAATGATTAATTGATGAATATCTTTGGCCCGTAGTGAAAAGATGAACAGGTGTTGAGATGAACATGACCGACTGGTGATACAAATGAATAACTTTGGCCTGTAGTGTAAAGATGAATATTTGATTAAAGTTGGTTATTGATTGTTGTTACAGGGATAAAATATTGATAATGGACTTTTAAATCTTAGAAGATAGTAGAACTCATTCTCTACTTGACTCTTCTAATGGTTTGCCGTTTTCGCTGCAGTTGTTGATCTAAAACTTGTTGTCTATTATATTTTATCAGATTTTTTCCTGTTGAAGACTAATGATAAGTTGTTGTATATTATCTTAGTCATAATATTCTTTACTGGGCTAGTTGAGCTCACCCTTTTCCTTTGTATTCTATTTTTCTCAGGAGGCGAGAATATAGCGGGAACTAGTCGGGTTGTGGAGTGATGTTTCTAGTCAATGGTGTTAGCAGTCCTCATTATTTTATTAAATAGTATTTCAATAATTGTAATGAGGACTTATTTGAGTGTGGATATTGTCTAGAAGACAATATTTGTATTTAAACTCACAGTATTGTGTTGTCGTATTTTGCGCGACAAGTGTTTTAATAAAGTTGTATTTGTTTCTGTACCATATATTTGGCGACTCAGAATGGGTGATGTATACCTATTTTGGGGACGTCACAGTTGGTATCAGAGATTAGGGATATGGTCTCTGGCGGAGATCGGTGACTAGAACTAGGAGGGGAGAGACGAGTAAATCCTTCACTAGTGTGTCCTACCTAAGCTTATTTGTTGGTTGGTCATAATATAGGGATATTATGTGATATGTTAATTTGTTTAATTAACCCTTGTTTTATGGCAGTATTTGAGAATGGCAGCCGAGAGCGTTAACAATGGTGTATATGAGACTGTGGAACAACCTTTAGTCACAAACCAGGAGAACGTGCAACAGGAAGGCAATATCCCTCCTATAAAAAACGTTACCGAGCAAACGATGAATGATGGAATGTTTAGGAGCTTTTTGCAGTTCATGCAAAATCAGACGAGGGAGACTCGTGTGCAGAATACGGGTGGAAATGATAACAACGCGCGGTTTGTCACAGCCAAGCAGTTCAAAGAGTTGGGACTACCAGACTTTTAGGGAAAGCCGGATCCGATCAAGGCAGAAACGTGGGTCAAGCAAATTCCAAGATATTCGATGTCTTGGGATGCACAGAGGAACAGAAGGTTCCATTCGCTACCTTTATGTTCCGCAGTGAGGCAGACTGCTGGTGGGAGTCTGTGAAACGTACCCAGCCTGACGCACTCAACATGTCTTGGGAAATATTTCAGAAACTGTTTAATGACAAGTACTTTCCTAAAAGTATCCGTCATATGAAGGAGGTAGAGCTTATTAGACTGGAACAAAATAACATGACGATGTCCGAGTACGAGGCGAAGTTTGCAGAGTTATCCAGGTTTGCACCTCATTTGGTCGAGAATGAGGAACGAATGATAAGGATGTTTCTAAGAGGTTTAAAACCCGAGATTGGGCAATATCTTATCTCTCATAAATTTTCTTTATATTCAGTTGTTGTAAACAGGGCTCAATTATTAGAGCGAGATAATGAGTATATTCAACCGAGGGAACACAACCAAGGTAATACCGGTGGCAGCGGTCATCGGACCAATGAAAACCAGCAGGAAGGAAAACATTCGGACAAAAGCGGTAACCACTCTAGTGGAAATCGTGGCCGTGATAATAGAAGGAGCAAGTCGGGAGGAGATTTCAAGAAGAGAAGGTACAACAATGATAACGTGAAAACGTTAGCACAAACATCAACTGTTTCTAAGGGAGGAGAACGAGCACCGGTCGTTTGTTACAAATACGGGAAAGAGGGACATATCAGTCCAAACTGCCCACAACAATCCAAGGTATGTTATAAGTGTGGAAAGGAGGGTCATATAGCTCGAGAGTGTTCTATAGCAAAACCAAGTTCAGCGGGGATGGTGACTCTAAAAACTGTCCCAGATAAGTCGAAATCAGCGATTCCTGGATGAGTGTTTGTCGTGACTGGCCAAAACGCGAGAAACCCGAACGAGGTGATCACGGGTAAGCTAATCTTGAATTCTTGTGAAGTTTATACTTTACTAGATACCGGTTCTATCCATTCTTTTATCTCTCCTGCTTGTGCTCAACGTTTAAACTTGACTCCGGAGAAATTAGACTTTGACCTATTTGTGGAGACTCCGTTAGGAGAAACTTTCATTACATCTACAGTTTATAAATCTTGCTTAATCCAAGTTGGCACAATCACATTACCTGTTGACCTTATCTCTTTAAAGAAACTTGCTTTTGATGTGATTTTAGGAATTGATTGGTTAACTACTCATCATGCCAAAATTGATTGTTTTCGTAAGGTTGTTAGTTTTCATATTCCTAACCAACCTGTTATGCGAATTCAAGCAACCAAACCATTAAAATCAATCGATGTTATATCAAGCCATAAAGCCATTCGTTTATTAAAAAATGGATGTCAAGCTTTCTTAGCCCATGTTATGGACTTGAACAAAAATACGTCAGATTTGAATAATATTTCTGTTGTTAATGAATTTCCTGACGTATTTCCTAAAGAACTTCCTGGTCTACCCCCAGAACGTGAAGTTGAATTCTTTTTTGACCTTAAACCCGGTACAAAGCCCATTTCTAAAACCCCATATCGAATGGCTCCAATTGAACTTCAGGAGTTAAAAGTCCAATTACAAGAATTGTTAGACATCGGTTTCATTCGTCCTAGTACGCCTCCTTGGGGTGCTCCTGTTTTATTCGTAAAGAAGAAAGACGGGAGTATGCGACTTTGTATTGACTATCGAGAATTGAACCATGTCACCATCAAGAATAGGTATCTGCTACCTCGTATTGATGACATGTTCGACCAGTTGCAAGGAGCACAATTCTTTTCAAAGATCGATCTTCATTCTGGATATCATCAGCTAAAGATTAAAACTGAGGATATTCCAAAGACTGCCTTCAAAACTCGGTACGGGCATTATGAATTCTTAGTCGTGTCTTTTGGATTGACTAATGCTCCTGCTGCCTTCATGGATATGATGAACCGTGTATTCAAAGAATATTTAGATCAGTTCGTTGTTGTCTTTATTGATGACATCCTCATCTATTCCAAAAGACGTAAAGATCATAAGCACCATTTGAAGCTGGTACTGCAAAGGCTTCGTGAAAACAAGCTATATGCCAAAATGAAGAAATGTGAGTTCTGGCTTGAGGAAGTAGCATTCCTTGGGCACGTGGTGTCAAAACATGGAGTATCTGTCGACCCGATGAAGATTGAAGCCATACAAAGTTGGGAGCAACCGAAGTCGGTGACCAAAGTACATAGCTTTCTAGGCTTAGCTGGTTATTATCGAAGATTCGTGGAAGAATTTTCTAGAATCGCTACTCCGTTAACTCAGCTGACTCAGAAGGATACAAAATTCGGTTGGAGCGAGGATTGTGAGAAGAGTTTTCAAGAACTCAAGAGGAGACTCATTTCGGCACTTGTTCTGACACTACCATCTAGTTCGGATGGATTTGTTATCTACAACGATGCTTCAGGCAAAGGGTTAGGATGTGTTCTCATGCAACATGAGAAAGTCATAGCCTATGCCTCGTGACAACTCAAAGAATATGAGAGGAATTATCCTACTCATGATTTGGAGTTGGTAGCAGTCGTTTTCGCGTTGAATATTTGGAGACACTACCTATATGGGGAGAAAGTGGAGATCTATACGGATCATAAAAGCCTCAAATATTTCTTCACCCAAAAAGAACTCAACATGCGGCAACGACGTTGACTTGAGCTGTTGAAAGATTACGATCATACCATCCAATATCATCCTGGAAAAGTGAACATAGTAGCTGACGCATTGAGTAAAAGATCATATGCGGGTACGAGTGCAATGTTGTTAACACAAAGGCCCATTTTGTATGATTTGCAAAGGATAGAGATAGAGATGAAGGCTCCAAGTACCCACATGATGATATCAAATATACGAGTAAAACCGACTTTAATCGATACAGTTAAAGCTGCTCAAGCTACGGACACGGAGCTGATGCGTATGAAGAAGAAAGTGCAAGAAGGTGTTATTCCAGAAGCAAGAATCGATGAAGAAGGAATACTTCGAGTCAACTCCAGACTTTGTGTTCCTAACGATTCTGATTTGAAGCATAGAATCATGATGGAGGCACACAACACACCATTTGTAATCCATTCTGGGAGTACCAAAATGTATCACGATCTTCGACATATATTTTGGTGGAGCAATATGAAAAGAGAGATCGCGGAGTTTATCTCGAGGTGTTTAACTTGTCAACGTGTAAAAGCGGTGCATCAAGTACCAAAGGGTCCATTGCAACCACTTGAGATTTCGAAATAGAAGGGGGAACACATTACTATGGATTTTGTTACGGGTCTTCCCAAGGTTTCTCAAGGCATATATGCGATTTGGGTCATTGTTGATAGATTAACCAAGTCTGCTCATTTCTTACCTATACGTGAGACTTATTCCCTTGAACGTCTTGCTAGTATGTACGTGAATGAGATTGTGAGATTGCATGGCATGCCAGTATCCATAGTTTCGGATCGTGACCCAAGATTCACTTCACGATTTTGGGTTAGCTTGCAGAAAGCTATGAGCACGGATTTACGATTCAGTTCAGCATACCATTCTCAAACGGACGGGCAATCAGAGAGGACTATTCAAACCCTTGAAGATCTATTAAGACTCTGTGTTCTAGATTTCAAAAGAAGTTGGGATAAGAACTTGCCACTGGTGGAATTCTCCTACAACAACAGTTATCAGGCAAGTATAGGTATGGCTCCATTTGAAGCCTTATATGGACTAAAGTGTCGTTCTCCAGTATGCTGGGACGAGGTGGGTGAAGCAACGTTGTTGGGACCAGAATTGGTATACATAACTATAGAGAAGATCCAAACGATTCGACAACGTATACAAATAATACATGATTGACAAAAGAGTTATGCGGATTTTCATCGAAAGGATGTAGAATTTAGTATTGGGGATCATGTATTGTTACGTGTTGCACCATGAAAAGGAGTTACAAGATTTGGGAAAAGAGGAAAGCTCAATTCACGATTTGTTGGTCCATTTGAAATTCTTGACCGAATAGAAAATGTGGCATATCAACCTGCATTACCTCCAAGCATGTCTCGTGTTCAAATTATTTTTCACGTATCTGTGCTTCATAAATATGTGAAAGACCCAAACCACATAATTAAGTTAGAACCAGACGAGATAGCCGAAGATTTAACGTGCGAGGAGGTACCTGTTAAGATCTTGGATAGGAAAGAGCATGTTCTACGCACGAAGGTTATACCACAAGTTAAGGTTTTGTGGAGAAACCATGCTATTGAAGAAATGACCTGGGAGTTGGAATCAGAAATGAAAGCGAGGTATCCTCACCTTTTCGAAACACCAGGTACGTACGTCAATTTCGAGGACTAAATTTCATAAGGAGGGGAGGTTGCAAGGCCCCAACTTATTAATGAAAAAAATCAAATTTTCTCTAAATATTATTGTGAATAATAAGGTGTTAATTTGATATAATGCTTTGGTTATGGGTGAAATGTGCAAATTTTGCAAAATAAGCAAGTGGTTATAAAATATTCATTTGTTGTCGGGGAATATTCGTTTGATTGTGGAATATTCTTTCTGTCGGAGAATATTCATACGACGGCGCAGTATTGTGTGGGCCCCATAATGGAAAGCAATTGGATGAAGAAAACGACAAGTATAAGTTGTTTATAAATAACAGCGTAGTTGTTACCGTTAATACTGTTAGAAAACCAGGTGGCTAAAATACAGTAGCACACGATATTGCACCAATTATTGATTCTTACGTAAGAAGGCACTACTCAATAATTGTTACAGTAGTTACTGTTTAATATTTTATTTTATTGATTCAATAATTGTTGCGTTGATATTTTATATTATTGTTGTTTTAATAATTATTGATGTATAGTATTTTCCATTATCAGATCAATAATTCATATTATTTGAATAATATTATTAGATAGCATTATTGGCAATGTCTAGAAAGTTCTATCTAAGGAGAGGTTTGGTCATCTAATTGCGCGCTAGTAAGGAAAAATCCTTATTGGAAAGCCCTCTCTTTCTTGGGAACGGCCTAGTTGTCATAATTGTGATTCTGTAATATTATTTGTGAATAATTAATTATTGATAAGGAAATATTTATTTTATGTGGATATAATTGATGGATATATTTATTTTATGTGAAGGAATTAATGTTGAGGTGTTTTTGTCGGAATGGAGGTATTAAAAATTAAATCACTATTCTTGAGATATATTGCGTCAGTTATAATTTTTAATCTGACCGTTGGATCGTTGTGATTTTTGGATATGTTATACATATATAAGTTGAGTATATGTCCACAAATTTTGAACCGTTAAAAATGAACGTATAATTTGTTATGAATTTTAAGAGGTGAATGATTCGAAAATTAGGTTTATAAATAATTTTGGTGGAAAATTCAAGAATTGAGTGGGCCTCACTTTTGGTTGGTGAGAAATGTGCTGAAATTTTTATTCAAATGTGGTGGGTGGGAATAGTAGCAGGTAAAGCCATCAGGTTGCAGGTCAAGTTTGCTTCGGCGTGCTAACATTTTCCTATAAATAGAGGGCTAAGTTAGAATTGAAAATCACACCAGAATTCATAAGTTTTCACTCTTTCTCTCTTTATATTATCGAGCGTATTTTGTGAGTATTTAGATACTTTGTGAGTTTTTATTTATCAGTGCAAGTTTCCTTCAGCCTTATACCGATATTCCGAACAGAAGTACTGTTATCTTGAGGTAAGGGATGTTATTTTCTTCTTAAATGATATTATTTTCTTTAATATCATTATGCCGAAATATTGGTTTGAACTTTTTATCAAATTTAGAACTTTTTGTGTTGGGATTACTATTCACGTATACGACACTATTCACGAATACGGCACTATTCACCGAAAAATAAATTTTTTTCTTTTTGTCCAAAATGTCTATTATGGTTACTATCTTTGATTATATCTATGTTTTGATTTATTTTTGAATTCTACTTAACAATTGGTTGTTATGGAGTATTATTGCACATGGATAAACTGTAATACGAATCCCTAATATTTGTCCTTCTATCTCACTGGGTTCGTTTTCTTTAAAATATTTTTCATCATCCTCAGTCCTAAATGATGATATTACTGAATATCTTTGGCGTGTAGTGCAATGATGAATGATTAACTGATGAATATCTTTGGCCCGTAGTGCAAAGATGAACAGGTGTTGAGATGAACATGACCGACTGGTGATACAAATGAATATCTTTGGCCTATAGTGCAAAGATGAATATTTGATTAAAGATGGTTATTGATTATTGTTACAGGGATAAAATATTGATGATGGACTTTTAAATCTTAGAAGATAGTAGAACTCATTCTCTACTTGACTCTTCTAATGGTTTGCTGTTTCCGCTGCAGTTGTTGATCTAAAACTTGTTGTCTATTATATTTTATCAAATTTTTTCCTGTTGAAGACTAATGATAAGTTGTTGTATATTATCTTAGTCATAATATTCTTTACTGGACTAGTTGAGCTCACCCTTTTCTTTTTTGTTCTATTTTTCTCAGGAGGCGAGAATATAGCGGGAACTAGTCGGGGTGTGGAGTGATGTTTCTAATCAGTGGTGTTAGCAGTCCTCACTATTTTATTAAATAGTGTTTTAATAATTGTAATAAGGACTTATTTGAGTGTGGATATTGTCTAGATGACAATATTTGTATTTAAACTCACAGTATTGTGTTGTCGTATTTTGCGCGACAAGTGTTTTAATAAAGTTGTATTTGTTTCTGTACCATGTATTTGGCGACTCAGAATGGGTGATGTATACCTATTTTGGGGGCGTCACAATACAGATAAACCTCTCACAAAAGTTTTTCATGGAAGACTCTTGAGCATCATACTAAAGAAGGAACTAAAGAGTAAGATAAAGGATGATGAGGGAGAACCATTGAATGTTCATAAAGTGATATCGCCACAGCTGTTTAAAAATTGGAAGAAAAATCTGAAGGAAAATAAGAGGCTAATCACATCTGGCAGCAGCAGCAAGGTATCTACAAAGAAGAGGAAGACAAAAGAAATGGAAAGCAAGGTATCTGTTTGAAACTGATATAATCAGGTTAGCACGTTAAGAAACGACCATGTTGGCTGATTAAGTTTAAATGGATATATAATGAATTTCTAAAGGATAATGCGAGTTGGATAAAAGATTAACAAGAATAGACATTGATGGCTAAAGTTAGACAAGAACTTAAGTGTCGGGGAAAAATTTGGGGTATATAAGCTTTATATATATAAAAAAAATGTGGCTAGTCTAGTTTTGTGGCCTTTATTACTTGAGTAAGTAAGCCCGTGGAGATTGTCTTTACACCTAGCGCCCTAATGCCTTAATGGTTTGGGAGTCGTTGGTCGAAAGCTCGCTAAGGTAGTGTTGAAAAGCCTAAGGGAATTAGACATTTCACAACCATGTGCTATAAAAAAATGAAAAGAAAATAAAATAAAATGGGAAAAAGAGCAAAAAACCCCCGTAAGAAAAAAATAATAAAAAATAAATTAAATGAAAATAAGCATAAGTATTCCATCTTAACCCCTGGAATTTGGTAAGTGTGTGATTTTAGCCGGATCTAGCTTATTTTTTAAATTCTTGAATTTATACTGTATGATGCCTTCAAAGAAATCTATTATGTGCTTTATTTAGCTTTACATCAGTTGGCATGGTTGTTGAGCACACACGCACGATATCAGTAATAACATGTTAAGATTTGATGAATGGTTGGGAAATTATGGATTGGTCTTGGTATGATGTATTAGCATGTTTATTGTGATTTCTCTGAGGCTTAATGAATAGACTTTGTTCTGTTTGACTGTTGGAGTCGTAGGCATGTAGTTAGCTACATTTACATTTGCATTACATATTTAATTATTGCATTATGTTTTGTTACTTAAGGACAAGTAACGATTCAAATTTGAGGGTATTTGATGAATGGGTAATATACCCATGAATTAGATATGTTCGGACTTGATTTATTGTTGTTTTTAAGTCTTTTAGGATAGTTTTTATGTGTTTAATTGTTATTTTGCAATTTGAGGCTAAGCAGGGACAATGAGGGAATCTAAGCAACATTAATGGCAAAATTGTAGATTTGTGGTAGTCAGCGACGGGGTACTACACTTAGCCCTAAACCCAGCGCCGGGGCGCTGGAGCACATAGAGAGCTAACTAGGACGCGCGTGAGGGGGAAGAAGTTGACGGAGAATAGGAATCTAAAAAATAAAGAAGTATTTAAGGAAGCAAGCAGGTGGCAAAAAGGATTTTTTTTAACCAGAGCTGGAGACTAAGTAGAGAGCAACATAGAATCGGTGACGAGAATTCAAGTTGAAGATTGAAGAGTGGAGGACTTATTTTTAGAGTTTTCTTCTTCTTCTCTATTTCAGTTTTGTAATTCTGTTGAGATGATTTTCATGGGATTTCTATTTTTATTTTTCCAGTATGAACTAACTTTTTCATTAAGACTACAAATTAAACCTTTTATGTTTATGAATTGATTATTCAGTTTAATCTAGTTATTTAAGTCAATTTGAATTGTTTATCATGTTTTGTATTTATTGATTAAATATTTGGCCAATAATTACTATGTTACACTATATAGATTCGGGAGATGAAATCTAGGGTTACAACTGAACGTGATAACATGTATGCTTAATTATTTGCAAGAGATAAATAATTAGGGTTGTGAATTGAATAGAAATATCTCTTTTCACTGCATGTAACAATTGGGAATTGGGACTGAATATATTTAATTTTATTATTTTGCGTAGGGATATTGCATAATTAATTGAATTAAATAAATGTTATTTGATCACTTGGAAAAGGGCTTTTAACAACTAGAATTTCTGTTAACAATTCAAGTGAAGTAATAACTGGAGCAACTGGATAATTGATTTGTATTACATAATTGGGAATATTGTAGTCTTAACTTTTATTTAATTGAATCAATTTTTAGAGTATGACAGTTTTAATTAATTAATTTTAGTTTTCTTAATTAGAAAATCACAAATTTTAGTTGTTTAAATAAAATTGAATTGGTATAGTACTAGTAGTTGGAGTTTATTAATTGGAATTCCTTGTGGGTACGACACTTTAGTTTACCACTTTATTACTTGTTGTTTGTGTATGCTTGCACAAATTATTAATTGTGAAATCAACCAACAGATTTTAAGTACAAAATTATGATGGAGGCACACAACACACCGTTTGCAATCTATCCTGGAAGTACCAAAATGTATTGTGATCTTCGACATATATTTTGGTAGAGCAATATGAAGAGAGAGCTTGCAGATTTTATCTCGAGGTGTTTAACTTGTCAACGTGTCAAGGCGGAGCATCAAGTACCAAAAGGTTCATTGCAACCACTTGAAATTCCTGAATGGAAGTGGGAGGACATTAACATGGATTTTGTTACCGGTCTTCCCAAGATTTCTCAAGGCATAGATGCAATTTGGGTTATTGTCGATAGATTAACCAAGTCTGCTCATTTCTTGCCTATACGAGAAACTTATTCATTTGAACGTCTCACTCGTATGTACATAAATGAGATTATGAGATTGCATGGTATGCCAGTATCCATAGTTTCTGATTGAGACCCAAGATTTACTTCACGATTTTGGGTTAGCTTGTAGAAAGCTATAGGCACTGATCTACGATGCAGTTCTACATATCATCCTCAGACGGACGGGCAATCAGAAAGGACTATTCAAACTCTTGAAGATCTATTAAGACTCTGTGTCCTAGACTTCAAAGGAACTTAGGACAAGTACTTGTCATTGGTGAAATTTTCCTACAACAACAGTTATCAAGCAAGTATAGGCATGACTCCATTCAAGGCGTTGTATGGACGAAAGTGTCGTTCTCTAGTGTGTTGGGACGAGGTGGGTGAAGCAACGTTGTTGGGACCAGAAATGGTACGCATGACTACGAAAAATATTCAGTGATCCGACAACGTATACAAACCTCACAAGATCGACAAAAGAGTTATGTTGATCTTCATCGAAGGGACGTAGAGTTCAATGTTGGAGATCATGTATTGTTACGTGATGCTCCATGGAAAGGAGTTACGAGATTCAGAAAGAGAGAAAAGCTCAACCCTCGATTCATTTGTCCATTTGAAATCCTCGATCGAGTAGGAACTGTGGCCTATAAACTCGTTTTACCGCCAAGTATATCTCGTGTTCATAACGTTTTTCATATATCTATGCTACGTAAATATGGGAAAGATCCGAACCAAATTATTGAATTAGAACCAGATGAGATAGCGGAAGATTTAACATATTAAGAGGTACCTGTTAAAATCTTGGATAAGAAAGAACACATTTTACGCTCAAAGGTTATACCTCAGGTCAAAGTTTTATGGAAAAACCATGATATTAAGGAAATGACCTGGGAGTTAGAATTTGAAATGAAAATAAGGTATCCTCACCTCTTCGACATACCAGGTACGTACATCAATTTCGAGGATGAAATTTCATAAGGAGGGGAGGTTGTAAGATCTCAGCTTTTTATGAATAAAGATTTAATTTCTCTAATTATTATTTTGAATAATAAGATGTTGATTTGATATTATGCTTTAGTTAAGGGTGATATGTGTAAATTTTGGAAAGTAAGAAATTGGTCATAAAATATTCGTTTTGTGACGCCCCCAAAATAGGTACACATCACCCATTCTGAGTCGCCAAATACATGGTACATAATTTAAATACAAACTTCATTTATACAATATGACAAAAGCGTAGTTGAGTGTTTTTACACGAATATTGTCTCATAGACAATATCCAAACTCAAGTGGAGTCCTCGTTACATTTATTATTACACTATTTCATAGAATAGTGAGGACTACTACAGCCACGATCTCGGACCGTCACTCCGTTTCCCGACTAGTCCCGACTACGTTCTCATTTCTTGAAGAGAGCAATAAAAGCAAAAGGGTGAGCTCAACTTGCCCAATAAGAAACATTATGACTAAGATAATGCAGAACAAGTTATCGTTAGCCTTCAACAGTGTTAAGTTGATATAATATAATAAATAACAAGTTAACTGCAGCGGAACAAATAATTCATTAGAAGAGTCAAGTAGAGCATGATATCTAATATCTTCTATGATTTAAAAGTTTATCATCAATTTTATCGCTGAGACTCATCTCAATAAATAATCCACATCACTGAATTATCCATGCACTACGGGCCAAGAATATTTATTATTATCACCAATGGTCATGATCATGCCAATAACTGTCCATCAATGTACTACGAGCCAATAATGATTTTTACCACATCATTTGTAACATTTCAGGTCATGATTATACCGATACATAGTTATAATCATACCAATCAATAGTCCATCTATGCAATACGGTTCAAAGATGACTTTCATCACAATATATTTATGATGATGATGACAATGATATAAGATTTCAATTAAAAGAGAGCAAGGATAAATTTTAAATATTTATAATTTAATTTATCTAGAATTCAATAATGTCCAAATTGTAAATATGATACTGCTTTGTGGTGTAAAATTCAAGAGTAATATTGTATCAAAAATGATTTGGACCGAAAAAAAAAATCAATTTTTTGTCATGAATAGTACCCTAGGTGAATAGTACCCCGTGAATAGTACTTTAAAAATAGTACTCCGTGAATAGTACCCCGGCATGAAAAGATTAAAAATTATCAAGAATGTTCAGAATAATATTTTCGTGAAAAGATACTAGGTGAAGCGCAAATTTCAAGAATATTCTACTAATTTTAAGGAGTATAGAAGCAATACTTTAACAAAATGAGTGTAGAATTCAGAATATGAAACGAAATAATATTACTTACATACTACAGAGTATGGAAGAAAATATTATTTCTTACGAATATTGAACAAAAATAATATCACTTATGAATATTGAACGAAGAACAAGAAGTTATAGAATCATACCATTGTAGATACAAGCTTCCACAAGTACGAGTTCAACTCCTACTTCTCCGCGATCTCCTTAAATCTCCGGGTTGATTCTATCATTTGATCAATGTTAGCCACCCAAGCGTTTGGCCTCTAGAGGTGATCCACCAAGAAAGAACAAGAATCAAGAAGAAGAGTGTTTTGGCTAAAACCTTAGTTTTCTGTCTCTGTAGAAAAAGGGGGCATACTCTCCAACTATTAGAATCACGTATATATGATATCTGATATAAGACTCCTCTTATAAAGATATCAGGTAACCCTATTTAATTAAAATAAGGTATTATTTATTTAATTAAACTCCTTTAATTAATTAGGCTCCCTAATCTTATTAGAGATAATTAATTAAACTCTTTTAATTAATTTGCCTTCTAATCTTATTAGGAATAGATGAGAGTACTTATATGAAATTAATTCCTAAACTCTTTTAGAAATTAAAATAATTATAATTGTAATAATATTAATAAGACACATCTTATTAATTTATATTTAATATTTCCAAAATATTAAATAATAAATATTAAGCTATTGGATTTACTCTATTACTATAGATTAAATTAAATATACTTCACATATTATTATGATTATGCCATTAACTTCTTAAATAATTATTCTTCCTTTTATTGTATGACCCTTTTGGTTCTCCATATTAAACCGGTTGAGAATAAATCAATTAAAACAATTCTAATCTTATTTAAATAAATAAATTAAACTATTAATTTATTTAAATAAATAATATTTATTCTACAATAGGAATAAGCCTCCCTAGCGATCAACGACTTTTCAGGTAATATAGATTTCAATATTAATCATAAAAGAGTATTTGAATAAATAGTTACCGTACAATTTAATCCTTCCACAATACAATGTTCCAATTAAATATAAGACATGAAATCACTGTCAAGTCTTATTTTATTTAATTATATGTATTTCGATTCTTCAGTGCACAACTCCTAATGAATGCAAATTAGAAACTACTTTCTAATTTCATTCCGCCTTGGCCAAGGATTTCTGGGTTATCATCTATCGAATCACATAAGACATTTCTCTTCTTTTACTAGAAGTGGTGTAATGACTCAGAAAATTCTATGTAATATTCAGTTATTATAATGTCAATTTTTGTGTAAATTTTTTTTTGGTAACATTATTTATTACTTAATGTCATGGTTTTTGATTGGTAAAGAAAGAGATGATGATATACATAAATATAATGTTATATAAACATCAAGAATGAAATAGAAAGCCAACATAGCTTAGTTATGAAAAATTCTTGGCATGAAACTACCTATGTGGTTAATGAAATAATTATATTATAATATAATTAATTTCACTCAAAAGTATTATTTGGTGGTAAAGAAAGAAAACGGTAAGTACAAAAATATGTTAATTAAATTACAGGAAACCATCAATTTTAATGGTGTCGGTGCCAACTGTGACAACCCGAGAATTTAGATAATTAGTAAAATCTTAAAAGACTGAATAAATGTTAAATAATAGACCTAAACAGAAAATAATTGTATGGATTTGATGTTATTGTAAAGGATTTTGGTGAATTTTAAAAACTTTTGGTGAAGACTTACAAGGTTAAGTGTATAAGTGTATATGTTTTATGTACAATGATAGTATGTGTACATGTGTACAGTATGTGGCTAAGGGTCAAGGGTTGATCAGATAAATTATATCAGTGACAAACCCTAAGGATATATTAAGAACATCGACGTTCAGTTAGAAAACCCTAACGATTGATAAGAAACCCTATTACCGGCTCTAAAAACCCTAATTTCAGATCTGGGAATCCGAAACCCTAATTCAGAATATTAAAACCCTAATTTGGGAGCCAAAAGGCTAAGTATAAGGCTTAAGTGTATTTAATTACAAACTTAATTAGGAGAAAACCTAACAAATTAGTTAGAAAACCCTAATTTCTAAATTAAAAACCCTAATGCACAATTAGCGAAAACTTAATTATTAATTTAATGATTTTAATGTTAATTTGGAAACATTAATCCTAATTAGCAAACCTTAATGTGATCAGTAAACTTTAATATAATTAGGAAATCCTAATTATAATTTTGAAAGCTTATTTTTTATTTTTAAAACCCTAATTGGAAATCTTAGAATAAATTAGCAAACCCTAAGGGTTGGGATGAGATTACAAGCTTGCCATTAAAATGGAGAGTAAATTGTCCAAAATGCCCTTTTTGTATTCTTTTATAAGTGGAGTATAGATCTTGCCAAAATATTTGGATTCACCAACTTAAGATTACTACATGTGCCATATACCTCACAAATATCAGCTATATAAGTGCAACCTATGCCATACAAGTTCGTTGAATAAAAATCTAAGAGATTAAAAGTAAGAAAAAGCTTACTTTATTTTTCATTTGAGCCAAGTCCATTCTCTCTCTATATTTTCAGGATTGAGAGTGAAAAGGAGAGATAAGTTAAGATAATATCACTACTTAGCTTTCCAATATCAGATCATCAAGATCAGATTCAAAGTTCAAAGTTCTAAAGAGGTATAAACCTTAAACTTGTAAATCTTGGTGATTTATGTTAGATGTTGTTGTTTGTTGTTTAAAGTTGTGTTTAAGGATGTTATTAAGAGATCTGGGTTGTTATATTATGGATCCATAACATCTAGATGCACGAAAATGAGTTCTTAAAGACTAATCATGAACCCTAGTTATGCGGTCTGACAGCCTAATGTCAGGACCCATAGATCTCTCTGTGTTAGATGTTATGTGTGCTAGATGTTATAGATTTGTTCTCTGTCATGAGGAGACTAGACTGGAAGTGGAATCAAGTCCATACCATGTCTAGATCTCCAGTTATTAATGGTCAAACATGGTTGACCGAGTAAAAAAACTATTTCTGGGCAACCCAAAAATTTTCCAAATTTTTGACAGCGTTTTTGCAGGCCATGAATCTTACTATTGTTTGATAGTTAGTCCATGTTAGTGTTATGGTTGTGTAGACTGACATAAAGACTATCGATCCATGCCTGTAGAACACTTAGATCTTACATAGAATCAAAGATAATAGTGGTCAAAGTAGGGTTGACCAAACTGCTTGAAGAACAAATCTGGAAAACCCAGAATCTTCAAGAGCCGATTTTCTGACAAGGTTTGACCAGCCTTGATCTTCCACATGTGATGTTGTTACGTTGATCTAGTGTTATATTATTGTACCCTGACATCTCTACTACATGTATGAACCATTATATCCCACAAACTAGACCCAACATGCAAGCTATAAGGATCTAAAGTAGACAACTTTAACTGTTCTTCATTTCTGGGTCACCTAGAAATGAAGAACAACCTCTAACAAGGATTTGTGAGGCTTGTATATCACTGCTATGTTGGTGGTTAGCCATGAAATTGATTGGTAATTGTAGTATTACACTTATACTACATGTATAACACATTAGCTACCCAGAAAACATAACAACAAAAGATCTAGCACTGGTCAAACATGGTAACTTGGACACTGAGTTTGAAGTTCTGGGTTTGATCAAGAACACCTATAGCGACAGTTTTGTCGCTATAAGCACTTTTAGCGACAGTTTCTTTACAAAATTAATTATTTTATTAAGTAATTAGAGAAAATTAGCTTTTAATTATTAAAAATTGATAATAAATTCCTAAAAATTATTTTAAAGCCTAAAAATGGATTTTTAATAATTTTGAATATATTTCATTAATATTTAATATTTTTGAAATATTAATAGTATTTAATTTATTTAATTATAATATTAAATAAATTACTTAAAAATGATTTTAATACTTTAAAAATCATTTGAAATTATATTATGGTATAAGAAAATATTTTAAGTTATTTTTATGACTTCAAATATTTTGTGATGAATTTCATTAATAAATTAATATTAATGATAATTAATTTATTTAATAAATACATTAAATAAATTATGAAAAATTAGATTTAATGCTTTAAAATTTATATAAAAATGATTTAAGTGTTATGAAAATATTTTAAGTTATAAAATATAACTTTTGATATTTTGTCAATAAATACCTTAATATTTAATATTAATGGCAGTTATTTAATAATGGTTTTAATTACTTAAAGGCAATAATAAAGTATTAAAAATACTTTGAGATTTATAAATAATTTATAATAATATGTTATATATTTCATTAATATTTGAAATTAAATAAATATTAATGATTATAGAATATTGTGGTATTTAAATCATATAATTATGGTATTAATGATTGAAAAATCATAATAAATGATATTAATTACTTGAAAATTATTACGAACTTGTGAAAAATATTTTGACTGAGTAATAAATTATCTATGTTAATATTAAATCGTTTAGGCAGAGTCTTGTTAGAATTAGGCTCGATAATTATCCGACTAGGCTATCGGGATGTCGAAATAGTATCGAACTCAACTCAGACTGAAATAGTTTGACTTTATACTATGTTTTGTTGATTGTTATGATTATGTTATAATGTGTTTAGGTTATTTTATAATTGTGATGATATTATTCAAATTTGTATATCGATATTATTAATATTAGGTCTTTAGATAAAGCTATATAGATTGCGTAGCAGTAGTCGGTGAAAAAGGCAAGTTCTCTTTAACTCAACCCTGATTTATGATTATTCAAATATACTTGTGGTTAATTATGTGACGCCCCCAAATTCAGGTATTTGAAACCCGAACTCAGTGCTTCACGATACCATTTCTATGAGCGGAATAATACTAATAATAATAACAATAATATAGATTATTAAATTTAATTTACATATTATCAGAGTTTTCAATACCAAGTACGAAACCTTCAAACATTCGTTTCATTACATGATAATTAATATATATCATCATTACCCTAATAAAGTCTAGTTATTACAAAAGATAGCCTTATCATTCATTCAATGACCTTCCCTTTCCCTTTGTTCTTAGAAGAGCCTCCAGGTTGTTCACCTTTAGCTGAAAACATTTAAATTTAAGCAAGGATGAGCATTTGAGTGTCCAGCAAGTAATAGCAACAATAATATTTAGCTGAACAAATTAAATATTTTCTTTGAACGATACTTCTACAACGAATCAACAGTTGTAAAGTAAACTGAACCGATAATAAACAACATATCATTTCGATTTCAAATTTTTGAAACTACGTACTGACTATAAATGAGGATCAGTTGACAAACTATGAACATTATTTTCTATTTTCGAAACGGTTAAATAGAACTTCATCTGTAAACCGTCATTACTTACGGGCACGGGGGGTGATCAGCCCGTTATGCCCTGTATTGATCAATACTACATTAAAGGACGATATTTTCATCTAGCATTCCCGCCTTAGGCGCATAAAAGTTTCCCATATTTGAGATGTTCATACCAGTCTTGAATCCAAACCAAAATAATTTAGTTGGATAAAGTTTTATCTTGTTCAACAACAACTTTAAATATATGTCTAGCTGGATCAAATAGCTTAGACGACTTTTAATTCAACTTATACATATTGAACACTGATAAGTATGTATCAACATGTGATAAAATATAATGATTATCCAAGTGGGGATACTTGTATAACCATATTTTAGAAATTAACGATCAGAATATATAATTTGATCAATAATAACAGAATAAAGGAACTTGTACAACAATTATAGTTTAATAACTTACTTATACAGAATCATTGCATAAGTATATACAAAGGTTGAAATATTTGAACAATTAAAATGAACAATTCAGATATTATCTTACGCATGTCCGTTGCATAAAGTAAATGCAAAGAATTAGATACTTACCTTGTCTGCTGCTTACACAACTTAGATTTATCTTTTCTATCAAGCCCTATTATTAAATAGATCATTTGTCTAATTATAATATCATATCATATCATATAATACTGCTTATTGCAGTCAGCATATTTCCTAATCACATTGGCACATAGGTTTAACAACCATTGAATCACAAATAATCACTTATCTAATCACATTATCTAAGTCCAGATCAATTTCTGAAACATGTCGGTTTATCGACAGTTTTATCGGGTAATTATCGAGTCTAAGACTCTTTACTATAACTTAATATCAGTCATATTATTTTTAAATGACTTATAATAGTTTTTAAACATTTAATATTATTTATCATAAATTTTCAAACATTGGAATCATTATTAAATGATTTAAATACTAATCAATTCTATTATCATTAATATTTAATTAATATTAAACTATTAATGAAATCATTTCCAAAATATTAAAGTTATTTATAATAACTCAAAATAGTTTTAAAACATTAATATTACCCTTAAATGATTTTTACAACATTTAAAATCATTTTTAAATAATTACCATTAATTATTAAGGTATTAATGTTCTATTTATCAAAATATTAAAAGTCATTATTCATAACTTAAAATATTTTTAATTCATTTATATCCTTTTAAATGATTTTTAAATTAATAAAACTATTTTAAAACTATTTATTTAATATAATTATTAAATAAATTTAATATATTTAATAATAAGTTAATAATCATTAATATTAAATTATTAATGAAATTATCCTTTAAATATTAAAAGTTATGTTTTATAACTTAAAATATCTTTACACACTTTATGTTCATTTAAAATGATTATTATAATATAAAAATCATTTTTAAACTAAATTATTTAATATAATTATTAAATAACTTTAATATCATTAATAATAATTAATTAATAAAATTTATCTTTAAATATTAAAAGTTATATTTTATAACTTAAAATATTCTTAAATACCTTATTATTATTTAAAATGATTTTTAATATAATAAAATTATTTTTAATTAATTTATTTAATTCATTTAGTAAATTAATTACCATTAATATCAATTTATTAATAAATTTTATCACAAAATATTAAAAGTCATTAAAAATAACTTAAAATATTTTCTTGTATCATAATATAATTTTTAATGATTTTTCCAATATTAAAATCATTTTTAAATAATTTATTTAATATTATAATTAAATAAATTAAATACTTTTAATATTCCAAAAATATTAAATATTTATGAAATATATTAAAAATAATTAAAAACTAATTTTTGAAATTTTAAATAATTTTTAATAATTTATTTTATATTTTTAATAATTAAAAACTATTTTTTTCTATTTAAAATTAATTTCCGAAAAATAATGAGCTGTCTGTCGCTAAAGGCCACCTATAGTGACAAAACTGTCGCTATAGGTGTTCTTCATGTTCTTGAGCCCAAACCCAGAAAACATGTCAGTGGTCGAGTGTACTACTTTGACCGGCTCCAGATCTTTGGTTATCATAATTCTGGGTTTGTTAGTGTGTGTTTATTGTAGTGTACTTGTAAGTCTACCATTAACAATCGATATTATGGCCAGAACACAACGAATCAGAGAGTTATAAGCCTTTAAATATCTTGTCAGAGCTGTTCTTCATTTCTGGGTTTTCCAGAAATGAAGAACAGTTCCTACTGCCTTCATTCGATAATTATATCTTTCTGTACAGGTATGCTTTATGTGATTTAACACTTTCAGTGTGAAAAAGACATGCAAAAGAAGATATCTAATACATAAAACACATATAACATCAACAGAATCTATAGATACATGTCGGTCAAACTTTGTCAGAAAAATCGCTCTTGAAGATTTCTGGGTTTTCTAGAAATCTTCATAAGCAGTCGGTCAAGCCTACTTTGACCGTCGATTACTTTGATCATGTTTGACATTTAGGTGATATAAAGGTTTAACAATGAAGTCGATATAACATATTATAACACGGACACAACAAAACACACAAATCACACAACACTAAATAGATTGGGACTCATGAACAAGCTGTCAGACCCATCTGGTAACTTCTGGGTTACCCAGAAACAAAAACTGAATGGTCAACGCCTTTTGACCGATCACTACATCCGGTCTATTTCTTTCTAAGGTTCAAGCGTGTTCTGGACTTGTAGTCCTTATGTCAAACTATAATATTAATACCCTCATACATCATAACGGCTTATCAGCAGCGAGATCAAGGCCAGTCAAAGTCACTGCCCGAACACGTTCTTCAATTTTCTGGGTTTCCCATAAAATAGATTTCGTGTTCGGTCAATGGACTTTGACCGTGAATAATTTTTGATATATACGTTCAATGATCATGAAATCACTTTCAACCTACTACCAACATTACAGAGAACAACTTCTAACCTTTAAAACACAAAACAAATAAACAAGCAAAAATCTACAAGGACTGACATTTGATGTCAAACAACAAAAACAAAAATTTCTAGATTTTTGAAAACACCAATTTCGTGTATTTAAATGTTATGGATCCACTAAATACCAACCCAGATCATCAAAACCTACTACATACAACATGTTCTAACACAAAAATCTAACATCTAACATAGGATCAAAAGTCAGATTTTCTAATAGGGTTTTATACCTTCTTGATCGATTTTGATTTCTGGCTTCCTGATCTGTTAATGATTTTCGTGGGGCTTTGATTTGGAACTAATATAGCTTATATTTTCGGAGGTTTGGAGCTTGAGAGAGAAGGTTTGGGTGTTGGACAAAATAAGTGAATAAAATGATTTTTTTTCTTTCTCTCCAATCTATTATATAATGCTAGATGCAATGTAATGGCTGATTGAGTGGCTGAGTTCAGTGTTTCTAAGTCACATTTGCCAAACAAGTTGGTCACCAACACATCCTATTGTCAAAACCTACATGTTAGCCAAAATAATGCATTTAGGTGTAAAAAGGTCTTTTGTATTTTCCATTTAATGGTATTCTTGTCATTTGACAAACCCTTAGGGTTTGACCCTTAGGGTTTGACCCTAAGGTTTAACACAAATCAAATCTAAGATTTCCAATTAGGGTTTACTCAAAAATAATATTAAATCAAATAAAAATTAAATAAATTTTAGTTTCTAAAATTTTGAAATTAGGATTTCCTAATTATGATTAATTATCTAATTACCTTATAAAGTAACATTAGGGTTTAGATCATATAATTATCATTAACCTTGCTAAAATAGCAATTAGGGTTTAAGATTTTGATAATTAGGGTTACCGATTACAATTAGATTTTTTTAATTATCAAATTAGGGTTTAAAAAATTAGGGTTTCTAAAATTAACAATTGTAATTATAATACTTCTTAAATAATCACATTAACATAATTACAATCAATCTCGAACTCTAATTTAAATTTCAAATTAGGGTTCCTCATCTCCAAAAATTATTTAGGGTCTTAGAAATATTAATTAGGGTTTTATAAAAATTAAGTTTTCTAGAATTTTAATTAGGGTTCACCTAATTAATACATTTAATACACAACATCAATTATATAACACACTTATAAAAAAAATCTTGCACTCTAATTTGGATCTCAAATTAGGGTTTAACATTATTACTATGGTTTGGTCATAATACACCGTAATTGACCTACCATTATCAATACAGAAATACAGTACATATTAATAGCACTGAAAAATCAAAAATATAATTAATATTATATTATTATTATCATACATTGACAATAATCCAAAATTAGGGTTTGGATTCTATATCTAATTTATTCTTCCTATTTAACCTTAATAATTATGGTAAATTAATTAACTTAATAGCCTGTACTAAAATTCATATAATAAAATAATTACTATAATTATTCTAAAAAAATCACTTCATATATTATTTAAATAATATATGATTATATTTTCATGGAAAATAATTAATAAAACATTTCTACCATAATTTAATTTTTACACGAATGTACTTTATATTAATCAATAATTCTAAAATAAAATTATTTGTAAATATTTATGTAATAAATATATTTTTATTTACCACATAAATACATATACATATTATCTTGTACAAATCCTCATCCTTAATATATATAAAAAAAATTATACACAAAATTTCTTATTTATTTATGTAGAAAATATCGGGTTGTTACAAATTATGTTGATTATCACGTCTATGAATTATTGATTCGCACTTTGTGGATATTGCATGTGTTCATCAGGTATGAAAGGCTGATCACATTCATTACCATTTGGTCTAGATACAGTTATTCATGTTCATTGTTCGTTCAGCTATAAAAATTTGTGCATGCTCTTTCACAATGCTTATAGTATTGAAAGATAGTTAGCATATTGTTTAATTCTTTCAATCATGATATATCCTCAATTAAACTTATATTTGTTGGGCAAACTTATTGCTCACCCTTCACTACAAAAAAATGAGGCTTCAGCAACAACCGATTTTCATTGCTAAAGGTGCCAAATTTCGTTGCTAAAGGGTTTTGGCAACGACTTTACTGTCGTTGCGTCTTTTGTTGCGCAATGAGCGTTGCTAATTGTTTCGCAACGAACATATTTTTTTCTTTGCCAAAAGTAATACATTTTGCAACGAAATTTGGCTTTCGTACAAAGACAGCGATCTTTTAGCAACAAAATGTATTATTGCAGAATAATTAAAATGTCGTTGCTAAAAACCCCATTTCGTTGCAAAAGCCTGCTAATTGGCAACGAAATGAACTCTCTTTTTTTTCAACGACCATGCATTTTCGTTGCAATTGACACCATTTTGCAACGACATTTTCCGTTGCAGTAAATTATAAAAATTGTTTCCTAAGCTTGCTTTCGTTGTGGAATGTAAACTTTTTAGCAACAATTTTCGTTGCTGATTATATTATTTTGCAACGACATTATGCTGAATCAGCAACGAAAATGTTTATTGCTGGTTATTTTTCAATTGCAACGAAAGTCGTCGATTAGCAACGACATTATATGTTGCCATTTCTTTATATGTACAACGAAAGTTGATATGATTTGCAACGATAAAAAATGTTGCCTTTTTTTTTAGTATTAGCAATAATATCCTCTCCGTTGATATTAGGTTAATTTTTTTTTGCCAAATATTATATTTCTAAAGCCATTAGCAATGAAAATTTGTTGCTAAATGTATAAAAAATTGTTGCTATATTAAAACTTGTTCAATGCTTTGGTAACGAATTATATTATTGCCAAATCAAAATTTGACATTCTTTTTGTGTACCTGACTAGCTCAATGTCCCCATAGCAAATAATGGCAAAAATATAAAAAACTAAAATATTATTAACTTAATAAAATCATCCATTACATAATCATTCATCATCTTTGCAATTAACCATCTAAAGCTACCACAGTTCTTCAATCAAAATATATATCTACATATATAGAGAGAGTACATTTCATAATTTCATCCCTTGTCTTCCGTAAAAGTAGCACAAAAATTTGATACCCAGTATTGTAAGGCAGGTCGTAGAAGTAGTCTTCCTGCAGATATTTAGAAATAATAGCAAGTCAGGAAAATGAAATAAATAGGTCATTAGATGCACTTAGTGCCAAAATTAATACACAAAGACAATAGAGTTGCTACGTGGTACTAATGTATACCGTATTGCTCATAAATAGAAAAAGACAAATAGGCAATCACAATATCATTTGCTACAAATCCAAATAGAAAAAGAACCTTCAATGCGACTATATGATTGCTCTGTTACAAGAAAAAATTAGAATCTTAATCGGCCATTTCATGAACCTTCAGTGCGACTATAAATGTTGAACATATACATATACTTTTACAACATAACGAGCTAGACAATTATGTATGAATTTGCACCAACTGCCCTAATATATATCAGGAAGCAATCAATTTTTGGTTAATAATTTTATTTATATACGGCTTTAGTGAAGAAAAACCAGCTTAACCTCAGACTCCACATCGGAATCTTTGCCACATTATAATTGTTACAAATTGAACTTTTCAAATAAAGTTTGGGAACTTTTTTAGTAATTTTATTTAAGATAATATATAGATGTATCACAAGCACACATGTCAAGTACTGACTTACTCTACCATATGTAGTAGATTAAACAAAGATGAATTTATGCTAAGAAACAAACAAACTTCTAAAAATTTATTGTAGACTGCAAGAAATTAAAAACTATTGTAAATAAATAAAGTTACCTTGTATTGTAATGATTAGGGTAGTTATTACATATGAAAGATCCCCGACAAACAACACATCTTTTCCTTTTGTTGGATTTAGTTCATAATAGTTAAGTGTCTGATTCGAATCATAACTCTGACCTAGATCCCCTGCAATAAAATTATTAATAAATCCCTCTGTTGAACAAGTAATGAACTCATTTGGGTTCCACATAAAACTTCAAAATATTTATAGGGCCAAATGAAACATCACGAAGGGAAAAAAGGATAGAAAGAAATTGTTAATCAAACAGATATATCAGTATTCCAAAAACCACCATTCCTATTCCCAATCTCAAAACCTGTAAATGACTACCAGAAAGATTATTATCCTAGCTTTTCATTAAAAGCATAAATTGACAACTGTAATTCGTTAAACATCCAATCAGTATTTAAGTTAATCAACAATCAAAGATAAACAAAACAAAATACACTAATAAAAATCAAGCATGCTATTGTAAATTGAGGTTTATTGAGAAGGTATACATACCTCAAGAAATAATGCACTCCTCGCATGTAGCACCAAAAAAATACCTTAAAGACCTCCCAGATCTGACCAGAAGGGCACACGATGGCCAATCTGATCAGAACGTTAGAGATGAGAAGTGATCCGACGATGTCTAGGGTTTCGCGATCCAAAAAAGTGCGGCCAAAGATCACCAGCGACTGATCGAATAAGAAAGGGTAACGAGCGGCGCCGAGGTAGAGGAAGAGCCACGCGCCAAAGCAAAAAGGGTAGAGAGGAGATAGAGGACTGAAATTATGAGTGAGAAGACTACTGGAGCTTACGAGTGAGAAGTGACAAAGATAAATCTAAATTTAAATTTTAGGATATTATAAATTAATTATAACAAATTGAAATATAACTCTTTTGTAGCACCAAAAAGTAATATTTTAATATTTATAATTTGTTCCATAAAAAGAGTCATAATTATTATAATTTTATTTACTATCAATTTATAGCATTTTAAAATTTAAATTATTGTAACTTAATATTTTAATAAATACAATTAATATTGTAAATTACTTAAAAATTATTATTAAGAATAAAATTTCAATTAAAATATTAATTACATTACAATTTTAATTGTAGTATATTATAAATTAAAGAACAAACTCAAACTTGACTCTTTCTGTAGAACATATGAGTATTTGTTTTTGGCATTTGTGCTCTATTCTACAAAAGTGCACCTCTCTTTTTTTGTCATGATCAATGTATAAAATTTTAAAGTTTAATGCAGTATAAAGTTATTTACTTTATAGTTTGTTAAAAGAAATAGTTAATACTGTAAGTTAATTAAAAAGTGTTATTAAAAGTAAATTTACTACGGGAAAAAAATTAATGTATTTATATTACAATTTAAATTCACCATAATTAATTCTAAAAAAATTATTTAGAACAAAATAGTGACCAATTTTATCTCTCACATCTAATTTGGGAAAAACTACTGAAACCATTTGAAATGGCGTTGAATTTTTGGATATTTTTTTTTGGCTAAAAATCAGAAAGGCAACCAACGCCACTTTAAAAAATAATTTTAAAAAAAATGAATTTTTAAAAAAATTATCTTAATTTTTTTTAAAATAATTTTATTTTTTAAAAGAAATTTGAAAAAAATAAAAATGTGATCCAATGTCAAACTAACCGACATTGTAACTTTTTTAAATTTTTTATAAAGCAAATTTATAAAAAAGAAGAGTAAGATGTAACATCACTTTAACTGACATTGAAATCTCTTTTTTTTTAAAAAAATTTCTTTGATCTCTTGTACTTGTTTACAAGCATCAATATTTTTTTATGTTTATTCTCTGTCATCGGCGTTGGAAATGAAGGTGTATATAAGACTTCAACTATAAAAAAATAAAAACAAAAATTCTAACGCCAATTAAAGTGACGTTGCATCTTACTCTTCTTTTTTATAAAGTCATTTATTTTTTTTAAAAAATAAAATAAAATAGGGATAAAATTGATATTACATTAATATGGGTCAAACTAACTTATTAGGAATGACTTATAAGTTATTTTAAATAACTTTATTCTTTTTTAGTTCATAAAACATAATAAAAAAAATTTCATCTTTTATGTTTTCTCTTAGAACTAATAGTATTATAATTTAATTTTATAATATATTTGGAAAAAGGGTAAAAAGAGAACTAGGAATAGCTAGGGGTATACCATTACTATTTTTCTTTTTTTTGGACTTAAAAAATATGTTCATGATTTAAGTTACTCCATCTGTCTAAGAATAAAAGTTCTTATTATTTTATGTAATCTCGAGTTAAATATTTACTTATATTAAATAATCTATTTTTTTTTACAATAATTTGCGTGTAATATCCTTAGTATTAAATGTCATATTTTTATTTTTATATAATATCACTAGTCATGTATAGAAAAATATGCAATAGTTATGGCAGTAGTTTAGTTAACGAATAAATTAGAATGACTCAGTGGTAGCTTAATGGTCCAATAACCTATAGGTCTTAGGTTCAAAACCTAGTTGCAATATTTTTGCTTCTTATGTTATATTTTTTGTGTATTAGATAAATTCTATTACCATATATATATACATACCTATCTAAAATCTCCACATTAAACTAAATATATATAAAATAACTATGAATATTTATATAACGTAATTATGAATATTTTAATATATATAAATTTATCTCTAAATATTCATATAAATATTTATAAACAAATATTCATATAAATTTATCTTTAAAATTTATAAACAAATATTTATTTATAAATTTATAAATATTTCATCTAAAATTTAAATATGAATATTTTTTATAAATATTGATATGAATATTTAGAGATAAATTTATAAATATTTATATGAATATTTGTTATTATTATTATAATTAATATTACTATTATAATAACATTATAATTATTATTACTATTATTATTATAATAATAATTATTATTATTATAATTATTACTATTACTTATTATTATTATTATTATTATCAAATTTAAGGCAACATTTTAATAGTCATTGCAAAAAGTTGTATAAAATATGCAACGAAAATAAAAATTGTTGCCAATGAATGTGGTCCATATTAGGCAATAAAATATAACAATAAAAACTTTCGTTGCCCACGATGAGAAGAAATCAAGTGGTTAGAAATTTTGCAACGAATTTTGTTTCCAAATTTTGGAACTACTTATGAATTTCGTTGCAAAAAATGAAAGTCTGACACAATCTGCAACGAAGAACAAGTTTCGTTGCTAAACATACACTTTTAGCAACGACTTATAAAGTCGTTGCCTGAAAAATCGTTGCTAAAGCCCCATTTTTAGCAACAAAAAAACTTTTGTTGCCCACGATGACGGGAAAGCAAGTGGCCGAAAATTTTGCAACGAATTTCTAACGAAATTTTTTCCTGCCAATGAATTAGTAATGAATTTTTACAACGACTTATGAATTTCATTGCAAAAAGTGAAAGCCTGACACAATCTACAACGAAGGATAAATTTCATTGCTAAACATATACTTTTAGCAACGACTTATAAAGTCGTTACTCGAAAAATAGTTGCTAAAGGCCCATTTTTTTTGTAGTGCATGCTATATCATGATAAACATTGCAGATTAAGACGAATATGTCGGATGCAGGAGAAGCCAGTGACATTGTATGTCAGATAGAATATGGAATATAGGTATTACGTGAAGGTTCTCGACCTTGGGGATAGTGTGTAAGTTTAATGTATAAATAATTTATGTTTATATCTTCCACAATAGTTATAGAATTAGTATACAAGATTCGTGGTGTTTGATACTGAATTTGGGGTCTTTACAGTTAGTATCAAAGCTGTAGGTTATAATCCTTAGGTAGGGTTACCTTAGGCTAATAACCGCGGGAATGAGGATAAGAACTATCTTTGCTAGCCCAAACAAAAGTAGTAGGTAAAGATACATAAATATTAATATATATGAGTGTCCATATTTAATCATTGGGCCATATTAATTTTACCAAGCATGCTTGCAAGCCTATTTCTTTTCTTCAAGTGTTATGGGTTATTGAACCCAAAACCAAGTTATGACCAGCCTAGTATAAAGCCCAATTCAACAACCCATAGTGGAGAAAAGGGGGTTGTCTGGTTTAAATTGCATAAAGCAGTTAGTTGGCCCTTAGTTAGCAGTTAATTCAATTAGCAGAATAGTTAGCAAGTTAGTTAACCCTAGAGTGCCTAAGTTATCTGTTAGGAGGCTAGGCCACTGCAAGAGCCAAGTGTGTAAGGCAGATAAGGGTCAAGCAAGATTGCTAAGAAGTTCATTAGGGGCCACTGTTGAAGCAGTCTGACTGCTAGATGTAATGAGTGCAATATAAAATTGGATACAAGCTAGGGGTCAGGTAGATTAATGAGAGTGAAGGAAACCCAGCCATATATGGCCATATAATGAACCTCAAACTCAGTCCTACCACTTCATTGAGCTCCAAAGTATAGTAATCACAAGAATAGAACTGTAAGGTAACGTTTGAGAAAGAGAAAAGACTTAGCAGCAAATCAATTGCAATCTCTGAGCTATTAAGGTAAGCTTTCTATCCCTTTTCCATTTCATTCTCTTGCTGCTAGTTAACTGCAGTGCCGAATGGCCTGAATAGAAAATAAAGGGGCTGATATATTGTTAGTATTATTAATATTTTAATGTAACCATTGATTGCTAAACAGTAGAAGCAACAACATTGATTTGTTATATAGTAAGGTGAAATTAAAGAAAAACAAACTTGGTAAATTTTGTAAATAGTGGTCTTCAAGACTAATAACTATACACGATTCTTTTTATGCTATTTGACTGCTATGGACCTAATTTAGGCACAAGGAGATAAGTTGGGTTGTGGAGTAATAAGGATGTTTATATGAGTTTATGATGTAAGCCAATTGTTGAGAAATTAGTAACTTAGCACTATGCTCACCAACTATTCGGTAAAAGTTCTAAAAGAACTGTGTTGGCTAAAAACTGAGTATTAGAACAAAGTAAATCATGGGCTTGATTTATTTAACATATGTGATAACAATTAAAATGTTTTAGCATGTTAAACTTAAACAAAGTGCACATTTTAGGCTAAAGTTAATAGATGAGATTTGCACATGCAAAGGCAACTTTGGGTACTATTTTGGCAGCATACTAAGGCTGAAATAGAGGGGTTTTATTATGCTCAGAACACCTCCATATACTATGTATATTATATCTAGAATTGGGTGTAAACTTATTTATGGTACAAAATTAAAAGGGGGGGAATTGGTGGAAGCCTAGTGTGCAGAGTTGCTGCCTCGACATCAGCAGTAGTTGTTTATGAGTAAAGTTATGGGGGGATCTTCTCTTGAGTTTATATTTAGCACAGTTGGACCCTCAAGATTTCCCAGCTAATATTATTATATTATAAATGTATATAACAGTTGGGTGATATCCAAAACATAATGAAAATGAGTTAAAATGTGGGGATTAACGTGTAGCAAAGTCTAGGGTCAAAGGAAGGGGCTGCTGCCCATTGGCAGCAGCTAATACTAGCAGCAACGTGCAGCAAATAGCTGCTACAGCAGCAGAAGAAGCTACTTATGGCTTTGTTTTGTAATGAAATAAAATACCCAAGGTGTTTGTCTTTCATATCTCCTAAAGAAGTGTGTGCACAACCTATATAGTATTGAAAGCTCAGCCTCAAATAACTCAATGGTGGGAATTTAACTACCCAAAGTGAAAGACTGCCGCTGAAGGGTAACAACAAATAGTAGTATCAGTTGATTGCTGGCTACTCTTAAAAATGGTACTAATAAGCTATGATAAGTTTGTCTTCTAACATGAGAAGATACCTATAAATTTGAGTTATTATCTCTATAAAAGTAAGAATATAAAATGTATATAACTAACTAAGAAGGTTATAGAAATTGAATGGTCATATGAAGAAGACAAGTTACCTAAAGCAAGGGCTGCTGTTATGAACAGCAGTCGTGGACTGGAAACAGCAACATATAGCTGCTACTACAGCATATGGAACCCTCTTTGACTTCCAAGTTTAGTTTAATAGCTTAAAAAAAATACATAGCAAACATGAAATTATTAAACTACGTTAAGCCATCAAAGCTTATTAAGGGGCTGTTAGGGCATATAGGCTGGGTTTGGGGCCGCGAGGCCACGCTAAGCTTAGTTAAGCCTCACGGGGCCAAGCCAAGCTTGACTGCCAACGTAAAAAGATCATAGAGGGGACGGTTTAATATAAGTGTTAAAAATATATTGACTTTAACACACTAGTTGATATATTTGAGTATATAAGATACCCAAGTGCAATACGAATGAACTAGTAAACTCCAAAATCAAGCTAGCATGTATGGGCATATACCATTGGAGTTAGTAAGCCAAATTAAGGATAATAAATCCTTAGAAGGTTGTTTTAACATTATAAGAGATAAAAAAAAGCAAGAATGGTGGATGTAATAGTATGTTGAGGTAATCTTTAAATCATGAAAAGACTAAAAGCTAACTTTATACAAGGCAAAGGGGGATTAAGAGATGATGCCTATAGGCAGCAGCAGTGCTCAGCAAAAGAGCTACTGTAGCAGCAGCAGGTAAGTCCCAGCCAACTGTTAATGCAGTGTAGGGGCTTGATAATTAAACTCAATTGGAGCTGAGCCCAACCAAAGAAGTAATAAACCACTTAAATCCCACAAAGCTAATCATAAATGGATGTTAGAATAAATGAATATTAAGGAGTTGTTAGTGTATTAAAGAGAGCTGCTAAACACACTTAGTCAAACAAGGGAAAACAAACGAATAATAAGCAAAACTAAGAAACAAGGGGTTCTGCCTATAGGCAGCAGCAGTTGACAGTAACACACTGCTATAGAAGTTTTGACCAGTCTATAGCTTTAGGCAGTGGCAAGAAGTTGTTATGGCTATGATAAAGTCTTTTTGAAATTCAAGGCTTAGTTAATAGTTAAACTATAACTATAACTATAGGTTTATAAATTCCCAAATAATCATATATAGAGTATTTATTACAAACTCATCGTCTAATATAATTAGATGAATGATAAAAAATGAGTTTGGCAAAGTACATAACATGCATCTTGAGTTAAGGGCTGCTATGTTGTAATTGGGGTTGTGAGGCCAAGTATGACCACACCAAGCTTGGCTAAACCCCACGGGGCCAAGCAAAGCTTGGCTGCAGCATTATGGAGTGATGATGGATTGCTAAGCCAAGCTAAACTATGCTAGGGAGTTGTTAATGCAACAATGAGGGTTGCTAGACACATTTAGCCTTAAAGGGTTGTCTTAGGTATTATTAAGAGAAACAAGAATGGTTAACACAATAGTGTGTCGAAAAGAAACTATAATCAAAGGAAATACTAAAAGCTAGCCATACAAATTAAAAATACATTCAAGGCATGAAATAAACTATGATGATACCTTGGGTGCTAGAAGCTAAGTAGTTAAGAAGACATGAAAGGCTCATGTACTAAGCTACTAATAGGGTGTAAATGGTTATTGTAATGGGGTGGCATATGATAAACATACTAAACCATATTAAAGAGATAAATAACTTTTGTAAAAACATGGATGAGGTATTTGAAAAATATATATAAATATCTCAAAAATAACAACATAAACTAAGAATATGATCAATGCGACTATGCAATATGTGAATACACAAGCTATATGACTTAACTATTTGGCTAATATGCTTGTAAATGCAAATAAATTTGTGTAGGCTCTGTGAGAACACATTAAGTTGAATATTATCACACTACTAGAAAATTGAGCTATAGCGACGGTCGGATACCGTCGCTATATAAGTCGTCGCAGAAACTTACAGCGACGGTCTTTTTTCCTATAGCGACGGTCAGACCGTCGCCAGAAAACTCCACAAAAACGCGCTTAAAACTTTTTACCGACGGTCAGAAAATTGATATAGCGACGGCCATGACCGTCGCTACAGAAGATTTGGCGCGAATGGTTCAGATCTACTGGGACGGTCGGTGACCGTCGCTATAGGTAAGATCTACTGCGACGGTCGGCGACCGTCGCTATAGGTGATATTTGGCTTGAATCTGAGATGTATTGCGACGGCTATGGCCGTCGCTATAGGTGAGATTTGGCGCGAATGTGAGGTGTATTGCGACGATCGTGGCCGTCGCTATAGGTATTTTGGCACCAAATTTTTTTTTGTTTTTAGTAGCAATTAGGTATATTTCTTATTTATTTTACCTGTTAAGAAGCATAACTATATTCAACCATCCAATCTAAATATAACATTTACAACTAAAAGAACAAAACAAATAAAGTCTATTCATAACCATCCAAAATACTGTTACTATGTATCAAAACAGTACATAACCAGTAGCACATTTAACATATTTTCAGTATCACATCTAACAAATTTTCATTCAAAATAGTGTTACATCTAACAAATTTCCAGCAACACATGTAACATATCTCTAGCAGCAGGAGACATGTCACAGGTCCTCTATTGGATTATTTGATCCACTAATATGCCCATTATCTCCTTCTGTGGATCGATCCTATAAATTAATTATCAAGTGAACTTGTTAATCCATACAAACAAAGTGATAAAACAAAAATTTAAAGTATAAGTGGAGTGAGAGAGCAACACCTGATTGTTGGAATGAGCTTTTGGAACTGATGACTTCTTCATAAATTCTGTCGTCATTGATAATAGTTCATCCACTTTCCTTGCAGTATCGTCTCCTTTTTCCCGCACCTTTTTCAACTCAGCTTTCAATTCTTGATTCTCACGTTATACCTCATTATTTGTGTCACGAGGCCCCCAAGTGTTTGTAGATGTGGCACCAACTCCACCTTGTCGAAGTCTACCATGTCGCTCTGGTCCAAGAACTTGTGCAAGTATATTATTCCGTCATGTACTACTGCTTTCACCAGTAGATTCCTGAGTCTTCTTTAACTCAATAGTTTTTTCCTGTGAAAATATACAATGCAAAATATACATAACTTAAATATACAAGGCAGTTCAACATAACTTAAAGAAGAGTAGCAAATAATTTCTTTCCAAGGCTGTATCCAAGCTTGTTTGCTTAGTCTTTTGTCAGGATTCGGTCACATACTAAGTTGTTGCATTAGCTTTTTGGCTAGAATTTCAATCTATGGTATGTGTCTCAGTTATTTTGATCTCATTTTATGAATAGGAAACCATATGAAGAAGGTGACTTCCAATACAATGAGTTGAATAGAATTCTTCGTGAAGTTGAATTAGAGGAATTTGAGAAGGCAACAACTAATAGTAGTAATTCTCTCATGATTCATAGCAAACATGTGGTGTACACACTTTTGTGTTACCATATTCATAGCCATTGGTTTATATCATGAACCTATTTTAACCTCCTTATTACTCCTCAACCCAACCTATCTCCTTGTACCTAAATTCAGTCCATAGCAGTCCATTTTATACATACATAACATCCAGTGCTTATCCCGCTTTTTGCTTAATCAATTATACAAACATTTGATAAACTTCTACTAATCATATAATAATCAGTATATAGAATCATACCCTCGGTAAAGAGCTTAAAGACAATATAGAATAAAGAGTTAAAAGACCCCATTGTTTGAGGATTGATAAATATGTACCATATTCAAGGATGCTCCCGGTAAAATTGAGTTATCACTTCGAGTGTGGGACTGTATGTACATATCCGCTCGATCATTCTCTTTTTTATTTATTTGGTACTACAAATAAAACAAAAAATAGTACATAATTCAAGAAATACTCTGTTCATAGAAGTTTAATACATGATTAATGACAAAAAATATTGAAATAACATCAAATATTACCAATTCATGCTTCTTTTTTGGAATTGATTTAGTGCCCAACGTATGACCTACCAACAATTTTTTTTCGATTTTCACAATTTTTTTTTGTTATATCCTGCATTGCATGCATTTATAAATTAATAATAATATATAACAATAAGTAAGCATTGATAATACATAAATTAGAATAAACACAACCTGTGCATCATCAGTTAGCCAATAATCAACCAACGCAGCCCATTGATTAGGATTTACTCGATCATTGTTGATAGTATTCGCTATCGATTGGGCACGGTCACCATGCACAAAATTATTACTCTTTAAGTTAGACTTCCAATCTCTCCACCTATTGTTCATGATAGCCATCAGTTTTCTTTTAGCATTGGGGTGATCTGTGGTAAATCGTTTCTACAACAAACAAATTTACACATATATTAAATTACCTTCAAAGTGTTTAATGTCGTATTCTATAAAATGCTATTGATTAATAACCTGAATTTCATCCCAAGCCCTTGTTATGTTAGCCTCTGTCATATTGGACCATGTTGGAGTACTTATTGGAAAAAATTCTTCATTGCGAGCAAGACACCCGAGAAAGGTTGTTAACTTATTGGCGTCTCCACCAACAGGTTGACCATTTGCATCATAAATTACTTTCTTGGGTGCATCGATATTTGACCATAACTTTGCTCCCATCGTTGGTCCACGCTTCCTCTTAGGTCGAGAACCTAAAAAAGAGAAAGAATCAAGATATATGAACTAAACAAAACTGAAATATAACATGATTTATATATGTAAAAGAGTTTGTAAATAACACAAAGTTGCATCTCAAACGACCTTTGTTAATTATGCATACAAGTATTTTAGTGTTCATTGCTATTTAAAGCTTACTTTCATTGGTTTTTAGGCACAAATTTGCACAACACACCTTGTAGACCTTAACTAACTTAAGGAACAACTTTCAAATGGTATACATAGACAATATAGGGACTCTATGCTGACTCACAACTTCAGTCGCAACATTTGACCATAGCAGTCCATATTTAGGCACAATTTTAGCTATAAATTTACAAACAGTCCATAATAGAACTCAAAAGAAACCTTTAGCAGTCCATAATTCATATAGCAGTACTAAGTTGAGTCTTCTAGTCGACACACGTGTTGCAGTAGTACTAAGTTGTATGAGATGTTAGACATAAATACGAGAGACTCGCTTCTTGTTAAGAGAAAGAATACATCAAAAGAGCACATTGTTAACCAATTGAAATATTATCAATCACACTAGAGTGCAAATATTCAAATACTAGCTAGCTAGCTAACTGTGAAATGAATATAAGACAAGATTGCTCTAACAATTTGAAAAGGAACATCAGCAACACATACCACATAACAAAAGCATAGTGCAATTTGAATAAATGAACTTTTTCAAGGAATTAAAGAAACAGTATATAATGCAAGTGTTTTGGCATTTATAAAGTGAAGAAACAGTGCTTTGTTATCACTGATTGCGTAATTAAGCTGTTGTTAAATTCCCCAATAAAGTGAAGCAATTGTCAACATTCACATAGGTGCAGCCAAATGTTGTGTGCTATGGAATAGTATATATAACAAGATCATTATAATTGGACTTCCTTTTGTAAAAAGAATAGCAATATCACAATAAATGTAAAGGCAACACTACTTAATTCACATGCCATCATCACTAGGCACCAGCATCCATAAATGTAAAGGTCGTCGCATCTGCTTTACTTCCTTCAGCCAAAACACTTTAGAATTACCAGTAATAATAAATGAAAGACAACTGGCATTTATGAACTTTTTCATGACAATGCAAGTATAAGTGTAGATATATGCATGGTACCTTCAGCATTCTCATGAATGCTTTCCTCCTCTGTATGTGGTTCATCAGCATGGATCTCATTATCATTAATTTCTGGGCCATTGGAACAGTTAGCACAAGATCTAGACGTTCTATTAGAAGCCATTAAAGCAACCTGAGAAACAAAAATATGAATTCAGAATAGTAAAGAATATCAATTCATAATTGATAGAACAGTTTTTAGAGGTTAGCATTAATAAAGAATTATATAAGAAAAGGCAGGCAAGTTGAGCAAATTATATAATCACTAAGCAAGTTAAACTTACTATGTTACTTCTTTATATTGATTTATTTGATACAGAAAGTTCTACTCGACAATCTTGAAGTAGAGTTGTTGAAACTTGATAACAATGTTAATAGGAAGAGAGTTGATCATTTACTTCAAGATTGTAAAGTTCAAGCCTCACAAGAATTATATAAGAACCACATATTGTACATGAAAAGCTTGTGCCAAGATTAGGAGACATAAGATAGTCTAGATATTTGCTAATAGTACAAGGAGCACCAAGATATAATATCAGAAACAGAAGATATTATACTAATACATAAAATAGTCTAGATATTATACTAATAAATAAGATAGTCTAGATATTTGCTAATAGTATAAGGAGCACCAAGATATACTTCAGAAACAGATCTATCAAAGTGTAACAGTTTCTCTTTTAGAGAAAATGGACAAAGTGTAACAAGATAGATCTATCAATTGTGACGTTTATCCTCTTCATTCTTCCCCATCTTCATTTTCCTCACTATCACCCTCCTCTTCATCTTCGGGACCCTCGTCTTCGTCTTCGTCTTCTTCTTCTTCTTCTTCATCAACAATATGTTCAATCATTCGTCTTTTGAAATGAGATGTATCAATTTGAGATCCTGTTTTTCGCTTACTTTTAAGTCTTTTTCGTCCATTTTCAACTAATTCAACATCAACGTCATTCCTAACCCAATTTATGTTTTCAATATCATCTTCTGCAACTGGAGTGATGAATTCTTCATTGGTATTGGGTAACTCGTCACTATCAGAATCTACTTTAGCATCTTCACATAAATCTCTCGGCTTTGTTCGTATAACCACACGCCAATTGTTATCCCTTTGATCATCAACATAAAATATTTGTTGAACCTGAGAAGGCATTATAAAGGGATCATCGGTTGAACCAAACTTTTGATAATTTACAAGCGTGAAGCCATAGTCATCAGTTTTGACCCCTCTATCACGTGCTAAACTGTCATACCACTTACATTTAAATAGAACAACTTTTCCAGATCCATAATAATCTAATTCAACAATATCTTCCAAAATACCAAAGTATTCAACTACATCTTCCTTAGGATTTTGGTCTCTAGCAGAGGAATATCCACGAGTAGTTGCTACCATATATACCCCACTATTCTGCGTTCTCCTCTTACTCTCACAACTTGTAGAATGGAATCGATACCCATTTACCAAATAACCATCTCCTCTCCTGCCTATCAAATTTGGGCCAAATGCAAGAGCTTGAACTTCCTTTGAAGCATCATTATTCATAGTTGCCATCTACAAAATGGTAGCGATATAAGCAAATTCCATCCATTTATTATTAATAACCATTACAAAATTTTTGATAAAATTACGTTTACATAATGTAGTACTTACATAATTCTTAAACCAATCAGGAAATTCCTTTTTCTTAGCATTGTCAATTTCCCTTGGCGTCGATTTTTGCTTACGCTTTCCACGTCGTAACATTTATGAATCTTGCCAAATACTACAAACAAATAAACAAACAAATTTTTTTGTCATAGCTAGCTGGCTAACAAAAAGTTATTAATATTTCAGACAATAAATGTCATTCTTTATTTACTCACCTTAGATATGACTCAACCTCTGTACAATTGAATAACACATACAGGTGTGCACTCTTGACATCATCGCCACATAGAGTACAAACTTTTGGGACATTAAGAAATCGACCTATGTTTCTGAATACAGATAAACTTGATTCACCTTGTTCGTATCCATCTTCATTTCTTCCAACTCGTTTCCATGCAGCATTGTGTTGACTCAAATATCTTGAGCAAAATGTAACACATTCTTTAGCGATATACCCTTCAACAATTGACCCTTCTGGACGACTTCTGTTGCGAATATACCCTTTTAACTTGCCCATGTATCTTTCAAAAGCCCACATTTGTCGATATTTCACATTTCCGGCTATCTTCGCCTCTTCAGCAAGGTGGACACACAAATGTACCATTATATCAAAGAAAGCAGGAGGAAACACCATCTCAAGCTTGCAAAGTATTAACGAAATTTTCTTGTTCAACCGTTCATAATCTTCCGATGTGTTATAGTTGGAACATAATTCTCTAAAGTAGTTACAAAGTTCAATTATTGTTGAGTAGACATGTCTAGGCAAGTTGGTACATCGTATTGCTATTGGAAGTAATTGTTGCATTAAAATATGGCAGTCGTGACTTTTAAGACCGGAGATATTGCCCCCCTTCAAATTGATACAACGTGAAATATTTGAAGCATATCCATCAGGTACCTTAACATTTTTCAACACTTACAAGAAATCATGTCTTTCTTTCTTAGACATTGAGTAGCTTGCAGCTGGCAAAAGGTACTTTGAATTGCTTGCTTGCACGGGTATTGGATGAAGCTCTCTTCTTATACCCATTTTCATCAAGTCCAATCGTGCTTTTAAATTATCTTTTGACTTTCCTTGCACACTCAACAATGTCCCAATCAGGCTATCACAAATGTTTTTGGCAATGTGCATTCCATCTAGATTGTGGCGCAACAAAAGTATCCTCCAATATGGCAATTCAAAGAAAATAGATTTCTTCCTCCAATTATGTTTTGAGTCATGGGGAATGGTCTTTGTGCTAGAGGGTGTCTTTCCAAAAGTGACATTAATGGCATTAACTTGTTCAAGAATATTAAATCCCAATGGCACCACCGGAGCTTCGCTATGGTCACATTGTCCGTTAAATCTTTGTGTATCAAACCTATAACTATGACCCGACTCCAGAAAACAATGATGCCCGATATAACATTCCTTAGTTTGCAATCTACAAGAACGAGTGTTCATTTAACATGATGGACAAGTCAACTTACCTTTAGTGCTCCAACCAGACAACATAGCAAGAGCTGGAAAATCACTAATTGTCCACAACAGTGCAGCACGCATTTGGAACTTTGTACCGGTAGATGCATCATACGTTTCAACCCCATTACTCCATAGTATCTTCAACTCTTCAATTAAAGGTTGCATATACACATCAATATCATTACATGGAGAGTTTGGACCAGGTATTAACAATGGCATGATAAAATACTCCTGCTTCATACACATCCATGGTGGTAAGTTATAAACAACAACTGTCACTGGCCATATACTATACGGTGACCCATGGGTAAAGGGACTCATGCCATCAGTGGACAGTTCGAGTCTTATATTTCGATATTCTTGAGAGAATGTAGGGTACATTGTATCCAAATGCTTCCAAGCTGCAGAGTCAGCTGGATGACGATTCACTCCATCTTTTTGTTGCTTTACATGATGCCACATCATGTATTTTACAGTTTCTACAGACATAAATAGCCTCTGCAATCTCGGAATTAACGATAAATAACGTAATTGCTTCATAGCTACTTTGCTCCTCTTAGTATTTGTATCTATTTGTGCATTCTCTGGTATAACCATCTCAGTCTGCTTCCATCTCAATGATTTGCAAACTGTACAAGACTTTAATTTTTCATTCTCCCTCCAAAAGAGCATACAATCATTCTCGCATGCATCAATCTTCTCATAACCAAACCCTAAATTTCCAACCATTTTCTTCATTTCATAAAAATTATCAGGCAAGTTTGCAAATGATGGAAATGACTACTTGAACTTACGGAGCAAACCATCAAAGGACACGTCAGTCCATTTGTTAACTTTTTTATGATTGAAAAGTCATACAATGAATGAAAGGACAGTCTCAATTTCACATCCACGATATAATGGTTGATTGGCCTCTAACATGTACTTTTGATATTTTATAGCTTCATCCGATGATTCCACACCGTGATCCCTAAATATATCATTTACCATCTCAGGCATACGATGATCATCTTCAGATTGTGATGGTTCGTCGTGAACATCATCATTACTCACATCCCTGACAATCACATCTTCCCCTTGATGCACCCAATTCGTGTAGGCAAACATAAATCCATCATAAATCAAATGTTCACGAATAGTAGCTCGGATCTGGTATCGGCCATTTACATAATTCTTACATGGACAAGGAATTCTTCCCGTTGCCATGCCCACTTTTTCGAAACTAAAGTCCAGAAATCTCTCTATGCCTGCAAGATATTCTCTAGAATATCTTGGTAATTTCATCCACATCTTATCCATAATATTTTGTCCCTAAATCAAATTGAACAACCATCAGAATGATATTGCATATAGAAATCTATGATAATTAATTACCTTGAACGCCAACCAAACTCCCAGTTCACTCAAACAAAACAAAAAAGGTGTATGTAAGATTTATGCCAAGGTGGGAACAGCCAGGGGTCGGGCTGGTAATTGAGGATTCAACGATATTGCCCAGTGCCAAGTACCAGTGGCTACAAGGTTGGCCAAGGGAACACAAAGCTTGAACACCAACAAGACTACTAAGAACGATACAACTATATTTCAAGGATCTTTGAAACCATACTGCAACACATCATTTTGCCAATAATATTATACCCATTCCACAACATGTCTTTATTTTAACTTGCAAAAGCATTTAAAAAGGACAGAAAGGTCAAGAGTATTTCTTATTTAGAAATTCAGCATAAAGTACCTAATCTTATAGGATGACAATAAAGGTCATTTAACCACAAAAATGACAAATATATATATATATATATATATATATATATATATATATATATATATATATATATATATATATGTAACTACTGCTTTTACAAACTAGTTGCTTATGACAAAATTTGCAGCATCAGTTGCTTCCCATCAAATTTAATTGGTAGCTGCTACCAATGTCATATGAATATGACATTGAACCTGAACCCTAGTGGCTCACAAAACACCCCACGGAAGGGTGTCCCAAAATTAGTAAATTTAGGGCTTGTTATAGGGAGGAGAGAAATAGAGGAAATCATAACAACTAAGGGGTAAATAAAATTGAAAACCTAAAGAATGGAATTATACCTACTCAAACAGCCAGTCAATATGATCCTTTCAAGCCGAACGAAGAGATGGAATGAGACGAAGTCCGGCGGACACGAGATGCAGAGTGACTGAGATGCAGAGTGACTGAGATGGAGTGAGAATGCTGAAGATGTTGATCGAGTGACTGAGATGTTAATCGACTGATTGAGATGTTGATTTGGGGGAAAGAACAGGAGAGATTTGTGACTGATAAAATGCCCCCCTTGTAACCCTCGTTATTATCTACGCCTCCCATATGACCCTCGTTAAAATCCCAAAAAAAATCCTATACCGACGGCCAAATTGTGACCCTCGGAATAGACTACCTTCAGAGGCCTATACCGACTGTCAGATATGACCGTCGCTCGCTATATACACCTATTGCGACGGTTTCGCCCTGACCGTCGCTAAATCCCGTCGCTATAGATTGATTTTCTAGTAGTGTCAATAGTCCACAAACCAGGGCAAGTTTCTAACTCTTACTTGAGCAAGCATTCTAGAATTATTCATATATGGACATGTTCTCTAAATTCTGAACTGTCTCATTATTTATGAATAATACAAGGTTAAATAACCTTTTTGTTCCAATTAGCTTCAAGAGAATAGTTAGGATGTCATCAAGTATATCAAACTTTTCTCTCTTAAATAAGTTTATATTGCAGTATTTAACTCAAAAGCTGTCTTTTCAAGTTATTCAACTTATTTGTACCTTAGTGCTTCAAATTCAGTTATTTTGATAATATTGAAAGAATGACAATGCCATTATTTTGGCTAGACAATTATTGAGATATATTATTCATGAAGATCTCATTGAATATTTTCCAAACCATTTTTTTGTTGTGCAAACTCTTATATAATGCTATGAACGAACAACCCTTTTATAGGGGCATATTGTACCAGACATATGATTCTGAAGACATATAATGTGTCATTAGACTATTATATTGTGCACAATATAGGGTACTTAGGCTGATCCCCTAAAGTACAAGTCTAGGATATAGTACAATTTTACTAACTGTTTGTATCCATGGATTACAGTGTTGGTACTGTTAATTCTAGTACAGAGTTCACTGGTCATTTGACCTTATAGCATGATAAAGCCTGATATTCAGACTCAAAACTTTTAAAGAACTGCCTTGTTTAATATCTATTTGATTTATATCCTCTGTATTATAAATAATTTTGTTCCATTATATTCAACTGTTTATTTCCTTGTTGAGCAAGCTTTTCCTCACCTTTGCGTTGAATATACTATTTTTAGTTAAAACCGAGGGCGATGGTACGTCTGGGAAAGATAAAGGAAAATGCAAAGTTGCAGAATAAATGTTTATTAAGCGCTTGTGCTTATATGAACTTAAGTAGTTGATGTAATAAATAATGTTAGTACTATATTTTGTAATATTATTTGGTATGTAAGTTATGTAAAGGTTTATAAAACTTGGGATTTAAGTACGATATTTATGTAATATAAGATAGGTTTATGATAGTATGAATGGGTATGTTAGTATTTTGAGCACCAAACCTGAGTTAAAAATAGCCCGAATTTGGGGGTTTCACAAGTGGTTGATTCTTTATTGATCATTCATTATCTCCATATATAACTTATTATACCCAAGCATACCCTTTGATATACCCTAAGGGTCTTAAGGAATAAGTCAAAGTGTAAATCATTATATATAAGATACTATGATGATCTCAAGTCTAAGGATTATTTGTACTACTATCACTTCAGGAATTCCTATTGACAGACAAGTAAAACTCCATTAGGTATTCCTTAGCGAGTCACGTTCAGTGAACTTATTCTTCAATAAGCACCTACATACTTTAGTGTCTCCACACAAATGATCTTGAGATCAATCATCCTCATCCAATGAGCAAGCAACAAACGTACCAATCTATTCGGATTTACTAATCCTCTTCTTAGTAATCCATTGATTGGGAACATTTTAGTTTTTGAGTTATCTAAAAATATAGATCTTATTAGCAAGATCTCATCATGATTATAAAAGCATTGCTTAAAACTATGAGTTTATCACATATTATTAAAATAACATTATGTTGATAATCAAATGCCTTTAGTAAATAAATACTTCGATTAATTAATAAATAAGATTGATTACAAAGTATATGCTTTATCATCATACATGATTGGCTTTTATGCATACTACTTTCAAACTCCTACTTGCACTAAAGCCAATCGTCATTGTATCTCATACCTATCTTCTCTAAGTGACGATCGAATTATTGTTGTGTTAACGCATTAGTAAATGGATCTACAATGTTATCTTGAGAATCCACACGCTCCAGGGTGACATCTCCTCTTTTAACGATTTCTCTGATCAAAAGAAACTACCGCAACACGTGTTTGGATTTCTGATGAGACCTGGGTTCCTTAGCTTGCGCAACAACTCTAGTGTTGTCACAGAATAAAGGTACTGGTCCTCTAATGCTAGGAACCACTCCAAGTTTGGTTGTGACTCCCCCAAATATGGGTTACCTAACTTCGGGTCTGGTGTTAACGATCCATCATACAAATAACATCTAACTACCCATTCATTTATGAATATCATCTTACATACCATTAATTAATGTAACTATTACAATATCCCAGGTTGTCTTACCTTAACATAACATACATACCTTCAGATATACAAAAGGTTTATATATAAAAACATAATAAGTAAAGTTATAATAACTACTCCTGCATTTTGTCCTCGCCCTTGTCCTTATCTGCCCCTTTTGGTACCTCATCATTAGCTGAAATGTTATATTTAAGCAAGGGTGAGCAATGAGTTTGCTCCGCAAGTTAAAACATACAATAAGAAATATGAATTAAGAATATTAGAGTCTAGATTCAATAAGAATTCAACAACATTCAATGGATTTTGAAGTAGCTGAATAAACCATTTATCAATAACAAGACTTTATCGAATTTCATGCTAAACAACAATTCAAAGATGAAAGAGTACATGTGACGCCCCCAAATCTGGGTACTTGAAACCCGAACTCGGTGCTTCACGATACTATTTTTATGAGCGGAATAATACTAATAATAATAACAATAATATAAAGATCAACTTAAATTACATATTTATCAGAGTCTGAATCCCAAGTACGTAACCTTTAATACATTCCTTACATAACATGATAAATTATATATATATTATTGTCTTAATCACTATATCAAACTATTACATAACTACCACAAATCTTTTTTTTTGGTTAGCTTTTCTTTTCCTTTGTTTTTGCATGAGCTTTCTGGTTCTTCACACTTGGCTGAAAACATTTAAATTAAGCAAGGATGGGCATTTGAGTGCCCAACAAGTAATAGCAATTATATATATAAGCTGAGAGAATTTAAATATTTTCTTTGTACTACCCTTCTACAACAAGTCAATAGTTGAGAAGTAATCTTATCAGATAATAATAACATAACAACTCTCTATCAAATTTTTGAAACTACGTAATGACTATAAATAGGGTTTATGTGACATGTTATGAACATTGTTTTCAATTTTTGAAAAGGTTAAGCAGAAATTTATCTGCAAACCGTCATAACTTACGGGCACGGGGGTGATCAGCCCGTTGTACCCTGTATTGATCAACACTACATGCAAGAACGAGGGTATCGTTCACTCTGTCTGCCTTGGGTGCATAAAAGTTTTCCCGTGTAGGGATGTTCACACTTGTCTAGGTTTCAAATCAAAGGTTTTATCTTGTTCAACAATAATCTATAATTAAACATATATATATATATATATATATATATATATATATATATATATATATATATATATATACACGGGTAATTGATAAAGGTGTATCAACATGTGATTAAATATAATGATTATCCAAGTGGGGACACTTGTATAACTATTTATAGAAATTAACCAACAGAATATATATCTGATTTACCATATACTAACATGTTGATAATCAATGAGTGTATATAATATAGGCTTAATAATCTGTATAGTAATAATGTAATTTAGAAACATTCTTACTCATGTCCATTGCATAAAGAAAATACAAAGGTAAGATACTTACCTGATACGTTGCTTACAATTCACGATTTAGTTATATCTTTTATATAACCACCTATCATTAATCAGATCATTCGTTCGATTAGAACAATATATCTCATTACATAATACTGCTTATTGTAGTCAGCACATATCTTAATCACATTGATACATAAGTTTAACAACCATTGAATCACAAATAAACACATATCTAATCAAATTATTTAAGTCCAGATCAATTTCAGAAACATGTCGATGTACCGACAGCTTTACCGGGTAATTTTCGAGTCTAGGACTCTATCCTGTAACTTAGTATCAGTCATATTATTTTTAAATGACTTATAATAATTTTTTTAACATTTATTATAATTTATCATGAATTTTCAAACATCGGAATCATGCTTAAATGATTTAAATATCAAACAATTCTATTATCATTAATATTTAATTAATATTAAACTATTAATGAAACCATTGCCAAAATATTAAAGTTATTTATAATAACTTAGAATATTTTTAAAGTATTTAAATTACCTTTAAATGATTTTTAAAACAATTAAAATTATTTTTAATTAATAACCATTAATATTTAAATATTAATGTACTATTTATCAAAATATTAAAAGTCATTAATTGTAACTTTAAATATTTTTAATTCATTTATATCCTTTTTAAATTAATAAAATCATTTTTAAACTATTTATTTAATACAATTATTAAATGAATTTAATATCATTTAGTATTAAATTAATATCATTAATATTAAATTATTAATGAAATTATTCTTTAAATATTTAAAGTTATATTTTATAACTTAAAATATCTTTAAACACTTTATTTACATTTAAAATGATTTTTATAATATTAAAATTATTTTTAAACTAATTTATTTAATATAATTATTAAATAACCTTAATATCATTAATAATAATTAATTAATAAAATTTACCTTTAAATATTAAAAGTTATATTTTATAACTTATAATATTTTTTAAATACCTTATTATTATTTAAAATGATTTTTTTAATATAATAAAATCATTTTTAATTTACTTATTTAATTCATTTAGTAAATAACTTAAATATCATTAATATTAATTTATTAATGAATTTTGCTTTAAAATATTAAAATTTATATTTTATAACTTAAAATATTTTTAAATAACTTATTATCATTTAAAATGATTTTTAATATAATAAAATGATTTTTAATTTATTTATTTAATGCATTTAATAAATAAATTAATTCTCAATAATATTTAAATAAATACTAATATTTATGAAAAATATTTCAAATTATTAATATTTAAATTTTATAACTTAAAAATAATTTTTAAAATAATTTTTGTAATTTTTGAAAATGAATTACTATTTTTAAATAATTAATTTTAATAAAAGTGTTGTTAAAGACTGCCTATAGCGACAGAACCGTCGCTATAGGTGTTCTTCGTGTTCTTCATGAAATCCAGATCTTCATAGCCAGTTTACAAGGTATCGAGTTTGACCAAGCTTTCTGATCAGATCCTGATGTTACTGGGCATGTTATTTGTCAAGTATTGTAGTACTAATGCACGACTACAATATCCAACAACTAACATGGCCAAACAACACATAACAAAGTAGATCTGGTGTAAGACCCCAACTTTTATAAATAAAGATGAATTTTCTATAAATATCATTTTTGAATATTATGGAGTTAATTTGATATAATGTTATAGTTGTGGGTAATATTTATAAATTTTGCAAAGTACGCAAGTTGTTATATAATATTCGATTGGTCGGGGAATATTTATTTTAGCAGGGAATATTCGTACAACGGCACAATCATTGGTGGACCCCACAACGGAATTATTGTCGGATTGAGAAAACGACAAAAATATTTTATTAAAAATAACGGCGGAAGTTTTACCATTGATACTGTTAAACTACTCGGTAGTAAAAGTACAGTAATACATATGGTTGCATAGTAGCACACGGTATTGATTATTAATGCTTATGTGAGAAGTCACTCCGTTTGATTCAATTATTGTCAGTTAATAATATGAATTATTTAGCGATAATGAAGTTTTGTTTTATTCGTATTATTAACGTAATAAAACAGAAACATCTTTTTATATAAAACAGAATATTTTATTAAAGTTATTCTATATATAGAATATATTATATTTTATTTAAAAGATTTTTCTTTAAATATGAACCGTCAGATTAAAGTAATCAATCTGGACCGTTCATGAATTAGTTACTATGTATTCTATTTTTCTATAAATAGTAGCTCATTCCTTCATTATTTCTTACGAATTCACTGAACTCTAGAGAGAGAAACTATAGAGAGAGAGAGAAGAAAAGTATTCTGCTACTTAACTACTTCCTTATTTCAGTTCTTTAAAACGGTAAGGGGTGTTATTCTTTCTTATTCATGAAGAGAACTGTTGTTATTTCATTTCTTATTATTCTGTTGGAATAACCTGTATACGCGGTCTACCCTATACTTGGTGACATTCTTCTATTATTCTGTTGGAACATCCTGTCTGTATGTTTTACACCAAACCTGGTTCCGTCTTTATTATTATTCTGTTGGAACATCCTGTCTGTGTGTTTTACACCAGACCTGGTTCCGTCTTTATTATTATTCTGTTGGAATATCATGTCTGTGTGTTTTACACCAGACCTGGTTCCGTCTTTATTATTATTCTGTTGGAATATCCTGTCTGTGCGGTTTACGCCGGACCTGGTTCCATTATTTATTATTCTGTTGGAATAACCTGTCTGTGCGATCTATCGCATGCATGGTGATTTCTTTTGTTATTCCATTCTTTATTATACTCAGTTGGTTAAGTTTTGACTTCTATACTCCATGAAATTTGTGAAATATCCTTGATAATTGTGTTTCATCCAGTATCTTTTCATGAAAATATTCTTCTAAGCATTCTTGAATTTTACTCCACAAAGCAGTATCATGTTGACAATTTGGACGTTGTTAATTATTGGATAAATTACTTCTTGAACTTGTTTTATTGAATTCTTATATCATTGTCATCATCCTCATGTTTATAAAATGTTGAAAGTCATCTGCGGCCTGTAGTGCATAGATGGACTTGGTATGATTATGACCAGGGATTATTCGGTATAATCATGACCGTAATGTTACAAATGATGTGCTAAAAGTCCTCATTGGCCGTAGTGCATTGATGGACAGTTGTTGGCATGATCATGACCATTAATGAATACACGAATATCATTAGCCGTAGTGCAGGGGTGATTCAATGATGTGGATTATTTTATTAAGCTGAGTCCCAGCGATGACAGTGTTGAAAAACCTTTTAAATCATAGAAGATAGTAGATTTTATTTTCTACTTGACTCTTTTAATGGATTGCTTGTTCCGCTGCAGTTAAACTTGATGTTCGTTATATTTTATCAGTTTAACACTGTTGAAGGCTAATGATAATTTATTCTGCATTATCTTAGTCATAATATTTCTTACTACGCTAGTTGAGCTCACCCTTTCTTTCACTGTTTTCTTCAGGAAATGAGAATATAGCTGGGACGAGTAGGGGAACGGAGTGATGGACCAGATGATAGTATTAGTAGTCCTTTCTATTCTATTAAATAGTGTGACAATAATTGTAATGAGGACTCCTTTTAAGTTTGTATAGTCTCTAGTAGACAATAATTGTATTCAAACTCACAGTTATGTTTTGTCGTATTATACACAACAGTTGTATTAGTAAGTTGTATTTGTATTCTGTACCATGTATCTGACGACCCAAGATGGGTGATGTATACCTAATTTTGGGGGCGTCACATCTGGAGCCATGAACAAGCTGTCAGAGTTGTTCTTCATTTTTTGGGTTACCCAGAAATGAAGGACAGTTAGACAAGCCATATTTGGGCTTCTACAACTTGCAATCCGTGTAATCTTTTAGTGATATAAAGCTTTCAGGTTGTAGACCACATGTAGTACTACAGTTCAATGTCATAAAATACCATTAACATCAACAAAATCAAAATTTATGATCCGGTCAAACCATGTCAGTCGACATGTTCATATGTTTTCTGGGTTACCTAGGAAACAGAGAACATGCTCGAGTTGCTTGGTTTGACCGTCCACTACAATCACCCAGTCTAATTATTAGGAGATTTTAAGGCATAAACATTGAACTGAAAGATCTAGCAGGTCAAAAGTGTGGTCAGGTCATTTCTGGGCTGTTTCTGGGTTACCTAGAAACACCCGGTCATGGCCGGTCAACGCCTTTTGGCCTTAAATAACTTGCAATCTAGACTCGATATAAGCCTTATCCTTGCTTCAGATCCAAGAGCACATAACAGAATACAACTATAAACTTCTAAAACACAAAACACATTAAAGATCACAGAGATATAAGGCCTGACATTCATTGTCAGACCACCAAGAATATTTTTTTCTATATTTTTAAAATCTTCAAATTCGTTCACTTAGATGTTATGGATCTTCAAGATACCAACTCAGATCATCAATATAGATTACATATAACATGTTTTAACACAAAAATCTAACATTTAACATATCATTAAAGGTTAGATTTGAAATAGGGTTTTATACCTTCTATGATCCAATTTCTGATTCTGGCCTCTGATTTTGTTAGTGAATTTCGTGGGGCTTGATTTATGACTGATATATGAAGGAAATTTTCTGAGGTTTGAGATTGAGAGAGAATGGTTGAGGGTTTTGTGCAAAATGAGGCTAACAATGCATTTTTTTTCTCTCCAATCTATATATATATGATGTTGGGTGCATGTATGGCTGGTAATTGACTGGTGGCTTGCTGAATTGGTGTTGCTATGTGTCACATGGTTGGTAAAGAGTTGGCCAACCACTCCAAATTTGCCTAGATTTACAAGTAAGCTCAATTATTCAATTAAGGGCAAAATGGTCTTTTGTTTTGAAAAATTAATGTCATTGTGGTCATTTGACAAACCCTTAGAGTTTGACCTTTAGGGTTTAACCCTAAGGTTTAGCACAAATAATTTGTAGAATGTCTAATTAGGGTTTGCACAAATAACTAAATAAATTTTAGTTTCTAGAATTGTAATTAGGGTTTCTTGAAATAGTTTAGGTTTTCAATTAATAAAAACTTGCTAATTAGGTTTAGGTCTACTAATTAACATTAAACATTCTAATTTTACAATTAGGGTTAATATAGAAAATTAGGGTTTATAAATATTATTTAGAGTTTTCAAAATTAGGGTTTGTAATTACTAATTAGGGTTTTCCCATAATTAGCATTAAATTCTACAATACATATCATATACAACATAACACGATGGCTTAACAGATTGTAAAGTTTTAACTGACTTACGAACTAGGGTTTTAAAAAAATATTACTAGGGTTTTCTTGATTTGCTAACTAGGATTTCTAACTATTAATTAGGGTTTTCCTAATTAATCATAACATTATATACAACATAAATCATATAACACAATTATATAAATGTCTTAAACTCACAATTAATTTTCAAATTAGGGTTTCTCACAGTAAACTAAAGCTTAACCATTTAATTTTAGGATTTTGAAATTATACACCATAATTGACCAACCATCCTCAATACGTACATGCAGTACATATTTATAGCACTGAAAAATCAAAATATAATTAATATTATATTATTATTCTCATTCCTTGATAAAAATCTAAAGTTAGGGTTTGGATCTCATATCTGATTTATTCTTCCATATTTAACCTTAATAATTAAGGTAAAATAATTAACTTAATAATATGTACAAAAATTCATATAATAGAATAATTATTATAGTTATTCTAAAAATCACTCCATATATTATTTAAATAATATATGATTATATTTTCATAGAAAATAATTAATAAAAATATTTCTACTATAATATTAATTATTATAAGAATATATTTTATAATAATCAATAATTCTAAAATAAAATTATTTGTAAGTATTCATGTCATAAATATATTTTTATTTATCACATAATTACATATATACATTATCTTATACGAATCCTCATCTTAAAAAAAAATTATACGAAAAATTTCTAATTTAATTTATATAGAAAATATAGGGTCGTTACAGTACAACTCTTTCGAAGTTTCAATAATGTTCAATTGATTAACAAGAGATAATAATAATACTGCAACAACAAAGTGGGATATTCCCAGATTTCATGCTGAGTGATCACAATGGGATCATGAACAAATCGAGGAATTATCAGTATTCAGTACCAACTTACCCCAGAATTATAAGTTAGCTATAAAAACTAAACTATAACTCTCTGTAAGTACCTGGAGCGGCCAACCCCATTGTACCCGATATTATGCATAATACTCAAAAATGGCGCAACAACCGGATGTCCAACCATAAAATCCCCTTTATATAAGTGTTGTTCATCTCAATCTTACATCAAGAGTCTGTATCACAATAATATAGTTTGGATTTTAAGAAATGCTAAAGATTTCAACATATAATATCTATATTGATCTAGCCAAAATAATTGGCATTGATCTTTCAATAACAACCTATTTCAAATACTAGAATCTATCAAGTTTCAACAAATATTAGTCTCGCCAAAATAATTAGCTGAGACCTAAGTCATAAACTGTTCAATAATAAGTAGAAATCAATTGCATTATTTGCAATCAACAATACTATTTATAGATGTGAATAACCAACAATAGTTATTCACCAATAACGCTTTTCAAATTTAAAGCTCAACTTGAGTTAATGAACTTGCACTAATTGCGAATAATCAATAATAATCTTAGACGTGGTATAATCAGCAATAATTACTCACTTAACATGCTGGTAAGATAATAATTCGAATTTGAGTTACATGAATTTCAATACATACAAATATTCAATAACAATCTTAGATGTGGAATAATTATCAATAATTACCCACTACTATGCTTGAAAAATAATAACTCAAGTTTGAGTTAGGAAACTTGCCTTGGTCGTTGACTACTGCTACACAATCTAATTTAGCTTTGATTGAAAGACCTATGATCAATAATATTGGTTTCACAATTAGCGTAACACATCACATCACATAATACTGCTATTTAAAGTCATTTTATAACTTAGACACATAATCATGTAGTCACAACAGTATTTAGAACCTATAGAAACACTTATCAGGTCAAACTATGTCAATTTGGTTGGACTTCGGTATCAATACGATATCCCGATTACCTTATCAGATAGTTAATAAGTTTATTTTTAATAAATCTCTATTCCACAGCTTCAATATTATTATAGATAATTTAATTATCCTTTATAATATTTTTCAGAAGCTTATAATAATTTTCAAATAATTATTATATTTTATAATAATTTTTCAAACACTGATATCATTTTTAAATGATTTAAATACTGAATAATCTCATTATCATTAATATTTAAATAATTTTAAAATATTAATGAAATTCTTGTCAAAATATTAAAGTTATTTATAATAACTCAAAATATTTTTAAAACACTAATATTACCTTTAAATAATTTTTAAAATATTTAAAATTATTTTTAAATAATTACCATTAATATTCAAATATTAATGTACTTTTTATCAAAATATTAAAAGTCATTAATTATAACTTCAAATAACTTTAAATCATTTATATCATTTTTAAATTATTTTTAAAACATAAAACCCATTTTTAAACCATTTATTTAATAAAATTATTAAATAAATTTATTATTATTAATATTAAATTATTAATGAAATTTATCTCAAAATATTAAAAGTCATTTTTTATAACTTAAAATATTTTTAACACTTTATTATCATTTAAAATGATTTTTAAATTATTAAAATCATTTTTAACTAATTTATTTACTATAATTATTAAATAAATTTAATATCATTAATATTTAAATAAATTAAAATATTATGTCAAATTATCAGAAGTTAATTTTTTATAACTTAAAATAATTTTTAAAACTCATTTTTGAATTTTTATTATTTATTTTCTATTTTTATTAATTTATTGGAAATTAATTTATTAATTTTATTAAGATTGTCGCTATAGGTTTTAGCAACGAAAACTGTCGCGGTTGATGTTCTTCATCACTGAAGAGCAACCATGATCAATGCCCTGTGAGTTACTTTGACCATGCTTAATTTCTAACTGACTAAGTTTCTGGGCTTGAAAGTGTATTCATGGTGTTGTACTTGTGTAAGATTACAAGTACAAACAAATTTTATGGTCTAACTACTACATAACATGAAGATCTAAGGGCTCAAAGTTACTGACAAGGCTGATCTTGAATTTTTGGGTTACCCAGAAACCTAGTCAGTTCTAGGTAGGTACTTTGTAGCTTGAATAACTTCGTTTCTGTGTAATGTTTGGGTGTTAGAGTATCACACTCTTATAGATCACATGTCAAAGAACAAAAGTACTACACTTAGGTAGCTTAACTACATCACATAAGTCAGATCTAGCTTGGTCAAACCTTGTCAGAAAACTTGTTCATCAGTTTTCTGAAAATTCCAAAAAACTCATTATTTGTTTGGTCAACCTACTTTGACTGCTAATAGCTTTGATTCTGTTGATTGTTTATGTTTTCTAATGTCATGGTTCTATAGTCCATATACCAGGGTATAATAATGATACACTTACACAAGCTAAACACATAACACATGCAAGATCTATGCCCATCAAAATCTTGTCAGACCATTCTGGAGAATTTATGGGTTACCTAGAAATGCAAAGTCATGACTGAGCAACCTACTTTGACCACTAATAACTTGGAATTTGGACATGATATGAACATGATTCCACTTCCAGATTACTCTCCTCATAGCATACTACAACACTGATACATCTAACAAGTCTAACAATTAACATAAATGGATCTATGGCCTCTAACATTTGAATGTCAGGCCATAAATCTAGGGTTCTTGACAGTTTTTCAAACTTCATTTTCAAGCATTTTGATGTTATGGATCTATGATATATCATCATAGATCACTAAATAACATCCTATAACACACAAATAAACACAAAAACACAAAATTTGTTTACGCATACAAGATCTAGCTTGGTTAAGGTTTATACCTCTCTTTGAATATCCTTTGATCTTCACTTGATCTTGAGGTGTTCTTGACTTATCTAGGGACTGAATATCTAACTAAGTTTAGTGGCTTTGAGAGAGAGAGACTTGGCTAGGTTCATGAACACAAATGAGCTTTGTTTGGTTTTTCTCTTTCTTTAATCTCTCACATTTTGATCTTGTGGTTGGGAATATTGTTAGGTGGCATGAAATGGCTGATTCACTTGGATTTTTTAGACATGGTAATATCTTAAGTAGTGAGTCACTAGATTTGGCAAAATCTTTTAACTTACAAATTAAGTAAAGGGTATTTCGTAATTTCGCATCAAAAAGGGTATTTTGGTAATTTCTGACATAATTTTAAGGGTAGTTTGGTCAATTGACATGATTCCCTTTAATCTTAATCCATAGGGTTTAATGATCACCATTAGGGTTTGCTAATTAGGGTTTATATAAGACCCCAATTTTTTATAAATAAAATTAAATTTTCTCTAATTATTATTTTAAAATAGTAAGGGGTTGATTTGATTAATATAGTTAGTTATGGGTAAAATGTGCAAATATTTTTTTATAAGCAAGTGATTATAAAATATTTATTGTTATTGGGAAATATTCGTACGACGGCGCAGCCTTTTGTGGGCCCCATAACGGAAAGCGATTGAATGAAGAAAACGACAAGTATGAGTTTTTATAAATAACAACGTAGTTGTTACCATTAACACTGTTGGAATACTCGGTGATTAAAATACAGTAATATGCGGTGTTGCATAGTAGCACGTGATATTGCACAGTAACACATGATATTGCACCAATTATTGATTCTTATGTAAGAAGGCACTACTCAATAATTGTTACAGTAATTATTGTTCAATATTTTATTTTATTGATTCAATAATTGTTGCATTAATATTTTATATTGTTGATTCAATAATTGTCATTACACAGTATTTCAAATTATCAGATCAGTAATTTATATTATTTGAATAATATTATTAGATAACATTATTTGCAATGTCTAAGGAATTTCTGTCTAGGAGAGGTTATTTAATTGCGATCCAGTAAGCAGAAATCTTTACCGGAAGGCCCCCTCTTTCATGGGAACGACCTGGTTGTCATTATTGTGATTCTGTAATATTATTTGTGAATAATTAATTATTGATTTATATGATAAGAAAAATATTTATTTTATGTGGATATAAATGCAGGAATTTTTTAAAAAGTGACAATTGTTAAAAATTGATATTTTATCTTTTCTGATAAAATAATTTATTCAAATATATTATTATATTACATTATAAATATATAATGTGATAATATAATATTATAATAATGATGATATTTTTACAATGAATGTGTGATATATGAATAAATGAGGATGAAGAGTATTTTTGTTACAATAAATGCTAAAAACATGTTAAACATGTTGGTGAACCCTATTTTTGACTAAAATTTGATTATAACCTGTAAAATCGTTCGTATATGGATTTCGGTCAATTTCTGTTTAAAATTTAGAAAAATTTAAAGCTACAAAGTTGTAGAGAATTAAATTTCCTATGAAATGGACATAAGGTTTGAATTTTTCTGATAAAATGACTATTTATTATGAATTGTTGAAGTTCCTGAATATTGGATCTGAATTGATTTTGTTACAAAAAATGTTTAAAACGTGTTTTTCATTTTGGTGGGCCCCACTTACATGTGGTAAATGATGAATTCAGATTGCAAGGTGTGCGTAGGAAATTTAAATAAAAATAATAATATTTAATTAAATTTTCTGTTTTCGTGTTCTAACTATTTTCCTATAAATAGGGTGCTTAGGTTAGAATTGAAAATCACACCAGAATCTGAAGTTTTCTCTCTCTATATTATCGAGCGTATTTTTGCGAGTATTTTGATACTTTGAGTGTTGCTATACGGTGCAAGTTTCCTTCAGCGTTATATTTGATATTCCAGTCAGAAGTACTGTTCTTTTGAGGTAAGGGATGTTGTTTTTTTTGTAAATGATATTATTTGTTTCAATATCATTATACCGAAATATTGGTATAAATTTTATTATAAAATTTTTAACTTTTCATGCCGGGGTTGCGATTCACGAGTTACTATTCCCGAAATATGATGATTTTTTTGTGAAATTTCTACCTTTTAGTGTCGAGATTATTATTCACGTATACGACACTATTCACGTATACGACACTATTCACGAATACGACACTATTCACAGAAAAGTTAAATTTTCTTTTCTGTGTCTAAGATTATCTGTTATGGTTCCTATCTTTAATTGGATTTATGTTTTGATCTTCATTTTTGATTTCTGCTCCACAATTGATTAGTATGGAGTATTTTTGAACTTGAATAAATTAAAGTACGAATCCCTAATCTTTGTCCTTTTATCTCACTGGATTCGTTTTCTTTAAAATATTTTCATCATTCTCAGTCCTAAATGGTGATATAACTGAATATCTCTGGCCTGTAGTGCAAAGATGAATGATTACACGATGAATATCTTTAGCCCGTAGTGCAAAGATGAACAGGTGTTGAGATGAACATGACCAACTGTTGATACAAATGAATATCTTTGGACCGTAGTGCAAAAATGAATATTTGATGATTGATATTACAGGGATAAAATATTGTTGATGGACTTTTAAATTTATAAATGATAGTAGCTTTCATTCTCTACTTAACTCTTCTAATGAATTGTTGTTCCCGCTGCAGTTGTTGATATAAAACATTTAGTGACAATGATGTAAATCGTCACCATAAGTCAAAACATTTAGTGACGACATCAAATATTGTCAAATATACCTAATACCACGCTCATACGGTGACGATCTCTGTGACGATTAACAATCATCACCAAATGTTTTAGTGACGAAAAATAAATTTTATGTGACAAATTTTAGCGTCATTTTTTGTGTGATTTTCTGTAGTGTTATCAATAATTACCCACTATTATGCTTGAAAAATAATAACTCAAGTTTGAGTTAGGAAACTTATCTTGGTCGTTGACTACTGTTACACAATCTAATTTAGCTTTGATTGAAAGACCTATGATCAATAATATTAGTTTCACAATTAGCGTAACACATCACATCACATAATATTGCTATTTAAAGTCATTTTATAACTTAGACACATGATCATGTAGTCACAACAGTGTTTAGAACCTATAAAAACACTTGTTAGGTCAAATTATGTCAGTCTGGTTGGACTTCGGTATCAATACGATGTCCACAGCTGCAATATTATTATAGATAATTTAATTATCCTTTATAATATTTTTTAGAAGCTTATAATAATTTTTAAATAATTATTATATTTTATAAGGATTTTTCAAACACTGATATCATTTTTAAATGATTTAAATACTGAATAATCTCATTATCATTAATATTTAAATAATTTTAAAATATTAATGATATCCTTGTCAAAATATTAAAGTTATTAATAATAACTCAAAATATTTCTAAAACACTAATATTACCTTTAAATGATTTTTAAAACTTTTAAAATCATTTTTAAATAATTACCATTAATATTCAAATATTAATACATTTTTCATCAAAATATTAAAAGTCATTTATTATAACTTAAAATATTTTAAAATCATTTATATCGTTTTTAAATAATTTTTAAAACATAAACACCATTTTTAAACCATTTATTTAAGATAATTATTAAATAAATTTAGTATAATTAATATTAAATTATTAATGAAATTTATCTTAAAATATTAAAAGTCATCTTTTATAACTTAAAATATTCTTTAACACTTTATTATCATTTAAAATGATTTTTAAAATATTAAAATCATTTTTAACTAATTTATTTAATATACTTATTAAATAAATTTAATATCATTAATATTTAAATAAATTAAAATATTATGTCAAATTATCAAAAGTTAATTTTTTATAACTTAAAATAATTTTTAAAACTCATTTTTGAATTTTTATTATTTATTTTCTATTTTTATTTATTTATTAGAAATTAATTTATTAATTTTATTAAGACTGTCGCTATAGGCTTTAGCGACGAAAACTGTCGCGGTTGGTGTTCTTCATCACTGAAGAACAGCCATGGTCAATGCCATGTGGGCTACTTTGACCATGGTTAATTTCTAACTGGCTAAGTTTCTAGGCTTGAAAGTGTATTCATGGTGTTGTACTAGTGTAAGATTACAAATACAAACAAATTTCGTGATCTAACTACTACATAACATGAAGATCAAAGGGTTCAAAGTTATTGACAAGGCTGATCTGGAGTTTCTAGGTTACCCAGAAACCCAGTCAGTTCTAGGTAGGTACTTTGTAGCTTGAATAACTTGGTTTCTGTGTAATGTTTGGGTACTGTTAGAGTGTGACACTCTTATAGATCATACGTCAAAGAACAAAAGTACTACACTTAGGTAGCTTCACTACATCACATAAGTCAGATCAAGCTTGGTCAAACCTTATCAGAAAACTTGTTCATCAGTTTTTCTGGAAATTCCAGAAAACTCATTATGTGCTTGGTCAACCTACTTTGACTGCTACTAGCTTTAATTATGTTGATTGTTTATGTGTTCTAATGTCATGGTCCTATAGTCTAATATACCAGGGTATAACAATGATACACTTACACAAACTAAACACATTCAAGATCTATGCCCATCAAAATTGTGACCATCCGAAAATTTAAAAGATCTTGAATAATTAAATTAAAGGTTAAAGTTAATAACCTAGAGTGAAAATAGATGATTTATTTAAAAATTTTAAGAAAAATCTATACGGTTTAATAATTGAAAGGAGATAGGTGATATAAAATCTAAGGAAATGGTACATTGAAATGATTCAACGATAAGGTTACGAGAAAGAATAAGATCTAAACCGATTAAGAATGATTTGGTATTGTGATTCCGGAAACGGAATCCTTATAAGGGGAAAAGAATGTGATAACCCAAATTTTTGGGTAATATTAAAATAAGAATTAAGTAAATAAAATTCTTATTAAATAATATGTTGTATGATATTATATTGCATAAGTGGGTATCAACTATGCAATATATGACGTTTATGCTTAATAAATATATTGGTATTATAAATTTATTATATATAAATAAATTGTAGGGGCAATTTATTAAAGGAAATGAGATGATATAATTAAAATAATCTATAATATTAAATTATTTTAATGTGGTGAATTGGTGGAATTAAATATATATTTAAGGTATAACCATCCTTTTATTGAAGAAATCATGTATTACATTATTGGATGTAATGTATGTATGTTTTAATGTAGTAAGTATAGTATTATATTTATTACAGTTAAATTGTTGAAAATAATTTATAGAAGGGAAAAGAAAGTAATTAGTATACAAGAATTATTGTATACTTTAAATAAATGATATTAAAAAAAATCTAGAGTTGAATTATTTTAATAAAGAAAAGATATTATTTTAATTATAATATCATATTTACTGAATAAATTTCCATTTATAAGGTAAATATATTAAGTTATACTTACTATATATAAATTAATCGATATAAACCATTTATAAGGTGAGAGAATACATTTATTATTTATTTTCTATATGTGATGTGAGTACATGTGCATTATAAAGAATATTTGCAAGGTGATAAATATAAATATATATTTATTACGCAGGAAAATAAAATTATTGGGAACAATTTGCGTAATGAGGTAAAAACAGGCGGGTTAAGCATATAATATTTATATATACTTTACCCAAGAGTATTAGTATAAATTCTTATATAAAATTAATTTAATAAAGAAAAGATATTATATTTATCTTAATATCTTAAGAAAGTAAATAAATTCTTAATTGAATTGTGATAATGAAGTAATGATATTATATTATAATATCTTGGGTATGTAAATAATTGTATTTACATAAGAAATTATGTGTAGCATATTTATTTTACAATTATAAAATAAATATGTAATTTGAATATGTTATGTTATATTTTATATAATTTACATATCAAAGATGGGTTATGTAAATTATATGACTCCAAGAGGGTAAAATAAATTAAGAAAATTTATGTAGTAACTTATTTAATTAAATTAATTTACTAAGATTGGGTAATTAAATAACTTAATAAAGTATGGAAATAAATTATGAAAGTTAAGGGGGAATTGTGCGAGTTAAGAAAACCTTAGGGTTAAAAACCTAATATTTGAAACTTAAGAAAATATCTTAAGGAATATGCTAAGGAATAAAAAATATTCCGAAAATATGCTAAGAATATGTCAGGGGATGATTTGCAAGCCTTTAAAGACGAGAGGGAAGACTAGAGAATACTTAAGTTGGGTGACCAACTTATAAGAAATTAAAAGTAGTTTTTATAAAGCTAAATTATTTTAATAGAGAGGAAATGGTCACACTAAATATTATTTTATTTGTGTGATAAATATCATGTACAATGTGATTAATGTATAAAAAAATAACAATAATACATATGTAATATGTAGCATGTTATTATATGAGGCATTCTATAAACCAAGATGTAAGGTTATTTCCTTGAGTAGGAGCTGTAAGAAGAGTAGAGAGTTAAGTAAGGAGTAAGGGAATGTTAGTAGGAGTTCGCACTTCGCAGCATAAAATTAAGCATAGCTTTATAGACTTCAAACTCAGTAATTCATTTCATAACAGGTAAGAAAGGGAGAATGATCCTATAAATCAAAGTTATTCGTTCTCTTCTTATTCCTTCCTAATTAGTCCATTTCGCCTGGCACCTCAACCTGCTCAATTCCACCCGCCCAGAGCCGGCCCTGGGCAAGGGCCAACAGGGCAACCGCCCAGGGCCCACAGTAGAGGGGGCCCAAATTTTTTTATAAGCTTATGCATTTATATGTATAAAAAAAATAAAATAATAAAAAGATTAGCGATATTATACATTAAAAATGATATGTTAGAAAATATTAAATATGATAGTATAATTGATGATTTTGCATTTAAAATTACAATAAGAAGACATTTTAAATGATATTTTGTGGTTTAGATTTCATTGGGCAAAACTAAAGACATACCCACTGTAGTTGGTAGGTTTTATTGATTACACCATTGAACTTTTAATTTTTTAAATTGCACTACTAAACTAATTATTATTTTAAAATTGGGTCATTCCATTAAAAAAAATAAACGGACATTAATTTTTTATCTAAAAAACTAATGAATTACCCACTGTAGTTGGCACATTTTACTGATTACACCATTGAACTTTTAATTTTTCAAATTACCCCATCAAACTAATTAAAAATAATTATTTTAAATATTTTTAAAAATAATTATTATTTTAAGTAAAAAATATTAGAAACTTTTCTTTCTTCATAAAATTAGTAGAGTTTCATAAAATGTAGATTCAAAAAAATTAAAGAGATTTTAAATTGAATTAATGTCTACTTAATTTTTTAATAGAATGACTCATTCTTAATATTAGAATTTTTTAAAAAAAACTAAAAATAGAAATTAAAATAAAAAAAACAGTAAAAGATAAATAAAAAAACTAATTCAATTTTTTCAAAAAAGAAATTAATAATTTTTATAAATAAATATTATTTTCAAGAAAAAAATTGGAAAATTCTTCATATTTTAAAAAAATGAGTAAAATTTTATAAAATATAGATTCAAAAAAATAAACTTTATTTTCAAAAAGAAAAAAGTAGATTTTTTTAAAAACCATTAAGGTTTCATAAAACATTAATTTTTTTTAAATCTATATTTTATGAAACTTTACTCATTTTATGGGAAAAAAAATAAAGTTTCTAATATTTTTTATTGAAAATAATAATTATGTTTAAAAATATTTAAATTAATAATTTTTAATTAGTTTAATGGGATAATCTGAAAAATTAAAAGTTCAATGATGTAATCAATAAAACGTGTCAACTACAGTGTGTAATTCATTTGTTTTGTAGATAAAAAATTAACGTCCGTTTATTTTTTTTAACGGAATAACCAAATTTCAAAACAATAATTAGTTTAGTGGAGTAATTTGAAAAATTAAAAGTTCAATTGTGTAATCAGTAAAATTTGCCAACTACAGTGAGTATTTCATTAGTTTTACCGATTTCATTGATATTTTTATTTTGTAGGTACATGTGATGATTCTTTGCTTTGATGACATTTTAAAGTGTTTTTCCTTATCTTTTTTAAATTCTTATAAGTTTAATAAAAATAATTAGTTGATAAATTTAATTTTTTTTTATAATTTGTATAAAGGGACACACTTGAGAAAATAGAAAATTTGTCCTGGGCCTTAGAAAACCCGAGGCGGCTCAACACCCGCCCCTTCCCAAACCAATTTGAAATTTATTCCTTCAGCTTAGACAAGGAGAAATTGAAGTTTTAAAAATTCGTTTGAGCAGTAGATTTCAGCTCAAAGTATAACAAGATTATAATCAAGCAAGCACAACGTAACATAAACTCATCTCTGTTATGTTTACAGATGTAAAGTTTAAGCAAGATGAGTTTGTTGGTGTTAAATAAAATCTGTTAGCAATAGGAATTGGTTAAGCTATGTATGGTATTTGAAATGTTATTAATTGATTATAGTTATGTTGATTAATACAGAGGAGATTGAAATATTACATTTTGTGTTGAAATCAAAAGAATTGAAATTCAAAAGTATGAGTAAACTAACTAGTTGACTATATATGAATTCGATTGTGTAGAAGATTGTTATTAAACTCGTATTGTGCAAAGGAGTATAGGTTGGGTTGTGAGGAGTAATAAGGTGGAAAAATGAGGCTAGAACAGAAATCAAACATCAAGAAATCTGAGCTTTGAGGGAGCGCATGCCACTTGTTTGATAAAAGTCCCATATGGATTGTTTTGGTTAAAAACCAAGTTTTAAGCGAAATCAAAGCTTGGTTTAGATATGTATATCATATATGATGATAAATAAAGAGTTTTGGCATATTAAATGAAAGCGAAAAGTTATTCTAAACCAAAACGAAAAGTTGGAAATAAGTTGGAAATAACTTTTAAATACAGTCTCATACACGATATATAACATATTTAAAATTTGAACTAATTTGGTATATGAGCTAGAAGTAATAAGGTCGCAAAATAAACATGTTAGAAACCGAAAAATTGTGAACTGCTGACCCTAAGGACAAATTCGGGGCTAGCTAGAGTTTCCAGAAACTTTTGGGCTTTTGGGGATGTGTATTACACTGAATAAGCTTTCCATAGACTCCGGAACAGACTAATTCCGACTTCGGAGCAAAGAGTTATGACCGTTCAAAGTAGTCGCGTCAAAACTGTCTAACCAACTCGGGTCAGTCCCTTTACACGGAATTTCTGGAACTCTGTGTTTTGAATTTGGAAATGGTCAAAGAATAAAAGTTGTAGTCCCGGAAGTTAGCTTCGCGTGGGTTCAAGAATCACTTAAAAATGTTGACAAACGAAGGAGTTATGACCATTTTAGGGAAGGAGGATCGTGCAGTCTAAAAACAGAACATTCTATCCACTTAGAGCAGATTTCTGTTCTATTCGGTTTAGAATTTGGATTTGTGATCTGAAGAGAAGTTGTAGTCCCGGAAGTTAGCTTCGCGTGGGCTCAAGAATCGCTCAAAAATGTTTTGAAACGAAAAAGTTATGACTGTTTTAGCGAGAGAGGGTAAAGCCGAAATGAAAGTGAAAAACTGTTATGAACGTACACTTTTGGCGCTCTATTTGGGCTGCCTAATGAACCCGAAATGGGGGTTTCATATTTTTCAAAAATAGTCTCATATGATACGAAAAACATACTGAAATTTGGGAATTTTCTGTTAAGCGAGCTAGGCGTGAGAAAATCGCAAAGTGGCTCATTCGTTATGCAAGGCAGCAGCCAGTGCAGTGCCAGCCGCGCGTCCGCGCGCGCGCGCAGCGCCGTGCTGCTGGTGCAGTCGCTTGGCGAGCTTTTTGAGCGCTGTTTTGATCAATGTTCGTAGTTTGTTTTCGCGTTTAGAAAATTTTAAAATGTACTATGTCATAAGGTCTATAACATACTAGAAATTCGCTATGATTCGATTAATAGTTTAAGAATTAAAAAAGAGTGAAGAAGCATGTCAGAACATAAAAACGGGCGACGCCGAGCGTAGCCGCTATGGGCTATTTTGACGTTCGGCATTCCGGATCTTGTTTGGGCTAGATTTTAAGCAATGTTAAGTCTAATAAAGTCCCAAGAGATAAGTTTTGACGTTATGTGATAAGTTATGCCACGAAAAATCAATACGGACATAAATAATGTAATAAAAATATAATGCAAATATAAATTTACATATTTAAGAGAGATAAGCCAAAAAAAAGTATGTGAAAATAGTTTTATAGCAAAACGAAAATTATAGAACTATTAGAAAATTGTAATGAACATAAAAGTGATGAAATAAAGGTTTTCGGAGTTCAAAATGGTGATTTTGAGCTAAGATTTATGTTATGGCGTATATATACATATATTTAATATATATACGAAACAAGGATGTAAGTTATTCATGAAACAAAGTGCGAAACTAATTTTCTAATGAAATAGATCATTTGCGTATGAGGAAATGGGCCAAGTTAACTTATGAGCTATCAAAAAGGTATAAAAATAATGCAAATAAAGGAAATGATATAGTAAGTCGTGCTTTACTATAAAAGGTATAAACTAATCATTTAAATCTCGAATTTACGAGTAAAAGCAAAAGATATTTCTAAAATGGGGTATGAATGGTTTGAACTTCAAGAATGTGAAATGTTTACATATTAATGATATGAGAAACCTTTATTATGCGTAAAAAGGTTAAAACGGACAATGTTTTCAAAGGAACCTAAGATGGTTTTAGGATGTGAATAAAATATTATAGTAAACTAATAATCATGGATTAAATATATGCATACATGTTTTGTAACATAGTTGGTTATCTAATGTGTGTATATATGTAAACACAATTGTGTAGGATTTGTGGAGAGAAGCTAAGTTAATTTTTTTGGTAATCTCCAATCAAGGCAAGTTTCTCAATTTATTTATGTGGACTTATAATTGCTATAGATAACTGTCAGCATGCCTTGTGTTTATAAGTATGTAATACCTATGAACTGCATTATTTGCTTTGTGAATGATGAATGTCAAATTATGACTAATTATTGAATTGAGTCGGGGAACTCAATATATATGTGCAATGAATGACATGTACAGGACATATGTAGTATGCTATATATGGTACGTATGTTGCTACCAGCAGGACATAAATGTGATAATGTATTTGTAATATGCTTGAACACCAAGAATATAAATGCATGAACTAAATGTGAAACCTATGTCCTACGTGATGCATGATAGACTGTTAGACTTGTTGGGTCGTCGTGCTCAATCTTGCTTAATTTGCAGGTTAATGCTATGATGCGTTCTATCGTGATTAGGAGCGCATGAAAAGAAGACTAGTAATTTAATTGAGATTGTGTTGAATCATTTGATGATATTTCCATGTGTAAATCATAGATGTGTAAATTTTTAAATTATTCAATAGATGAAGATTATTTGTTCTAAAAGGGGGATATGCTTGAAAGAAAGAATTGTACATATATATATATATATATATATATATATATATATATATATATATATATATATATATATATATATATATATATATATTTACTCAGGCTAAATAAGTCATATAATAAATATGATTCTAGTATAAAGAAGAATTGTAAAGGTTGCAATTCAGGGAATGAATGAATGGAAAGAAAAAAAAATTATTCTGCATTTTTAGCTATTTTAACATTAAATAATATTTTAAAGCTAGAACAGGATAATATTAACACACAAGATCGGGTAGAGAAATTGTCCCGATTTTGGGGTCGTTACAAAAATCTTGTCAGACCATTCTGGAGAATTTCTGGGTTACCCAGAAATGCAAAGTCATGACTGGTCAACCTACTTTGACCACTAATAACTTGGAATCTGGACATGATATGAACATGATTCCACTTTCAGATTACTCTCCTCATAGCATACTACAACACTGATACATCTAACAAGTCTAACAATTAACATATCTGGATCTATGGCATCTGACATTTAACTGTCAGGCCATAAATCTAGGGTTCTTGACAGTTTTTAAAACTTCATTTTCAAGCACTTTGATGTTATGGATCTATGATATATCATCATAGATCACTAAATAACATCCAATAACACACAAATAAGCACAAAAACACAAAATTTGTCTAAGCATACAAGATCTAGCTTGGTTAAGGTTTATACCTCTCTTTGAATATCCTTTGATCTTCACTTCTTAATCTGATCTTGAGGTGTTCTTGACTTATATAGGGACTGAATATCTAACTAAGTTTAGTGGCTTTGAGAGAGAGAGAGAGAGACTTGGCTAAGTTCATGAACACAAATGAGCTTTGTTCGGTTTTTCTCTTTCTCTAATCTCTTACATTTTGATCTTGTGGTTGTGAATTTTGTTAGGTGGCATGAAATGGCTGATTCACTTGAATTTTTCACACATGGTAATATCTTAAGTGGCGAGTCACTAGATTTGGCAAAATCTTTTAACTTACAAATTAAGTAAATGGTATTTTAGTAATTTTGCATCAAAAAGGTTATTTTGGTCATTTTAGCATAATTTTAAGGGTAGTTTGGTCAATTAACATGATTCCCTTTAATCTTAACCCTTAGGGTTTAATAATCACCATTAGGGTTTGCTAATTAGGGTTTAGGGTTCCTAAATCAAAAATTAGGGTTTTCAAAAATAAAATTAAGGTTCCTTATTGATCGTTAGGGTTTCCTGACTACAGATTGAGGTTTCTAATCTACCATTAGGGTTTACTAAGGTTATACCTTATCTGATCAACACTTGATCATTAATCCTATACATCACAAACACATAATCATAGATACAATTATAATAACTGTATTAACTATCAAATCCCTATCCGTTATTAGGGTTAAGGTTTTTATTAGCTGATTAACATAACCTTACTCATTTTACTTAGTCAAAAATATAGTTTGAGTATCTTACTATGTTCATTTCACATATGTTCAACATAATACTGATAACTAATACTGATATTAAATAAAAAAAATATTATTTGTAAAAATTGAATTGTTCAAAATTCAGGGTCCTCACATTGGTTATGAACTTTTTCATCGAAACAGCCTCCTTTGCAGCCTCACTTGGAGCTATATATGTACTCTGCCTCTATCACTGAATCAATAATTATTTGCTGTTTGGGACTTTTTTAACTCACCGCGCCACCATTCAAGGTAAACACATACTCCGAAACAGATTTACTGTCATCTTGGTCCGTTTGAAAACTTAAGTCTATGAAGCCCTCTAGTTTTAATTCTTAAGTACTTTAGGATATTTTTCACTGTCTTCCAAGTGTTCTTCTCCTGGATTCGACTGATATCTGCTTATTACACTAAGAGCATTCATAACAGTTTCTTTATATTTATTCCTACTCTGCAGTGTTATTGGGTCATTTGCAAAATAGAGATTCAATTTTTTCACTATGTACCCAACAAGTTCCTTATATTGATTCTTTAAATAATAAAATTTAAAATTTAAAATTTCCAATAGTCAAAATATCAAATTAATAATAATCTTATAATTTATAAAAGAGATGGTATAATTTATCTATTATATTTCACTGTAAAATAATATTTATTTTATTTTAAATTTTAAGTAATTTATGAAGTGAGTATTGAATGGATTGTAGTTGCAAATGTACATAAGATTAATATTAACTTTTAAAAAGTTAATTTGTGATATTTTTAAATTTAAATTTAATATGATTCATTTAAATTTGGAAAATAATAAATTTTATAATTATTATGTTTATAATATTTATAATTATATTGACATAAATTAAATAAATTTATATCAGTTTTAAATTTGAATATGTTTGAAATTAATTTTTAAAATACAAGTCAATATTAAGCTTATAATTTGAAAATAAAGTAGTAAAAAAATATCAAGATATATATGATTGATGAGTTGTCCACTTAAATGAGTGTGTGAATTGTCATTTTGTATATATAGAGAATGGTCTATTGACTCCCTCACTCTGGGGAATAAAATCCTATATATGGATTAAAATAGAGAGTCAAATAAGGATAAAGAAACTGTTGGATAATAATTTGTTGATGACATTCTTCAAAACTGGGGATAAAAAGTTAATTAGGAAAACTGTTGTTAATGCTCTAAGTACATGAGCGACATCTAGTCTAGTACATATCATACCGTACATGATTGATCCTATTGCAGAAGCATAAGGAATCTTACTCATACAGTCTCTCTCCTTATGTGTCTTTGGGGCCTATTTCTTGGAGAGATGTATTCCATGGCTCATCAGCATGAGACCTCTTTTGGAATCTTCCATGCTAAACTTCTTTATCATCGAGTCAATTTACGTTCCTTGGGACAAACCAAGCATCCTTTTAGATCTATCTCAATAGAACTTTATCCCCAAAATATAGGATGCTTCTCCCAAGTCCTTTATGGAGAAGTGTTTAGATAACCAGATTTTAATCGATTGTAGCATAGGAATATCATTCCCTAACAGTAATATATCATCAACATATAATAAAAGGAATGAAACAGCGCTCCCATTAACCTTCATGTACACACATGGTTCATTCTAATTTTTGATAAAATCAAACTTTTTGATTGTCTCATCAAAACGGATGTTCCATCAACGAGAAGCTAGCTTTAATTCATAAATGGATCGTTGTAGCTTACTAACTTGATTTGTTCTAACTGTTGAAATAAATCCCTCTGGTTGTGTCATATACACATCATCCTCAAGTTTTCCATTGAGGAATGTCGTTTTCACGTCCATCTACCAGATTTCATAGTCGTGGTAAGCTGCAATCGCAAGCAAAATTCGAATGGACTCTCATCGTTACTGGTGAGAAGGTTTCATCATAGTCAACTCCTTGCGTGTAACGAACGAGAATTTTGTGTTTAATTTTAAATATTTATTGAATTGAATAAATATTTGAGTTAGTTTATTTATTAAGTTAAATAAATATTCGATGAAATTGTTGTGTAATAATTTAATTAAGTGTGTATATTAACTAAATTAATGTATGGTAATTTTATGGATTGAAGATTTAATTTAATGAAATAATTAAATTAAATTAATTATTTAATAATTATAGTTTGTGTAATGGTGTTACTTTAATTTAATTGATTAATGGAATTAAAGGAATGTTTAATTTAGAAGGTTAATATTTATTAAATAAATATTAAGAATTATGTTGGCTAAGTAAATATTATGTGGATAATTAAAGATTATGATTTAAATTTAATAAGTGTGACATTTGTATACTATATAATAAGGAAAACATGAAAATAAATTAAAAGGAGGTTTGAAAGGGTTTTGCCAAACATGGTATTGTGACCTTTGGCATAATTTAACTGATAAAGCTTTTGGCTTTTTTTACCTGATGACTTAAGTTTGCGCTTAATGTTATATCAGTTTTGTGTTTTACGTGTTTTATCAGTTTAGTATTATACATATATTTTCCTAAGTCTAAAAGCAAGAAGGAAGAATATAGAGAAGAGAGGAATTGAGAGACAAGGTTGAGAATCAAATAAGGAGAAGTAGAACGAAATCATGTTGTTAATCATCTATTCCAAGAATCAAAGAGGTAATAACCTATTCTACAAACTCTAGTATATGTGTTCTTGGAGTTTTCTTTTGGAACTTGGAATTTATGGGATGATTTGATAAAAATAGATGTTATATATATGTTGGTATATGATTATAATCTGTATATGTTGTCTAGAAATGATTTTCAAAAATCAAAATCTATGGAAACATGTTTAGGATGAAGAACTTGGTTATGTGATAATATATGTATTTTGGCTTACTTTAAGACCAAAATTAATGGTTAAATCGTGTGTTAATATGTAAATTGGCAATTATTTGTGTTAATACATTCAAAAATGAAAATAATGCAAGTTGAATGAATTAATTTGGTTAAGAAACGAATTCGTAGTGAATGAATTCGCTAAACATGTTAAAATATGAAAATTTAGTATAAACATAAGTTTTGGGTTAGTTAATATTTCTGTAAATTGTTGATTCTTCGGTATGTTGTAATTCTATGAATTAAGAATCCACAGAATCGAAAACGGACTAATTTGGATGTGTATAGCTTGAGTTGTGAAGATTAAAAGGAGAAAAAGGTTAAAAATCGCAAGAATAGTAAACTGCTAATTCTGATTTTGCTAATAGGCGCAACTGCACTGTACCCTAAGTCTATTGGGGCGCAAATGCTCTCTTGGCTGCAATTACGCTGTTTCTAAGGCTTATTTGGGCGCAACTGCGCTCATGGAGTGTCAGGTGTGACTATTTTGACCTCCTTTGGTAAAATAGTCATAATGTTTTCATACAAACTCCGATTGAGACGATTCAGGATGATTCGAAAAGATAACGAGTAGACCTACAAGTTTTATTCTTTAAGTATTTTGATTTGAGGTCGGGAACAGGGGCCAAAATGGTCATCTTTGGGACTGATGTGAATTCGAAGGCAATCGGAGGGCGTCGAGCATGCACGTGTGCAAGTGAAGTGCTTCTGACGATAAAAGATGTTGTTCTAAGTTATAAAACATGAATATTATGAAGTATAATTATGGTTAGCATGAATAAATGATGTATTAGATAAGTTGTATAAGCATACTAAGCATACACAAAAGAGACGAATCGGGTGTGTGACGAATGAACGTTGAAACGTCATGACAAGTGTTAATAAACGTAAAAAGTGTTTCAATTCTATTCAAATGAACATTATAAGATATGGAATGGGGTTAATATAAAACTAATAAGGAGTCCTCATAAGAATTAAACACTTGAATGAATTTCGAGTATGACTAAGAAGAAATATAGTACTAATTAATAAGTTATATTAGATTGAAACTCAACGTTGTAAGAGTTGAGAATGTGATTTGGATGCTAAAAGTCTTATGTTATATTTTAGTGAGTTTTCAGATTCGTGTTATGTGGTTGATTAATATAGTTAAACCTTAAGCTAAATGTTATAACTTAACTAAGATAATAATTGAATATGTGACGATAATATGTATGTAGCTAATTGATGTGATAATCCTAATGGTATGTGTAGGATATTGGAGTACATGAGTTGTAATTGTATAGCTTACGCAAGAGGCAAGTTCCCTAACATTTGCTACTTTATTATTCAACAAAGTTTTCTTTCCACCGTTATTTTGTTATACTTATGCAAGTCTCTTAACCTTACTTTTACGTTATGCAAGTTTCTTGAATCTATTATTTAATTGAGCAAGTTCTCTAACCCTAATCTTTCATTATGCAAGTTCATATTCCTAACTTGTTATTGTTATGCAAGTTCTTTAACCCTAATTTATTGTTAAGCAAGTTAGTTAATCTTTGTTTCTTCATCCCAAATGAGATTGCTTTGGTTATTCAAAGTCTGTAATTTTATTGTAAGCAAGGTGTTTACTCAGCTACGAATAATTGTTATTTGATCTCTGATCACCAATGTCATTGCACAATCTTACATTGTTGTACCGAACTTTTAGTTAACTAGCGACCATTCTATTGATTCAACTAATCCTTAGTTGATGAATGTTCTATAAACTATATTACCCTTGAAGTCAATCCAAACCAAACTTCCTTTGGTTTGCTTATATATGTACCCACGCAGTTTTGAAAGCATGTAGTCGATGATTAACACTTGTTCAATTTAGAAACCGTTGATACTCTATCTCTTATTGATTCATCGATATACCTTGTTTATGAAGATATTGTAATTAAACTCTTGAATATTTATTGATCCCTATTTGATTCAACCAGTACTTGGTTGATGAGCGTTTTAAAGATCTAGAATTCCTTTGAAGTTAATTCCAAACCAAACATCTTTTGGTACGAAACCTAATGATTAAAGTTGAGATGAACAACCCTATTAAAGGGGATTATTTTACTATATTATTTCTTTAATTTAAATAATTTTTTTATATCATTTTGTCCATTCATGAGTCAACACGGACCGTTGCCTCATATATACATATTTCATCCTGCTAGCACATTCGCTTTATTTTTCGTTTTATGAATATTTGTACTATATATATATATATTTCATTACATAATTCTCAGCTAAAAAACCTCATTTCGAACAATAAAAACCTCAAAATATCATTTTTATGGTTAATATAAATTTTTAAAGGTTTCTCGTTCTTCGTTACACTACAAAATAATTTTATAAGCAACTAAAGATTTTATTTCGCTTAAATATGTAATTTATATTTATTACATATTTTTATAACTTTATTTATGCCCGAAAGGAAGTTTCTCAGCATAAAATATTACTTATAGTCAAATCATAGGACTTTATTATTTTTATTATGACTTATTATTTCGCCGGAACGCGATTCGGAACGTCGAACGTCAAAATCGCTCGACGCGTCGTTTTTTAGTTCTGACATGCTCCTTTGCAAATTTTTAATTCTCAAATCATGAGTCGTATAAGAGTGAAATTTTGGGCATGTTATAGACCTCATGTCATAGTATTTTTAGAAAATTTCTAACCGCAAAAACGAACCACAAAACCCATTCGAAACAGGGTTCAAAAATGGCTTCAGCAGCCAGCTGCAGAGCAGGCGCTGGTGCTGCTGGGCGCTGCCTGTAGCTGCTGCCCAACAGCTGCTGCTGCAGTTCTTAGCGAGTAGCCCACTTTGAGATTTTCTCACGCCTTGCTTGCTTATCAGAAAATTCTTAAATTTCATTATGTTTTTCATATCATATGAGACTATTTTTAAAAAATATCAAACTCTCATTTCGGGTTCATTAAGCTGCCAAAACAATGTGTCAAAAATGGACGTTCATAACTGTTTTTCATTATTTGCCAGATTTACCCTCTCTCGCTAAAACAGTCATAACTCTTTCATTTTAAAACATTTTTGAGCGATTATTGAGCCCACGCGAAGCTAACTTCCGGGACTAAAACTCTAATCTTCTGACCTTTTTCCAGATTTCGAACATATCAGTCCAGAAATTCCGTGCAAGGAGACTGTTCCGCATTTCTTGGACAGTTTCAACTCTACTACTTTGAAATGACATAACTTCTTGCTACGAAGTCGAAATTAGTCCGTTTTGGAGTCTGTGAAAAGCTTATTCAGTGTACTACAACATAGCAAAAGCCCAAAATTTTATGGAACATCTATTTAACCCCAAATGTTTTATTTAGGGGCAGCAGTCTACTAGTTTTTCTATGTTGTAAAAACTGTTTTGCTTCTTTCTTCATTGATCGGGCTTTCTCAACACCAAAAATGGTTAGATCCATACATAATACACTATATAACATGTATATCTAAGATTTTTTAGAGTTTAAGATCACAACCCATGATTTGATTCAAAACAACCAAAATAATTAAATCAAGCTAAAGTTTAGGTTTTATACCTTTAGAGCTTTCCTTCTTCTTCTATAATATGAAATGAACTTGGGATATGCAAGGATCAAACCCCTCTCTTCTCCCTCTCCTAAGGTTGCCGAAACTCTTCCTCTTCCTCTATCTTTCTCTTTCTATTTTATTTTCTTTCTCTCTCTTTTGGAAGTAAGAGAATGAAATGAAAAAAAAATTATTTCTACTAAAGAGAATAAGTAATAATAGTTGGGTAATATGTATAGATATATATCATATGTATGTATATAATATTTCCCACAATCTTCCATTCTCTCTCTCTCTAATCCCTTGAAAAATCTTGGGCAAAATGTGGCCAAGTGGTATGGAAACACATGGCTTGAGTGTAACTTAAGCTTTGAATTTTTTTTTCCAACACATGCCTTAATCTTCTTTCAATACCCGGTGCATGTACCCCCCCCCCCCCCCTTATTTGGCCTATTTGTGAGTTGTTTCTCTCTCACATCTTTTGAAATCTTTGGGAATTTTTTTACCACATGCTCAATATTCCCTCCCAATGCTCAATATTCCCTCCCCTTACATGGCTTGGAAATTTTTTTTACCACATGCTCAATATTCCCTCCCCATGTGCCGGGCACATCCCCCTTATTTTGTCATCTTTTGATTTTATTTCTATTGCTTTATTTGCTTACTTAAATAATTGAATCAATTATTCTTTTAATGATTTTATTAAGTAATTTAATTTCCCAATCTTAGTAACTTAATTTAATCAAATAAGTTACTACATAAATCTCCTTAAACTATTTTACTCTCATGAAATCATATAATTTATATAACTCATCTATGATATATAAATTATATAAAACATAACATAACATACTTAAATTACATGTTTATATTATAATTGTAAAATAAATATGCTACACATAATTTCTTATGTAAATACAATTATTTACATACCCGAGATATTATAATATAAAATCTTTACCTCATTATCATAAATTCAATTAAGAATTTATTTACTTCCTTAAGATATTCCGATAGATATAATATCTTTTCTTGATTAAATTAATTTCATATAAGAATTTATTCTGATACTCTTGGGTAAAGTATATATAAATATTATATGCTTAACTCGCCTCTTTATGCTTCATTACACAAATTGTTCCCAACAATTTTATTTTTCCCGCGTATTATATATATATATATATATATATATATATATATATATATATATATATATATATATATATATATATATATATATATATTAACTCCCAATTTCAAGTTATACCAAACATACACACATCACATATAGAAAATAATTAATAATTTTATTTTCTGGCATTATAAGTTGTTTCTATCAATTTATTTACATATAGCAAATATAATTTAATATATTTACCATATTACGTAAACATACATATTCTTCATAAGTTATAAAATGATTTATATACTCATATATTAGACTAGACATTTAATTTAACGTCTTATAACCCTCTTAATATAGTTTGTTACACATTCAATAAGTCTTTTTCATATGATTTGTCATATATATTATTCTGACTTGCCACGTTCTTATTTCATTTTCTTATAAGATTTCTAACGCTTGATTACTACCAGCTTCTTATAATGAAGCTTTTCATTTATAAGCCATCCTCTTGTTTAGCTAAATCATATATAACACATCTCCAAGTATATACGTATCTATACATATACATATTTAATTTAATTTAATAATATCTCTTCATTTGAAATTTATTTGTAAGACCCCAACTTTTATAAATAAAAATGAATTTTCTATAAATATTATTTTTGAATATTATGGAGTTAATTTGATATAATGTTATAGTTGTGGGTAATATTTATAAATTTTGCAAAGTACGCAAGTTGTTATATAATATTCGATTGGTCGGGGAATATTCGTTTTAACAGGGAATATTCGTACAACGGCACAATTATTGGTGGACCCCACAACGGAATTATTGTCGGATTGAGAAAACGACAAAAATATTTTATTAAAAATAACGGCGAAAGTTTTACCATTGATACTGTTGAACTACTCAGTAGTAAAAGTACAGTAATACGTGTGGTTGCATAATAGCACACGATATTGATTATTAATGCTTATGTGAGAAGTCACTCAGTTTGATTCAATTATTGTCAGTTAATAATATGAATTATTTAGCGATAATGAAGTTTTGTTTTATTCGTATTATTAACGTAATAAAACAGAAATATCTTTTTATATAAAACAGAATACTTTATTAAAGTTATTCTATAAATAGAATATATTATATTTTACTTAAAAGATTTTTTTTTAAATATGGACCGTCAGATTAAAGTAATCAATCTGGACCGTTCATGGATTAGTTACTATGCATTCTATTTTTCTATAAATAACAGCTCGTTCCTTCATTATTTCTTACGAATTCACTGAACTCTAGAGAGAGAAACTATAGAGAGAGAGAAGAAAAGTATTCTGCTACTTAACTACTTCCTTATTTCAGTTTTTCTTTAAAACGGTAAGGGGTGTTATTTTTTCTTATTCATGAAGAGAACTGTTGTTATTTCATTTCTTATTTTTCTGTTAGAATAACCTGTATACGCGGTCTACCCTATACTTGGTGACATTCTTCTGTTATTCTGTTGGAACATCCTATCTGTGTGTTTTACACCGGACCTGGTTCTGTTTTTATTATTATTATGTTGGAACATCCTGTCTGTGTGTTTTACACCGGACCTAGTTCCGTTTTTATTATTATTCTGTTGGAACATCCTGTCTGTGTGTTTTACACCGGACCTGGTTCCGTCTTGTTATTATTCTGTTGGAACATTCTGTCTGTGTGTTTTACACCGGACCTGGTTCCATTATTTATTATTCTGTCGAAATATTCTGTCTATGCGTTTACGCCGGACCTGGTTCTATTATTTATTATTCTGTTGGAATAACCTGTCTGTGCGGTCTATCGCATGCCGGGTGATTTCTTTTGTTATTCCATTCTTTACTATACTCAGTTTGTTAAGTTTTAACTTCTATACTCCATGAAATTAGTGGAATATCCTTGATAATTGCGGTTCATCCAGTATCTTTTCATGAAAATATTCTTCTAAGCATTCTTAAATTTTACTTCACAAAGCAGTATCATGTTGCCAATTTGGACGTTGTTAATTCTTGGATAAATTAATTCTTGAACTTGTTTTATTGAATTCTTATATCATTGTCATCATCCTCATGTTTATAAAATGTTAAAAGTCATCTGTGGCCTGTAGTGCATAGATGGACTTGGTATGATTATGACCAGAGATTATTCGATATAATCATGACCGTAATGTTACAAATGATGTGGTAAAAGTCCTCATTGGCCCGTAGTGCGTTGATAGGCAGTTGTTGGCATGATCATGACCATTAATGAATACACGAATATCCTTGGCCGTAGTGCAGGGGTGATTCGATGATGTGGATTATTTTATTAAGCTGAGTCCCAGCGATCACAGTGTTGAAAAACCTTTTAAATCTTAAAAGATAGTAGAGTTTATTTTCTACTTGACTCTTTTAATGGATTGCTTGTTCCGCTGCAGTTAAACTTGATGTCAATTATATTTTATCAGTTTAACATTGTTGAAGGCTAATGATAATTTATTCTGCATTATCTTAGTCATAATATTTCTTACTGGGCTAGTTGAGTTCACCCTTTCTTTCACTGTTCTCTTCAGGAAATGAGAACGTAGCTGGGGCAAGTCGGGGAATGGAGTGATGGTCCGAATGATAGTATTAGTTAGTAGTCCTCACTATTCTATGTAATAGTGTGTTAATAAATATAATGAGGACTCCTTTTGAGTATGAATACTCTCTAGAATATAATATTTGTATTCAAACTCACAGTTTATGTTTTGTCATATTGTACACGACAGTTGTATTAGTAAGTTATATTTGTATTATGTACTATATATCTGACGACCCAAGATGGGTGATGTATACCTAATTTTGGGGGCGTCACATTATTTCTTTAAATAAATTTTTCACATACAAAAATCTCTTTCTAGGTTTTGAATTTTCATAACCTTTATTTTCTCAATTCTTTTTCAAATATTAAACCATATAGGTTCTTCTTATATAAAAATTTTAAATCATTCCTCTATTTCCACTCTAGGTTTTAAACTTTAACATTTAACTTAATCATTCAAGATCCTCTAAACTTTCGAGTTGTCACATTCACCCTTTCTTCTAAGAATTTCGTCCCAGAAATTACAGTCTACTAATCTTTGCTTCTTCTATTCAATGAAAATAGGTTTTCAATTTAACCTTTACATTTTCCTCCTCTGCGAATTTCTCTTCTATCATCTCATTCAACCATTGCTACCCTTTTAAGAAGTTAAAACATTTCATATTTTGCTGAGGGGTCATATAAACCATGCATAAACTCCTAGGTTTAACGGTATTCACCGCAACCAATTCTGTAAACATGTTGCACTAGGTGATTGGCCTAGTACAGATACGAGTACGTTAGGTGATCAGCCTATCAAACCCTACGTCGTGCACAACATATCAATATTGTTTAGCGACTATTTGTGATACTAAATTGGATTATTTTATCCAATCAGGGTTGTTCACCGCAGACTAATTAGCATAAGATTTTGTACCAAAAAAATTTGGTTCGGGATAATTTCTCAAAAAAATACTTGAATTTTCATAAATATTTATCTATTTGAATCAAATAGCTTAGACACATATCAATAATTTGAACATCAATCGAAATATTTGTCTAGCAACATTAATTGGCATTGAGTTTTCTTTAACTGGTTTAAAATTCTGAAAATTATTTTATGACATCATGATTTCACACTGTATTTACAGTCCGTTTGAGGATTTCGTCATTTTATGCCTTTGTCATACTACATCATACCATAGTGGGCTGACGATCCTTAGATCACATCCAACACTAGGTAATACTGCATTGATGACTTCATCATTTTTATCATCTTTACACCAAGTTCCATGATACATTGATGATATCTAAAATATATTTTGATATATTTCAAATTATTTTTGTCTAGCCGAAACAATTAGCATATACTCTTCTTTAAATGGTTCAAACCCAATTGAAAATCAGTTTTAGTTTTATCTTGTCATAACGGATAACGAGATGTTAGTGGCTTACAGTACACATACACACCCTTGTCACCGTATGATGTTGATAACAAAAATTCATTTGTATTTTTAAAGGCACATCAGTGCGAATTTAGCTTGACGTCAAAAACTTCGAAGTCTAGCATAGATAGAAGATTTGGAATACTTATGATTCCGCCATCAACTTCAATTTCTCCAATGTTCTATTGCTTAATAATTCTATCTATTTCTAGCATCCTTAAAGCTTAATATACTGAAAATCCTTAGTTCTCAATCAACAATTCTTCTATACCCCATTATAGTTCATCAAACGTACCACACGTTATGAGTTCAAGAACTTACCACAATAATATGAGTTTAGGAACTTGTCCTAGTAGTACGTAGTCCAAGAACCAATCAGGAACTGTCCATACGCTTAGGGGTTCAAAAATATACCATACGATTATGAGTCACAAACTTACCATAAGTATGAATTTTAAGAACTCATACCTAATCTTAATATTCTCTAACTATCAAATATAACTATGAGAAAAGAATCACCTTCTCTTCACATGTATATCGATAGCGTGACGCCAATATTTCAATGATTATCAATGTGATAAACTAAGTAGTCGTTAGATGAAGTACAAAACCCCTGCCATACAAAGGCTTGTACAACTTATCTATCACATGATTTCTTAGTTGAAATCCCACATAATTCTAGCTTTCTCGATCTTTACTCGATACGAATTTCATTTAATTAGTATCTCATCATCTACAACTCTTTTCGAGTTTACATCGTACCATTTTATAGTACATTCTCTTTATAGTGTCAGGCTTTATCTTCTTAATCATTTAACATATCATATGTTATTTAACAATTCAATCTGATCACGTCGTGATCTTATTTTGAAACTATTTCTTCTTATCCTTACGATCGTTTTATTTTATGATCTTCTTATTCTTCTCTTTAATCATATTATATTATGATTTTATTTATACTTTTTCTCTTATAGACATCGTCTATTTATTATCACTTTTCATCTTTATTATTGGAGTCAGGTAACTCCGGATTCTTTTTTTCTGTAGCTCTTTAAGATTCTTCTTAGAATCTTCTTTATCTTCTTCTTTACTAAATAATGAATTTCCAAAATTCATCTCTTAGTACTTAAACTCTATTTGAGTTTATTCCTTATTCTCATCTCTGCGGTTATAGCCTAAGATACTTCTACCTATGGTTTATAACCTACAGCTTTGATACCAACGTGTAACGCCCCCAAATCCGGGTCCCTTGAACCCCGGACCTGGTGCGTCATGATACATCATCTTCATACATATTTTATAAACTAATGCAGAATTATAAACATAATTTGTTTATTATACAATGGTTCTGTAACATTTCCCAAGGTCTACAACCTTTATCTTAATACATACCTTTAATAATTCACAAGGTTTACATCATCAATTTACGTCAATTATCATAATAGATAAATGTCCATATAAAATTAATCTCCATCTTTTCCTTTGCCTTTGTCTTTCTTTGAGTATTCAGGTTAAACTGAAATATATTCATAATATAGCAAGGGTGAGCAACTACTTTGCTCAGCAAGTTTAAATACAATAAAGATATATCATGATTGAAAGAAAAAATAAGCTTTCAAGTTTTCAACAATATAGTGATTGTGAAAGAGCATAAATCAAATTTCAATACATAGATGATTGAATTAATAACGTTGAGTGGTCAATAATGACCATGGACAAATATTTTGGTAATAAAAGTGATCAGTCTTTCATACCTGATAAACATATGCAATGTGCTCTAAGTGCGAATCAATAATCATAAATGTCGAATAATTGTCAATAATTAAACCACTAGCATTCTTGAAAATTATTAACTCAAGTTTGAGTTAGAAAACTTACCTGTAACGCTGATTACCACTATGCAATCTAATTTAATCTCTTATGAAAGACTTATCGTTAATAAGATCGATCTTCCAATTAGCATAATACACTTTATATCACAATACTATTACTCGAATAATAAATTATCTAATATTTAGCCACATAATCAAACATTGAATAATTTTTTAACTCAGTAGTAATATTATTATCCCTTAATAATATTACTATCACTTAACTATTATCTTAAACTCTTGTCTAATATTATTAATCTTTTAATAATATTTTAATCACGTAATATTATTAATCACTTAATAATATTTAATCACTCCTTAACATTATTAATCATTTAATAGAATATTAATCATTCATAAATATTATTAATTATTTACCAATATTATTAACAGTTTAATAATATTTGAATCAAACATTAATATTATTAATCCTTTAATAATATTTTAATCCTTAACTAATATTATTAAGCATTTAATAATATTTTAATTACAAACTAAAATTATTAATCATTTAATAATATTTTAGTCATTCTTAATAATATTCAAATCACTTATTAATATAATAATAAAGGTCTAATACATTTTAATATGTAAATATTTTACATCTTGAAGCTTAAACAATTTATATTCTATTTCAGAAATATGTTTTACCTTTACTCGCAAATTCGGGGTTTAAACGGCTAATACATAGCTTTTATAGTAAAATCAATTTACTATATTATTTCTTTAATTTAAATAATTTTTTTATATCATTTTGTCCATTCATGAGTCAACATGGACCGTTGCCTCATATATACATATTTCATCCCGCTAGCACATTCGCTTTATTTTTCGTTTTACGAATATTCACACTATATATATATATATATATATATATATATATATATATATATATATATATATATTTCATTACATAATTCTCAACTCAAAAACCTCATTTCGTACCCCCAAAAGCCTCCAAAATATTATTTTTATGATTAATATAAATTTTAAAAGGTTTCTCGTTCTTTGTTGCACCACAAAATAATTTTATAGGCAACTATAGATTTTATTTCGCTTAAATATGTAATTTATATTTATTACATATTTTTATTACTTTATTTATGCCCGAAAGGAAGTTTCTCGACATAAAATATTACTTATAGTCAAATCTCGCCTCGTAGGACTTTATTATATTTATTATGACTTATTATTTTACTGGAACCCAATTCGGAACGTCGAACGTCAAAATCGCTCGACACGCCGACGCTTAGCATTCACTCGTTTTTAAGTTCTGACATGCTCCTTTGCAGATTTTTAATTCTCAAATCATGAGTCATATAAGAGTGAAATTTTGGGCATGTTATAGACCTCACGTCATAGTATTTTTAGAAAATTTCTAATCGCAAAAACAAACCACAAAAACCATTCGAAACATGGTTCAAAAATGGTTTCAGCAGTCAGCTGTAGAGCAGGCGCCGGTGCTGCTGGGCGCTGCCTGCAGCTGCTGCCCAACAGCTACTGCTGCAGTGCTTAGCGAGTAGCCCACTTTGCGATTTTCTCACGCCTTGCTTGCTTATCGGAAAATTCTCAAATTTCATTATGATTTTCGTATCATATGAGACTATTTTTAATAAATATCAAACTCTCATTTTGGGTTCATTAGGCTGCCAAAATAGTGTGTCAAAAATGGACGTTCATAACTATTTTTCATTATTTGTCAGATTTACCCTCTCTCGCTAAAACAGTCATAACTCTTTATTTTAAAACAATTTTGAACAACTCTTGAGCCCACGCGAAGCTAAATTCCAGGAATAAAACTTTTACCTAATGACCTTTTTCCAGATTCCGAACATTTCAGCCCAGAAAATTCCGTGCAAGGAGATTGTACCACATTTATTGGACAATTTCGACTTTACTACTTTGAAATGACATAACTTCTTGTTACGAAGTCGGAATTAGTCCGTTTTACAGTCTATGGAAAGCTTATTCAGTGTACTGCAACATACCAAAAGTCCAAATTTTTTTGAAACATCTAGTTAACCCAAAATTCTTTATTTAGGGGCAGCAGTCTATTAGTTTTTCTATGTTGTAAAAATTGTTATGCTTCTTTCTTCATTGATCAGGTTTTCTCAACACCAAAAATAGTTAGATCCATACATAATACACTATATAGCATGTAGATCTAAGATTTTTTAGAGTTTAAGATCATAACTCATTATTTGATTTAAAACAACCAAAATAATTAAATCAAGCTAAAGGTTAGGTTTTATACCTTTAGAGCTTTCCTTCTTCTATAATATGAGATGGACTTGGGATATGCAAGGATCAAAGCCCTCTCTTCTCCCTCTCCTAAGGCTGCCGAAACTCTTCCTTTCTCTTTCTCTTTCTATTTTATTTTCTTTCTCTCTTTTGGATGTAAGAGAATGAAATGAAAAAAAAATTTGTCTCTACTAAAGAGAATAAGTAATAATAGTTGGGTAATATGTATAGATATATATCATATGTATGTATATAATATCTCCCACAATCTTCCATTCTCTCTCTTTCTCAAATCCCTTGAAAAATCTTGGGCAAAATGTGGCCAAGTGGTATGGAGACACATGGCTTGAGTGTAACTGTGTAACTTAAGCTTTGAAATTTTTTTTCCAACACATGCCTTAATCTTCTTTCAATACCCCCCCCCCCAATATTTGGCCCAATTGTGACTTCTTTCTTTCTCACATCTTTTGAAATCTTTGGGAATTAAGGTGGCTTGGACACATGGCTTGGAAATTTTTTTACCACATGCTCAATATTCCCTGCCCATGTGCCAGGCACATCCCCCTTATTTTGTCATCTTTTGATTTTATTTCTATTGCTGTATTTGCTTACTTAAATAATTAAATCACTTATTCTTTTAATGATTTTATTAAGTAATTTAATCACCCAATCTTAGTAACTTAATTTAATCAAATAAGTTACTACATAAATCTCCTTAAATTATTTTACCCTCATAAAATTATATAATTTATATAACCCATCTATGATATATAAATTATATAAAACATAACATAACATACTTATATTACATATTTAATTTATAATTCTAAAATAAATATGCTACACATAATTTCTTATGTAAATATAATTATTTACATACCCAAGATATTATAATATAAAATCCTTACCTCATTATCATAAATTCAATTAAGAATTTATTTGCTTACTTAAGATATTCCGATAGATATAATATCTTTTCTTGATTAAATTAATTTCATGTAAGAATTTATTCTAATACTCTTGGGTAAAGTATATATAAATATTATATGCTTAACCCGCCTCTTTTTGCTTCATTACGCAAATTGTTCCCAACAATTTTATTTTCCCCGCATAATATATATATATATATATATATATATATATATATATATATTAACTCCCAATTACAAGTTACACCAAACATACACACATCACATATAGAAAATAATTAATAATTTTATTTTCTCACATTATAAATTGTTTCTATCAATTTATTTACATATAGCAAATATAATTTAATATATTTACCATATTACGTAAACATACATATTCTTCATAAATCATAAAATGATTTATATACTCATATATTAGACTAAATATTTAATTTAACGTCTTATAACCCTCTTAATACAATTTGCTACATTCAATAAGTCTTTTTCATATGACTTGTCATATATATTATTCTGACTTGCCACGTTCTTATTTCATTTTTTTATAAGATTTCTAACGCTTGATTACTACCAGCATCTTATAATGAAGCTTTTCATTTGTAAGTCATCATCTTGTTTAGCTAAATCATATATAACACATCTCCAAGTATATACGTATCTATACATATACACATTTAATTTAATCTACTAATATCTCTTCATTTGAAATTTATTTCTTTAAATAAATTTTTCACATACAAAAATCTCTTTCTAAGTTTTGAATTTTCATAACCCTTATTTTCTCAATTCTTTTTCAAAAATTAAACCATATAGGTTCTTCTTAAAAATTTTAAATCATTCCTCTATTTTCTTTCTTGGTTTTAAACTTTAACCTTTAACTTACTCATTCAAGATCCTCTAAATTTTCGGGTTGTCACACTTTTGCCATGCCTACTTGGTTTAAAAGTGACTCTCCGCATTTTTAACATGTTAAGCAAATCAGCGAGACTGATATCTAGCTTATTCATATGAAAAATTCACAAAAATTGTGAGAGGAAGTTCGGAGTGACTGCAAGATCAAATCTTGGCTCAACTCTCCATCTATGACAAAATCTGTTATCCTAATTGTTCAATCAAATTGATCATATTAAGGGCTTTTGTCTGTACTATAGTGACATCGGTCATTCTAGATCGGAAGAACTCCTTAGATATCTGATATCTATCAGTCCTACTTTCAATATCATCAACTACTTAATATGCAGGAGTATAGTAGGAGCATCTATAGTTTCATTCTGACGCTGAAGCTCTTTACTCATGTATACGAGCATGATGTATTAAGCTAACTGTGCATCATCTTGCTACTTTCTAAAAGTGGAAATCTCTTCCTCAGAGACATTGTCTGCAAACATTGCAGAGATATGCATATTAAGGGCATAAGATAGTTTTTCAGCCGTGAGAACTATTTTTAATTTCTTTAACCAATCCGTTTAATTCGGCCCAGTTAATTAGTATCTAATATGCTCCGCAGTAATAGTAATTTTAGACATTGAAAAATTCTGTAAATGGATTTGTAATTAACAATATTTTAGCATTAATTCTTTTATTAATTACCAAAAGAAATTTGGTCTTGTTTTAGATTGGTATCTTCCACTATTTTTTTCAAACTATATTACCATCACTTATATAGTTCGACAAAATCTAATTAAAGATTTGTTAATGAGAGTAAGGATCCCATTTCAAATGTATATAGCTTTGTGTGACACAACAAACTATATATAAATAAATAGGTAGACAACTCTTGTCAATTACATCAACATGTAACTCCTTTTTATTTTGCCTCTTAAATTATTTTGATCAAGTGTGACACATTCGAATCAAAATTATTCAAGTTAAGTCCAATCTAGCACTTTCATATATTCAAAAGAAAAACATTGTCCTTGTGCGACACAAAAAAACAACATCGTTCAATATATTTATAAGCATTAAATGTGATAAAATAACATCTCAAAAAATTAAAATAAACCTCGTGTGACACAACAAACTTATAATGATTAACTGATACTCTATCGTTTTATCAAGCTAGAAGGCGACGTTCGATATTCTAAATATCTTTGAACGCTTAGGACTTGATATTAAAATCTTTGAGGGGTTTGTTATTATTTTGTCTCATCTTGTTTAGCGCATGCACATATATATATAAAATACGCGTCATATTAATTTACATGCGAAACATGCTGCATAATATAGTATTCTATATGTGTATGCTTATAATATATATATATATATATATATATATATATATATATATATATATATATATATATATATATATTATAAGCATACACATATAGAATACTATATTCTACCCAGATTGATTATAGACTTTATTCTAATTTGATTCACTAGAGCCACCAAGTAAACCAAAAGGTCAAACCTAGGGTGCACAAATTAAATTTAAATATAACTATTACATTTAAATCTCGGGCTCCATTACAAACGAGTCTTCAAGCGCTCTTTGCTCCTTGATCTCTAATTCTTCAAAATTAATTCTAATTATTCCTATTACAAAACTATTTACAATAAATAGAAACTTGATCAGTAGTGAAGGGGATGTACATAAGAGAGAGATATAAATTACATCAAGAAAAATTAGAGAAGACAAGGTACGCAGACCCCATTTATAAAACTCATACATTCATACATCCAACTAAAATAAAATCCAATCACATTAGTTAATAATTCAAAATCAATCTCATTTATTATCATATATATCAATAAATAATATTTGTCTCATGAATAATAAATTCATTCCATATATGCATTGATATCAATTTAATGAGCAATTTCAAATTTATAAAAAATCCAATTTTGAGACAAAAATAAACACCTTTATTTTAATCAAAATTTAAATCATAATAAATTTTTTTATTTTATTTTATCCAATTTTGAACAAAAATAAACTCTTTTATTTTTAATCAAATTCCTAATCATAATAAACTCCTTTATTTTAATTAGCAAGGAATCCAATTTCAAGTACAAAATAAACTCCTTTATTTTAACTTAAAATTGTTGGAAAAATAAAATATGTAGAATCTTATTCCTTATTAAAAATTAAACATCTTTAATTTTAGGAAACATGGAATCCTATTCCATTTGTGAATAAACTCCTTTATTTTAGAAAATAAGAAATCTTATTCCATATGTGAATAAAATCTTTTATTCAAGCGAACGTGGAATTGAATTTCAAGTTAATACAGAACTTTTTGAATAAACTCTTTTATCCAAGCGAACATGGAATCCAATTCCAAGTTAATATAAAACTTTTTTTTAATTTATATTCCAACTAAAAATAAACCTTTTATCTTAACTGAAATAAATAAATAAAAATTCAAATTCAGGTGTTGGGCGCCCTGCGTAGCAGAATCAGAATTTTTTTTTCCTTGCCCTAAAAATCTGATCTAATCGCATACCATACATACATGGAATCATCAAGATCGATAATTAGAAAAAATCAGACTTTGATACCACTGTTCGGTTTGTATATAGCGCGATCATGTAATCAAATTACATAAAAGGTGCCGAAGCGCGATAAAACGAAATTTAAAATTTTTCATACAAACCATCATCATGATCATACTTTGTGCATAATTATTAATCAATAGTAAAGAGATGGAGATCAAATTCATACCCTTTTAGAAACTAGATTCCTCAGGTACGAGTTCACCTTCAATTCCTTCTCACGTTCAACTTGAATCCACCTGGTTTGATTCCTTCCTTTAATCAACGTTAGTCACTCAAGTGTTTGGCCTCTAGAGGTGATCCACCAAGGAATAATAAATATTCAAGAAGATGAGTGTTTGACAAAATCCTAATTTTATCTCTATAAAATAATGTGTACTCTCCCAACTCTTGGAATTAAGTGCATAACTCTACCAATAATAAGACTTTTCTTATTTATAGATGTAAGGAACCCTCCTAAACTATTTAGGAATATGGTTGTATTTTAATTAATTAAACTCCTTTAATTAATTAGGCTTCCTAATCTTATTAGAAATAATTAATTAAACTCTTCTAATTAATTAGCCTCCTAATCTTATTAGGAATATATGAGAATACTTTTATTAATTAATTTTCAAACTCCTTTAGGAATTAAATAATAATAATAGTAATAATAATAATAATAATAATAATAATAATAATAAGACTCCTCTTATTAATTTATATTTAATATTTTTAAAATATTAAATAATAAATATTAAGCTATTTAATTTATTCTACCACCACAGATTAAATTAAATACACTTAACTTATTATTACGATTATGTCATTTGCTTCTTAAATAAATATTATTCCTTTTATGATATGACCCTTTAGGTTCTCCATATTAAACCGATTGTGAGTAAA